>JAYRBT010000114.1:337175-357012 GCA_036023395.1 Myiotriccus ornatus
AGGTTCATCTGCCGGGGCCAAGCAAGCTTGGACGGTGGCAGTGAGGTCCTCAGGATGTAGATGGATTGCCTTACAGGACTAACGGGCTCCATCTGCCCGGGGAGTGGCCCTGACCAGGAATCGAACCTGGGTCTCGGCGGTGACAGCACTGCGTCCTTAACCACTAAGACCACCAGGGGCTCCCTCATAAATAGTAAACCTCAGATAAATTAGCTAAAAGCTGGAAAACACCCCATATCCCAGCTGGCAATGCACTACAAAAGCAGCACATGAGGGTTACCCCGAAGCAGGGTCTGCCTCAGCTGAGCTGCCTGGCATCTTCTGCATGGCCAGGACCACAGCTTGCATCCTTAAGACTTGAAACTGATCCACTTCAGTGATTAGGCTGATCCAAGGACACGGACAGGAGAGCAGGATTTAATGGGCAGGCAGGCAGGAAAAGTCTTTTAACACTTTAGAAAACACTGACTTGGTGGAAGGAATTGGCTAGCTCAGGGGATTAGTAATGAGATCCTGAGCCCCTTAGCTCTAGGTCACCACACTGAATCTGGTCTAGGTCAGTAGAAATCAAAAGCTGTTGCTGTTCAGTGGCCTTTGGGAAGTCAGTTGGTGGTCCCACCCCACTTACCTCTGGCAAAATATTTGTACCAAAACTAACAACAGCAGTTGGCAGCACATGAAGGAAAGGTCTAGGACTGGCACAGTACAGGAAAAGTCTGAGCAGAGAAAGATGTCCCAGCAAACACAGTAGGCTAGGACTCAAGAAAAATGAGAAAACAAGCTCCCTGATCATCTGCAGATTTCCAGTGTGACTTGGGGCGGGAGACAGGATCCTGTTCATGAAAACTTTATTTCCCCGTTGCTGTGATCTTCACAAGGCATTTTATGGCCTAAAAGTCTCCGAAGGGCAGAGCAATTGCTGAAGTTCAGACCCTCACCTTTAAAATGGAAGTAATTAACTCACAGGGCTGATGCAGGGAGAGCCTCAGTAAAGGGGTGACAGAAAAGCTAAACAAGAAACCAAGACGGGAGAAAACCCTTTCTACCTAAAATCAGGTCCCCTAACTCCAAAAAAAGGCATTTGCTGAATACGCACAAGGCTCCCATTTGCAAAGCTCTGTGCTTTCGTGTGCTTAAAAAGAACAAACTCTCCTTATAGAAAAAGTACCCCCCAAAATCCCCCACATTTCCACTGCTGCCCAGCAGAGCAGCATCAAAGAATGCAGCTGCTCCCAGCTTTTATCCCACCTAGAGTGAAATTCTAATGTCTGTGCTGTGCAGGAGGTCAAACAGATTATCATAATAGTACCTTCTGGCCTTAAAAACTATGAAATTGGAGAGTGAATCGCACGATTTTGGTCACTATTGAAGGCAGGATGGGAGGCGGCAGAGCCCAGTGATAGGCTGTGATATGGCAGAGTAAATCCAATGTTCCTAGGCCCTGTGAAGCTGGGAGACTGACATTTTGCCTTCTTTGTTGCCCCTTTGGGACACCAAGAGAGATGCAGGTTATTGTAATAATAAGTCCATTCCACCCTCAATGCATCCCAAGATTATTGCCTCTTACAGGAGTGGGTGCGTGAAGGATTGAGAAACACTAGTTATTTTCAAACTGGATTAAGTCTTTCAAAAGCTAATAGGTTTCCAATGAGCTGTGGTGTTGCTGCTGCAGCTGCTCTAATTTGAGAATAAAAGAATGCAGGCTTTGTGCCCGGGGACCTGTTATTGATCCCAGCAAGAAGGATGGGAAGGAAGGGGGTAGAGGAGGGTTATCCTCCTTTCAGCTGGGGCAGGGGCGTTCTTTTCAAAGTCACATTATCTGCTAGTAAGAACAAAACCTAACCCCATGACATGCTGCTCTATACAGGATTGCACTTGTTGAGAACTAAAAGCATTAGAGGGGGAAAAAAAAAAAGAAAACAAAACTCCACTGGCAACCTTGTGCAGCAAACTTCATTGAGGGCCCACGAGACTCAACAGATGGGTCTCGAGACTCCCTCATTAGGAAACGTGCCTGGCCCTTTGCATCTGCTGCCCTGCTCTGCTCTGTGCCACGCACTCATTAGCATCCCAGGCTCACAGATTCCTTAGCACGTGCTTCCAATTAATATTGCAAAGAAAGGAGCGGAGGAAAGCCACTGCTTGGAGCAGAGAGATGAGGGGTCACCCACTAGGCTGGGAAATCCTTACACACACACACACAGAGCCCCAGAGGAGGGAGGACAATAAAAGGCAGCCAACCACAAATGTGCAGTTAAAGGGACAGGTGTGGAATTGCTTCTATTCAAGTTGTGGCAGATCCTCATTCGTTCCCCTCCGCCACAGTAAATAAAAATCATCATTAAATATATATAAAACCTCCCCCCCCAACAATTCAGGGCAACACACAGACTGTGGATCTGCGAGAGTCTATTGCTCCTTTCAGACATAAAGCTGACGCACGCTGGGTAATGCCATTTACCTTCAAAGAAATTCGTTGGGTTTAAGGGTCCAGTTCTACAGCCAGGCTCTTTTTCTTTCGGGTCTTCACCAAGTTGCCACAGAGCCACAGATCGGGGACGTCCTTCACCACATGTGGAGTGGTCCACGACTCCCAGCTTGACATCAGGAGCAATGGAAGAGAAAATCATCTCCAGTTTTTGAAAATGCTGTGACACAAAACAGCTGTCAGGGAGGCAGGAACGAATGTAACACCTTCCAGGTGCTGTGGAAAGAGCAAAGACAAACCTTTAACCAGAGAGGCAGGGTGACAGGCTGCCTTGCTCATAACCCCTAAGAGTAAGGCCCTCTATTTGCCACCTCCCCATGGGGTCCCAAGCCTATTCTTATTTCATTTCTTCCCATTTACCCTTGTTTCCACTGCCCTGCTAGAAGCTGCAGGCACTTTTTCCACAGCTACCTCCAGAGTGGGACTGGGAGAGTCTCAGGTGATTAACTGTGGATGTTGATGCTTAAGCACGTCCCTAACTGAAACTTTTTTGTTCCTCGATGTAGGCATATTTATACTTTGGGCTGAATCTGGATTTTAGCAGCTTTAATGTCTCTAAATGTTTCTTCGGGCCAAACAAAGCAGCTCCCTCTATATCTCCCCCACAGGAACAAGTAAAATCAAGGCCCAGAATATTAGATCAGCCATGGAATAATGGCAGGCAAAGGCAAGAAGTTATATACTGTACACTCAAATTTAAATGTGCTAATCACTGATCTCTTCTTTTTAGTCACTTCCTTAGCTAAATGACACCCCTGTGTACTTCAGTCTTGCACCCTCAGGATAGTTTGTGATTGGGAATGTATTGAACACATACTCTCATATGCAATTAACAATGAAAACAATCTGTGTGAAAAGAAGACTTCAGGCATTTTGATGCTGTCATAACAAGAAAATGAAACTCGGTTTGAGCACCTGCTGAAAAAAAAAAAAAAGACTCAAAGCAGCACCTTTGCAGAAAGCTGTGAGGGAAACCCCGCTGGAAACTTGGACCTCTGTTGGAAGCACCCGTTGTCCACTGGAGACAGGGCTCAGCCCAGGTTTCACTGCAGCCCCTTCCAGGACTGACAGGAATAGCTGAGGTTGCTGCTTATCAAAGGAAAGTGTCATCTTGTCTGTGACAGAGGTGCCAGCACTGCTCAGTGTCACAGTCTTTGCACCTACTGGAAGCTACTCCAGTTTGATAAGCTGTACCCCTGCTCAGACCTTAAACTGCAGTCTCAGCTCTCCCCTGTTTTTAGAAAGCAGGGATTTGAGATCAAATCACCGGTGCACAGGGATGCCACCACCGGGGAGGATAAGTGAAGGGCAAAGCCAGGTTAATGTGGAGGCATCCGAGCCTTGAGGGGTTAACAGAGAAACAACCAGAGAGCAGGTTTTATGTGCATACAAATAAAGGAAACTGAAGGAGAAACAGCACTATTCTCTGGAACAGAGTAAGCTCTCAATTTTAAGCTGTGACAGAAAGCAATAATGTTATGGATTCACTTAATTACAGCTGGATAAAACTTAAAGGCTCTACAATAGATGTATTTTTTGGCTGTACAACTTTAACTCTTTCAGGGGCTTTACTGATTCTGACTGCAGTAATTTCTGAGTACCCCAGAGTCTTTATTTTTTTATTGTTCTCAGAGTATCTTCTCAAAAAGATTTAGTGCCTCACTTTAATTCCTGGGAGCTAATATACAGAAAAACTAAGGTGGGAATTGCTAAGTGATAAAACACACATGCACAATAAACACAACACAGCTTCGAAATTTTAGTTCATGCAACACACTCTAGGGAAAGAGGGAAGTGCTTGTAGCAGCAAACTGGATTTGGGGCTCTGGTCATTAAAGCATCTTCGCCATAATCTTTTGTCACATTTGAAAAGCTTGCCTGGAGATACAGCTTTAAGATATTGCCTGACTTGGAAGAAATGGAAGCTTTCATGGAAGTAGCATTTGCTAAATTGTGATCTTTCTCCTCACCTCTGCCACTTGCTCAACTTTCTCAGCAGAGCTAGTTTTCCCTCCTGATCCATTCGTGAAACAGCCTACCGTAGGGTGTGGCCTCCCCACAAAACACTTCCTAATTAGTTTCTAAACATTAAATGATTATGGAAGCGCAATTCCCATTCCACTCAGGTGATGAAAAGCTTTACAGGAGTTCAGTCTCACTTTGTAATTAGAGAAATTAGCTTTCTAAGTTTAGATCACTCAACTGTGCAAATGGGTTCATCTGCTGGAATGTGTTGCTCCGAAATGTGTGTCAGCCGAGCAGCACGGAGCGGTCCCTATCTCTGCCTCCACGACACTCACCCAAGTGGGGAGGTCAGTCCCGGCGCTGCAAGAGGAAAATAAAGTGTTGTGGGTGTATTGTAGGAAAGGCCTTATCTAAAAGCTCACTCATCCGTGATTGACTGCAGCGATACGTCCTTCTCCTTGCAACAGGGCAGCTTAACTCCCCAGATAAGGGATTATCCAAGTGGATGAAATTTTCACTCTTTCACTTTTTTCACTGTTTGGAATTATATCTAAAGCTATGGCAAATTGATTGTAATGAGTAATTTCGAGGAGCAAAACTACTTTTATAAAAATCTGTGGAAACAAAGGGCTCCTGTATCCTCTTTGCTGTGAAATGAGGTAGTTGAGCTTTATGAATTCTTTATGACTACGTATTCCACGTGTCAACAGATTCTTTCCTGGTAGCCCTTTACCAGTTTTACTAGAGGTTGATGCAGGATCAGGCCCCCATGATTATGCAACTGTCTTGATCTGCATTAGAGTAGTAAACAAAAGTTTAGTCACTGACTTCAAAATGAGATGGATCAGGTCCCTGAACGAAGAATTTTTCCAGGGGCGCCATTCCAAGCTTACCTTCAGGTATCACAAATCTAAGGAAATCCTGTGGGATTGTTCGCAGCCACGACTCAGTGACTCACCGAGCTTTAAAAGGAAATTACAACTTTCCTAGCACAAAGAATTGACTTCACGACACCTGACCCTCGTAAGCCAGGCACTCCCTCTAAAGGCTGTGATCCTCGTCCCACCAAAGTCCTGGGCAATCTCCCAGTGGCTTCAATGAGCAGCTCTAAATTAAGGAACTGATTCAGGCCCAAAGCAAAGCGGTGCCTGTAATTCTGGACTTTGGCACAGCTAAATGTCCGTAACGGCCTCTAACGTGGATGTGATCTAATCGTGTCGGAATAGGGAGATTAGCAGGAAGTAACTTTACGCAACGCGAGAAGCCGCGTGCCAGACCCCGAAAAGTTCTTCACCAGCCACAAAGGAAGACACACGTTGGCTCCACACTCGTGGGACGTGCAAGCAGAGCCCTGCAGCAGGAACTTCATGTGCGCCGGTCTCTGGCTACTCCAAGCAGCTCAGTTCAGGCCCCCCGTGCACACGCAGCAATTTGTACGTTGCCGTACCAGTAATGAAATTAGTGCCTTAAAAAGGTGCTCGGGCCGCAGGCACCGCGCTCAGCTGGTTTTCAGTGCTGCTGTGCAGGGGTTTTAAGATCTGCCTGCGAGAGCCCGGTGAGGAAAAGCAAGAGATGGGACTTCAAGGGTGAAATTCTGGACTACATAAGGTGATTTTACTGCTGACTTCCATGAGGTCAAAATTTGTTCTGCGAGGGAGAGGGTTTGCAATGCGCTTCTGCACGTGACTCATGCTCTGCCTTGCTTTACCTATCAGTAATACTCCCCATCTCAGGACACTGGGAGGCTTAATTCATTAATGCTTGCAAAGCATTTTAAGTTGTTGGACGAGTAATTGTGTTTGAGGGCAGCTACACTGCTGAGTCACAAGCACTGTGGGAACCAGAACTCTGGATTTCCTAAGCACTGGAGTCAAACAGGTGGAGTAACCTGTTACAGAAAGGTCAACTCCAGACCTGCCCTAAAGGTACAGAGCGTACCAGCCAGCAGCAGGGTATTTAAAGGCCCAGAGGAGGAGATGTGTGGCACTTGGGAATGAGTAACATCTAAAGAGGCTGCGGAAACCAAACCAATGCTCACTGGAAAAAAAAGAGAGGTGCTGGTTCTTGTATCACCAAACTGCAGCCACGTTGTGGGAAAAACACAATGAAGGTTTACCAGCCCAAGAAAAGTTAATTACTCCAGCAAGGAACAACCAATACTGCTGGAACCTGGGGGCTGAATGAGGCTGGAAGGAGTATTCGGCAACTGCACACCTCACGGGCAATGCCAAAATTGCTGGGATGTGATTTGTGAACTCAAATGGGAAGTGATCCGCAGGAGTCAGATGGAAGTCTGAGCATGGCTTAGGGGCCTTTGTGCCCCTAAGGTGAGGGGCACAAATACCACCAGCTTCCCAGCCTGAGGCACTGCAAAATGGGACACCACAGCCAAAAACAGGCATGCACTTGGCTTTTGCCATAGGAAATTAAAACAAAGGATATAAAATTAGGTCAGAAATCTTGTTTTCCTCTGTGCCACTGACTCTGGTGTATAAAATAGACATTCACACACCTACTGCGTTAGGTCAGTGTGGAATAGGAGATCAGGACACGAGAACAGCTGTTCTGGGTCAGACCAAACGTCATGTGGGCCAGGTTCCTGTCTCCAGCGCCTCAGGAAGAAAGGGACAGTGATGCAGCAAGTTCCCAGCACAGCCACCCAACTTCTAGACCAGCAGCCCGGGGACTTCCCAAACCAGAGACAAAGTCAGGGGTGGGGTTTTTAGGGTTTTTCTTTTTTTGTTCAATGCCCTTTGATGTGTGGCTCTTCCTCTGGGAACAAGTCTGAATGGTTTCTGTGCAAACTGTTGGGCTTCTCAGCGCCCTGGGGCAGGGAGTCCCCCAGGTGACCACCACCTGTCTGTGTGGCTCTGGACCCTGTCCCTGAAAGAATGCCTGAGGCAGACAAACCCCAGCACTCCCCTGGAAGCTGGGACGAGCATCTCCAGTGCGGGGAACAGGGACCCCGATGGAGCCTGAGGAGGCACTCTCTTCCCGGGACTGATCGGCTGAGGGATCTTTCCTCCCACTTGGACCCCGGGCGGCCCTCGGCGGTGCGGCCTCGTGTAGAGGGGGGGACAACGAGTCGCACGGTGGCGACTGCCGCCTCGGCTTCCCTCGGGAGAGCGGCTGGCCAGGGCTACCTCAGAGCCTCGGGCCGGCCGTCCCTCCCGTCCCCTCAGGGAGCGCCGACCCGCTGCCGCGCAGCGCCCCCCGGCCCGGCCCGCCTCAGGGGCACCGCGGGGCGGGAAGGGCGGCCGCCGGCCCGGGGCAGGGGGAGAAGGTTTCACACCGCAAAAAGCGCCCCCGACATCTTCATTCTTCTTTCAGCCGGCGCCGAGGAGGAGAGGAGGAACGGGCCGCGGCTCCCGGGCGGGCGGGCGGGCGGGCGGGAGCCGCGCGCGTCCCCTCAGCGAGCGGCGGGGCGGGAAAGGCCCGTCAGCCGCGAGCGCGCCCGCCTGGCGCTCCCGGGGCCGCCCCGGCGCGGCTCCTCCCGCTCCAGGTAGCGCTGGAAGCACCTGCGGAGCCGAGCGGCGCTTCCCGAGGGACGGACCCCCGGGGCAGCCGGGGCGCGCCGTCTCCCTCCGGCGGAGGAGCCGCCGGCCGCAGCTCGCTCCATGCCATGCCGTGCCGCGCCATGCCATCCCTCCGCTCCTCCTCCTGCCGGTACCTGCCTTCCCCTGACCGTGCCCTGCCATTCCCCTCCTCCTCCTCTTCCTCCTCCCCTCCCTCCCTCCTCCTTCTCTCCCCTCATGCATATGGATGGGCGCATGCGCCCGCCGCCCTGGGCTAGATGAAGCGGAGCGGCGGCGGCGCTGCCAGACGGGCGGGCGGCTGCGGGGCGGTGCGTGTGCTGCATGTGCGTGTGTATGTGTGAGTGTCTGTGCGTGTGTGTCTCGGGGGGGCGAGGGGCTCCGCCGCAAGGAATAAAAGGATTGGGATAATACTCCCATTAACAAAACAAAAAACACAAAAAAAAAAAAAAAAAAAAGAGGGAGAGAGAGAAAAGAAAAGGGAAAGAAAAGAGGGGAGGCGAGAGAACAAGGCGGATAAAAGGAGGCCGGGCTGCTTTGCATTGAAGAGCGGGGCGCTATTGAAAGCGCTTGAAAAGCGGCGTTGTCCGGCGCGGGTGCGCCGCGGTATATTAGAGCGGGGCGGCGGCAGCGGCAGAAGCGGCGGCGCCTCCTCCACCTCCTCCTTCTCCTCCTCCCTCCTGGCCCTCCCCGTCCCGTCCCGACCCGGAGCGAGCGGCGGCGGCGGCGGCCCTGCAGGCGGGCGGGCGGGCAGCGCGGCGGCGGCGGCGGGCGGCATGCTTGCGCCCCGGCGGGCAGCCGCGGCGGCGTGCTCCATCCTCATCCTCACCCTGCTCCTGGCGCTGCGGGACAAGGTACGTACCTGGGCGCACACGGCAATGCCGGCGCTTTTCTGGAGCGCTTGTTGGAGACGGGTTTGGGGAAGCCCGGAGAGAGGCGCTCCTTGCAGAGCCGCTCCGGCCGGAGCGGAGCTGCTGCCCCGTAACTTCTCTGCAGGAGTGCGCCTTGCAGCAAGGCTTAATTCCCCGGGAATAAGAAGTGCTATTACTGCGGTTTTTTCTTCCCGAAATTACTTATTTTCCCCCTTTTTTTTTAATCCCTTTTTAATTTCTTTTTTTATAATTATTTTTAACGAGCCTAATTGCAGCACTGCTGGGGTGACTAATGAGCAGGGTCTGAGTCTCAGCTGGGCAGCTCCAGCTCAGCTGCACCCCGGAGGAGCAGAGGGGTTGCTCGATTGCCTTTCCAGGGTGTGCATTAGCTACATCGTTATGTTGGGTTTGCCCTCGCGTATGCACTCTTGGCTTGGTTTAGTTTTATTTCCTAACCATTTGGAAGCCTTCCTCCCGCTGGTTTTTTTTTGGAGTTGGCACTTGAGGTTCTTTTTTAGCATTAACGGTGTTATTTAGTTGGGATGACTTATGAGTCTTTCTGATAGGGAAAAGCTTGGAGTGGTTGGCTTTGTTTTATTTTTAATGTTATGTGTGTGCTTCTTGAAAGCACGCCTAAAATTACTTTCTCCTATCTGTAGTGTAGTTGTAGATTGTTTGGAGAAAAAAGTGAGGTAACTGTTTCTTGTTTCTCTCTCTTTTTTTTTTTCGCTTTTTTTTCCTCCGGTTGTTTCTTGGGATTAACAGGTGACTTTAGCGTCGGGACAGTTTGAGTTGGAGATCTTATCCATGCAAAATGTGAATGGTGAACTGCAAAATGGAAATTGCTGCGATGGCACCCGAAACCCAGGAGATAAAAAATGCACCAGAGATGAGTGTGACACCTACTTTAAAGTTTGCCTGAAGGAGTATCAATCGCGGGTCACTACTGGCGGTCCTTGCAGCTTCGGATCCAAATCCACTCCTGTCATCGGAGGGAATACCTTCAATTTAAAGTACAGCCGGAATAATGAAAAGAACCGGATCGTTATCCCTTTCAGCTTCGCCTGGCCGGTGAGTTGCGTGGCCTGCTCTGGCTCTACCTCTGCCTCTGTTGGACGGTGCTCTTTGAGATGTCTTTAGTGTGCCGAGCTCTAACTCCTTGTGCCGGGGGAAGAGGGACCGGGACTGGGGAGGGAGAAGAAGGCATCTTGGCAAGAGCGTCGGGAATCCACAGCACAGAAATGAGTAAAATGTAGTGGTGTTTTTGTTTTCGTTCCCTGGGGCTCACAATGCACAGCCTGTTAAATTTGAAAGTCAGATGTGCAGTGAGGGGGATCTAAATGGGTCAGGGAAGCAAACCCAGTATCTCTGCACTTTACAGCATGAATAAGTCTCTTGAGATTTAGAAGGTCAGAAGTTCATTTTTTTTCTTTTTTTTTTTCTTAACCAGTGAAGTCTTGGGCTTAAGCCAAAAGAGCAGTGGGTTAGGGGCTGTAGAGGGATCCCGTGTGAAAAGTGTGTGTCATAGCTGGCCTCCTTCCCTGGAGCGTGTTTGGGAAGGCTTCCTGCTTCTCCCAAGGGGAAATCTCCCTGCGCTGCTCGGTGTGGATGGGAGCTGCCGTAGCTGCTCTTGGTGAAGGAGCTGCCAGCTTCTTCTTCCCTGGGAAGCTGGCTGTGTTTTGAGGGACTTGCAGACTCGGGGAGGTAGAGACTGAGAAAAGCCTGGCCTTCGCTTTTGGTCCCCTTCACTCACTCCTCCCCACAGCACACCTTTCCTGGCTACCTGCCTCTGTGGTCCATGGATTCTGCTTCCCTCTAATTGTGTGCAAAAACTCTGTGGCTCAAGGAGGTGGGACTCTTTGCCAGGCACTTTTCCAGTGTTGTCCACTGTAGTAATCTCTGGTCAGCCCTGTAGAGCAGGGAGATGGAGGATGGGTGACCCAGTCCTTCACCAGCGATCCTGCTTTGGTTTTGGCTGTGAAAAGAACACTCAGACATCAGTGCTGCCTGTTTCTTCTGGGTGCTCAGGAGGGTCGAATCTCTGATGGTCAGCTCTGCAGAGGAGCCTTCAGCTCCCTGCACAGAAAGCAAGGACCATCTTTCTGAAATGGCCATCAGCTGGGACAAACACACACATGCAGGCTCTGAGGACATGGGATTTGTGGCCATGGAAGAGTGCCATGGCCTGGGATGGTGGGAGGTGCTCTGTTTTCGTGCCCAGCAGGCGAGCAAAAACTGAGGGTGACTGATCTGGGGGGGGTCCTGTGCACACTGACAATCTGGCTTTTGAGGTGTCTCCCTGGGATGCTGCAGTGCAAACGCTGAAAGCTCCCAAATTTCTGCTCCTGAAACTTTTAATATTTAGAGATCACCTAGGAAACCAAACTGTTTCCCCCCACACACCCCTTCTCCAAAGGTGCTGAGCAGACAGTTTCCCACCAACTGCCTTGGGGTATGTTGATGCTCAGCAGTTTTGTAAATCCAGTCATCCTAACCTACATGCCTAAGGTCATTTTTGCGAGGGGAGGAGGGCCCTTCTGTTCACCAGGGGAGGGGTGAATCTTGTTTCCCATCCTCTGACACTCTCCCTGCTGCCGGGGTGGACTCTCCACTCCCTCCAAAGCGTGGCTCTTCCTAGATAAGGGCTGGTTGCTGGGAGAGCCTGGACTTTTTTTTTTTTTTGGGGGGGGGGGAGGGATGGAAAAGCCCGCCCCAAAAGCATTCCTGCTCCAGCTGTGGTGTAGACACCCACTTAGTAGTCCTGCCGCCAAGTGCTGCGGGCAGCCATGTGTTCTTGAAGTGTCCTGTGCTGCCTCCTACCTGCCTCCTCTGTCAGCTGTGACTTGCGGAATATCGAGGGCTGAAGAGGCACAAGGGAGAAATTAAGTCTCCGTTTTTAAGGAGATAGTATTACAAAGTACAATAGCAGAGTTAACAAAAGTATTCTCTGTTGGAAGTACAAGTCCTTCCTTTCTTTCTCTTTTTCTTTTTTTCTGAACACGAAATGAGATAAAACTGTTATCAAATATGCCATCAAAGGGATAAAGGGCTTTGTAAAAATCGGAGGTATTTGAAGCTCTGCCAATGGCTGTAGTGCTTGTGTTGCAGATTTTGACTTTTTTTTCTGAAAAGTCAGGTACATCAAGGATTTTTTTTTTTTTTTAAACTAACCCCCTTCTCTGCTCCCAGTAATTTGAGTGCCCTGAATCTGAAGATATGTATATAAAAAATGGTGTGAAAACTGAACGTGTTGCTTTCAACAACCCCTCTCTTCACAGGGCTGGGAAGGGAAATCTGTGTGTAGAGGGTGGGTTTGGGGGGGTGGGGACCCTGGGAGAAGTTTCCTAAGCTTGTCTGCATCTTAGTAAAAGAAATGCTTCTATTGTCCTGCTGAATCTAATTCAGCACTGGAATCCTGGAGCAGCAGCAGCAAAAGGCCAATGCAGCCTTTGAAATGTGTAAAACTCGACAAGTTCAGACACCCTATTCTAAAAATTCCAGGCTTATGAACCAAACTCTTGCTTATTCCCATGCAGAAATGCACTTTTTGAGACTCTGATGAGAATCTGTTTGCAATTACCAAGCCTGCCTTCCCAGCTTTAGCTTCCACAGGACACAGCTTTTATGCTGGCCATTGTGACTTCCAAATGGCACTTGAACAAAAGAATATCTAATGTGGCAAAGCTCTTATTTGTCCTAAAATTGTGTACACAAATCATTTGAGGCGTTTTCAAAGCTGTAGGGATAAAGCAGTAAACTTAATTAGTCAACTGCAATCTGATGCTGAAATTTCAGAAGTTTGAAAAAAACCAACAACTTCTTTAGGTGGTTGAATACAGTGAACTTTAGTAAAAACTTGAGGTTAGCATTGCATCTACCCAGATGGTTAATCATGAGAGATGACTTTGAATACATTCAGCTGAAAATTGTAGTAAAGGTAATAAGAGCAAGACCAAAATGTTAATCATATTGCTCTTGAAAATTCATGCCCGTCTCTGAATACTTACTGCTTGTGTTCTGCTCTCTGAGGGAGGCTTTTCTTGGATGTTGCAGCTTGAGTCGGTAACATTAAGAAGTCTTGTTGCCTTGACTACTTTAAAAAAAAAAAAATTACAAAACCCTTTTCCCATGTCAAGCTGCCCCCTTATGCTGTTTGTGAAAAATAGGTGTGTTGCATTAGAGGCCTTTATTCATCAGGCAGGAGAGGAAGAAGGAGAGAGAATGGGCTGCTTTAAATGTATTGTTAGAGCGGGCTTGTAGTTGTAATGTAGATTTGAAGTGTCAGAGTCTTATTAATAACTTATGTGGTTTGCTCTTGTCAGTTTTGATACGTCCCCCCCGTGAGTAATGGGTGTGGAGATGGTGGGCCATGAATTAATTTAAGTGATGGGAGGTTTGAGCAAGTTGCTAGGAGACAGGGCAGCAGAGCAGCATAAAGGAACTGGAGTGGATCAGAAAGCTGCCCCTGGTAATTCTTCAGTAAACTGAAACAACAGTGATGATGATTTAAAAAAAAAAAAAGGACTTATGCTCTTATGCTTCCTCCATGCATTCATTTTGAGACTTCACTGACTTTCTTGACAGTCAAGCTTGGCTTTATGAAGCCATATAAAAAAAGCATGGAACAAAAGAATTTCCATGTTCCACTTGTCAAAGTCTGTCTCAACAAGTTTTGTTTCATGGCAGACACATGCTCTTCTCTGACATCAATCAAATCTCCTGGCTGTCTTAAAGAACCCAAGGTGTGATGTGTGCTGTACCTTAAGGCAGCTGAGCATCAATTAACTAAGCAAAACTCTAGCACCAAACTTTGCTTTTATGTAAAGAAAGATCTTTTGGGGGTTTGGTGAGACTGTGAGTAAGAAGGTCAAACTTGGCAATTCCTTTGGTATGCACAGCTCCAATTTCAAACAGCTTGTTTATCCTGAAATTATGATCCTTGTAATTATTTAATATTGGGGCCAATTGTACCAACACACCAGGAAACAACTGAGGTGGAAAAAAACCCTCCAGCATCTAAAGGGGTTTAGCATAAAATACAATTAAAAAGAGTTTTGAAGGTCTTGTTTCAACCTTATGCTAAAAAATAAAACAGTCAGCCTTTCCCCTTTTTTAATGACAAACCTTAGTGCTGCTGGTTCCTGAAGATGTAAAATATGTTTTCTGGATAGGCATTGTTTTTTTCTGGCTAGAAAGACACGACAAAAGAGCTTTAGTATTTTTTTAAACTTTGTGAATTTTTTCCCCCTCTCTTGATACAAGAGGCTTCCAAAATACTAGTCTGCAGCTGATATTAAAGTAACAGCCTTTTGAATCTGAGAGAAAAATATCACTTCTTTCAGCTGCCTTTTTTTTTTTTTTTTTCTTTTCAACCCAATATGTCACAGTCATGAGACTAAAACTTGGGGTTTGATTTTGTTTTTCTCTTCCTCCAGTTAACTTTTCGAAAACTTGTAGAAGCAAATGTTGGAGCTTTTCTTGAAGAATTCATGATAAGTCGTCTTGGAGCATGGGCAGATCAGAAGGAATTTTTGTAATAACAAAATGCATAATAATCAAAGCCACACTCTGTCATTTATTGCTGAATTAATAATTTAAGATTAAATCTTCAGCACTCAAAGTGCCGTGTTTTGCCTAGGATTACTATCCAGCACGGAGCTGGGAGTATTAAGTGACATCTGAAGCATAATTAGCATCACAAGGCTGGTTCTTTTCCCAGGACTGCAGAGAAGTGATGCATCCACTCGGAGCTTTTGGGCTTCTTACATGTTCTTACGAGTTATTTATGTTCCAGCCAGTTCAGAACTTCATCTCCCTGCTAAATCCATTTGACTATATTACCATAATACGTCTAAAAATAAATCCTCATCCTGCCTGCTCCCAGAATTTTTGTTCTTGTTAGAATAAAGGCCTCCTCCAGTTTAACTTCAGTGGCAGCTGGACTGGGCCTGGCACTGAGGCTGATTCCTAAACTTTCTCAGACTACATACATCCAGCACTGTCAGCTTGTTTATGCAGCTGGAAGTCAGCATGTCTGAAAATGAATTGCATAAAATTGATGCTTTATGCTCACAGTTCTAGTTCAGGCAAGGGAACACACTGCTTCACTGTGGGGCTGGAGGCTGGAATAGAAGTCAGCTGGTTCTGAAGCTGGGGAAGTTGGATCTGAGCTGTTTATCTCAGCTTCAGTTCTTAATGGAGTTCTGATGCCCTGCAAAATAAGAGCCTTAAGCTACAGTTCTTAATAGTATTTCAAAGAGTAGATAATACAAATGACAGGATGGGTTTTGAAACTCAAATTAGACTTGCCTTTGAATTTCTGTTGATGAGTAGAAGTTTGGCTCAGTTCTAATAATTTAACTGGTAACCTGTACACCTTAACTCAAGGAAAGATGTCAAAGCTAGAAGCTGTTGTGTTCGTTTCTCCTTAGTCTGTGGATCTCCTGGTTCTGTGGTCACTGCTCTGCAGTGTAAATTACACCCATTATTCTTGTAGTGTTCAGAAGAAACTGCAAAAAGTGGATAGAAGTGGTTAAAGTGGTTTGTAAATAGTCAAACATCCAGAGTCCTTCACCAGCTCGACCCAGTTCTTAGGCACTTAGGTAAATAAGTAGAAAGACTTCTTGTTCAGGCTTGCTCCATGTGAACCTGACTGTTTTGCTTGGCTGGCTACTAGGTATTCTCTCTATTAACCTTGCCACCCTTTTGTAACTGGTGCATTTAATTATCAGTGGGATGCTTTAAACAGGTAGGGGGACTGATAAGACCAGGTAATCTGCTTGTTGGGGAAGCTTGAAAGCAACCATTGACATTTTGGCCTATCTGTTGCTCTTTGACAAGTGGGGCTCCGTGAGAAAATAACTCTGTAACTAGATAAGGTGCTGATTAAAATGCTGCTCTAGTATGAAGCACCCTGGTAGCTGAGATCACTTAAAATCATTAATTTAAAAAGAAAGGGGAAAAAAAAGTGTGTGTGTGGGAAGGGAAAGCTGCTATACTTTTATTTTCTTTGCCTTTTTTTTTTTTTTTTAAAGGAGGGGAGGAGGGAGGACCCCAAGTCTCCCCCCCTCTGCCCCAGTACATTGTTCCATTAGTGCCATGCTAGTTTTATGATTGGAATACATTGTAGTCCGGCCACCCAGACAGAGGCATTGACTGCTAATATTAACCAAGAACAATAGGGTGGCCATACTGACTGCAGTGAGGATTACAGAACATAATGGGGCCTATCCAAAAATAATGCTAATACAGGACAAGCAACAGGAAGCAGCAGTAGACTCAGCATTGCTCGGCTCCCAGACAAACCATGGACTTACTTCACACAATGGCAACTTCAGCACATTATGTATTCACAGGATACTCATTATTCCAGCAGGCTTGCCAGATCAGAGATCAGCCTGGTTTACTGGATGCTTAAGCGTATGCATAGTTTGGATAGCGGTACTTTTGTGTCCTCCATCATTTGGCAGGAGGGTGGCAGTTGTATTGCAGTGAAGGTCTTGACTTCATTTACTGCCTTGGCTTGTGCCAAGGCAGGATGGGGGGGGGAAGAAATCTCTCCTGGAAGCCGCTGATAGAGTTAAATTTGTTTTCATGTCTTTCTCCTTTATGTGGCAATGCAGTGTTTACTGGCACTGACAGCACTGAAGGAGCTGCTCAAAAGGAAGGCTAAAGCAGCTGTGATTTTGTGTGAGCTGTGATTTTGTGTGGGCATATTCTGATGAGGCTCTTGGCTGGGCTGCCTGCTCGGGGTTCAGCCGAGCTCTCGGCCATGACATTGCCGTGGCTTAGGCTGGTTTCTGTAGGCAGAGTTGGGAGAGTCACAGCTTTGTAGGGTGTTGCTTCGTCCTTACGTAGGTTGTCCCAAAGAGGAGCTTCCTGATCACGTTTGGTTTGACAAAAGGTTAAGAGGGTTAAGTGGTTTTTCTCCTTCTCCAAAATATGTTTTGTTGCTACCCTTCTGAAACTCTGGGTGTCTTTTGTTTAAAAGTGTCCCATCTTGAACCCAAAGTCTTGGGTGTTTTGAGGTTTTCTTTTTTTTTCCCCATGTCATCTGGATGAGGAGCCTTTAACTCCTTTGAAGGAACACTGAGTTGCCAGAGTTGGTGGTGTGATGCTGTGATGGGACTGTAGAGCATGGTACATGCTCTTGTCATGGTACGTGACAGAGGTACCAAGTGAAAGTCCTGCTGATGTTTAGAGGAAGTGGGTTTGTGACTGGCTTTAACCCTGCTCAGAGATGCCCCTGGGCACTTTGGAACGTGCCTCAGTTTCTCTCTTCCCTCTCCCCCCCTTCCAGCTGCAGGGAGGAGGTTGCCAGCCCTCTTGGCAGTGAGCTGTGTCCTGCTGGGACAGTGTCCTGGCCGCCCCTGGGATGCAGACAGGGTGTGAGCACCTTCTCGAACTGCTCTTCACAGCTGAGCACGGCTGGCAGAGCGTGAGGAGAACCTTACTGGGCTTAACCTGCTCTCCTTGTTTGGCAGAGGAGGAGCAGGCGCAGCGCTCTGGATGCAAACTTCCCCCTGCATTTGTCTAGTCATGGTTTCACATGCTCAGCAAAGCTCTTGCACGCTCTAACCACAAGGAGAGGAGGGAAAGAAGTTGGACTGGTTGCAACCTCTTTGAAAAAGGAGGCAGTGCTTTCACTAAGTGCTGGATGTTTTAATCTCTCCCTGGCCCACTGACTTGCAGAGAGCCTTTAGAAGCCCAAGTACAAAAGCATCTCTTTTGGGTGGATGTCTGGATGAAGGGAGGGAAAAGAAGGTAATCAAGCAGAGAGCTTTAAACACCTTCTGCTTACCAAGAGCTGCCAGCATTTCATTTAAATAACCAGCAAAGAAGTTGCATTGCCCTTTCAGACCCTTAAAAGGGATGGTTTCCGATGGATTTCAGGGTCTTCACAGTTTTTTGGGTTGTGTTATCGGTAGATCAAGACTAAATCATGGTGTCTTGTCATTGAGGAAAATAACTCTTACACATTGGTGCTTGCTTTGTTTTTCGGAGTATGACCTTGACCATTTCCATCCTCTCCTGGCTTAACTCACAGGAGTTTTGCTGCCTTGCAGTCCTCTGGGCTGATCAGGCTGTGGATGTTCTGCAAAGTGTACAGACTTACTGTTCCTTTCAAGCTGCCTTTCCTCTCCAGCCACAGTCCCTGCCTTCTGGTCAAGCTCAGGTTTACAGTGGCTAATTGGGTGTGACTCTGGAAAGTTCACTGCTGCCTTGTTGCCAGGGACATTGCTTTGATGGAATAAGGTGCATAATGTGGAATTCTCATGTCTGGATATATATATATTTATTCAAAGATGGGCAGAGGTCATCTATGGGCATGGGAAAACTTAAACCTCCACGGTGTAAGCAGTCATTCCTGAGATATCTGAATCGCTGATCTATAGAGTGGGGATGATATCCACTTGGAAAAAAAGTCTCAACAGTGCAGCTTTGCACAGAACTGCATTTTTTGGGGGGTGAGGGAATTCACTAGAGGTATGTGATAGTTGGATTGTTGAGGGAGGCTCTGGGTGTCTGGGTGTCTTTTGTTTAAAAATGTCCCATCTTGAACACAAAGTCTTGGGGGCTTTTGGTTTGTTTTTTTTCCCCATGCTGTGAGAGGGGCAGAGCCAAGAGATCAAATGCCATTCTTTGTATCATCCCCTCTCAGGATGGAGATTCTTCGTTTAAAATACTCAGACGAGGTGAGAGGGGGCACATGGAAACAAGGGAATTGCCAGGGTAGGTCTATTCCCCCCGCATTTTGTTTTCATCCAGATAAGCATCTCCTCTTTTTAAAGGAACTCCTGTGTGGTGTTGGAAAGTGGTCACACAAGTATCTAGCAACAGTAGCACTCGGAGTGAGGATCCAGCCTTTCCTTTCCTTAAGGGCTAGGTGTGTTGGTAAACAGTCCTGAGAACCAGCAGGGAACTGTTGCTATGAGTTTAGACAAAATATCTTCCAAAACAATTATGCAAGGCCGAAAGGAAAACATCCTTAACTTTATTGGAAGTAGTGCTGGTTGCCATAATTCATTCTCTATATCATAATATTTTTTTTCAAGCTTGCAGTAACACGTTGTGCTTGTACTGCTTAATGTTGGTAATTAAACCACTGAGGAAGCACCCAAGATAGTGCAATCTGCATCTGTAATATGGCTCGGGAGTTCTATTCTGGTTTTGTTTGTTTGCTTTGGATTTGCTTTCTTTTTTTTTTTTTTTTTATCACTGACTTGTGTAAGGACTTCTTAAATCTCCTTTAAACAGTACTAGATTATCGTGTTGTGTTTTATTTTCTTTTCGGAGTTTCTTTCAAGTTGTCAGACTTCGGTCTAGAATAGTAACAAATCACTTTTCATGAAATATTAACCCAAAGTGGTTTGGGCCAATGGAGCCTCTGCACAGAAGTTTGGGTGCATGTCTTGGCTTGCCCAGCTTTGCTTACTTTTGGAAGCATTTTCCCACAGTTATCAGTGAACAGAATGGAATCCTGGTCTGCTTTGAATATGAAACATATTTAGGCTATATTGCAAGCCGGTGTCCATCACAAACTAGGGTTTCATTCAGAGGCTGCATGCTGTGTCCAGTCGTGAGAAAGCAGCTCTGCTCCAACTCTCTCTCTCTTCCCCCCCCTCCCCTTCTTTTTTGTTTCCTCTCCTCTTAAGGAATCTGAGGTCTGCCTTGCCCTTGCACCTTGTAGCAGCTCACTCTCGGATCTGCATTTGGGTTTCTGTTCCAGAGAAGGCTGTGACTGAGCACAGATAACAGATACAATTAAGAAGAAAAAAACCTTACTCAGATGCGCAGCTGCTGTGGCAAAGCATCAAAACCCTTCACAGAGAGTTTTTGTTCCATTGCTGTTGCACTCTCCAAAAAGATGTTACATTTATTGTTTTATCTGTAGTTATTAATACACTTTTTACTTTTCAATTTTTTCCTTTTTTTTTTTTTTTTTTTTTAAGAGGAAAAACCTATAAACATACACAAAG
>JAYRBT010000114.1:357022-422415 GCA_036023395.1 Myiotriccus ornatus
TTTTTTTTTTTTTGAAGGGTGGTGTTTTGTTTTGTTTTAGAATCATTGTGTAAGTTTGGACACGGCAATTTTGAAAGATACAGCTTGGATAATAATATCTCGGAGTGGAGCTGGAGGAGGAGAAGATGTTTTAATGGCCCTTGTTCTCAAGTCAGGATTGAAGATAAAGGTGGCTTAGATGTAATAGCTGGCACCTTTCCAGCCATGGAGTCACTTCAGTCGGTTTATGCTTATGATTATTATTACTGGAGTGCTGGAGAGCTCATTGGCAGCTTGGAGCATCTGTAACTGTGACACGGGGTGGATAGTGCGCCTTCCCTTTCCCTGCTCCTCCAAAGAGCCTGCTCTTAGCCTTTGTTTTACAAAGCTTCTCTCTCACCCCACCCCCTTCCCGTATCCATCAGTTCTTCCCTCAGTTACCTGATACTTGTGGGAGCTGCGATGCCCCTCGTGCAGACAAAGCTTTCAAAGGGGGTGCTGAAAAGCCAAGTCCCTGGAGATCGCGCTGTCAAGGCAGGGCACGGTAATCTTAGCAACACTTCTTGCTTTCAGGATGGCTTGGGGGAAGGGGGACATCAAGACTGCCTTTCTGTAGCTGAAATTCTTTTGAAGCAGCTTTTTGAGAGTGGGGTTTTGTTGGGGTTTTTTTTGCTGCTGCCGTGTTATCCCGGTGCTTTGTGTCCTCCATGTGCGCTTCTTCCCCAGGCGCTTTGCTGCGGCCGCAGCGCCCTGTCAAAGGCTGCGCTTCCCGGTTAAGTACATAAGATGCTTTAACGACGGCAAAGATGAGCTATCCAAGGTGAAAGGTCTCCTAGGTCAGACTGGATAAGGTAGCTTACAGGCTTTCGAGAAGATCATGTTTGCCTCAAGTATAATCTTTTACCTATTTATGTTTCCAAGGGTTAGGCTTTGGGGCAGAGACCAGAATTTTTCTTTTTAATTAAAATTGGGATTTTCTTGTTTTTTTTTTTTTTTTCTCTCCTAAGTCCTGTGTGGGTTTGAAACTAACTCTTATTTCTCTTTTGCAGAGATCCTACACGTTGCTTGTGGAGGCATGGGATTACAATGATAACTCCACGAGTAAGTATCCATTCCACTGCTTTACTTGGTTTGGACACCTCTGCTTCCCGTGCACTGAAAGGCCTCTGGGAGTTTAACCAGCTTGTTGTGAATTAGAGCACGGGGAGAGGGAAAAGTTCTCCCCCAAACAATTTGGAGCAATTCCTCCAGGCTCTGCAGCAGCCTGTCTCCCTTGTTGCCTGCAGAGGATGAGTAGCTCACTCACCTAGGCACCAACAGTTTGCCTAAAAATAGATGCTGTTAATTCCTTCTTTCTCCTTAGGGAGAGTAAAAGCCAAGGGATTTAGTCAGGTTTCTTTGTATTTTTTTTCTTTTTTTTAAATTAGGAATCATATATTTAGAAGCCTAAGCCTTGTTCACTTGAGACCTCTCTATAAACTATACTTCTGAAAACTAAATATGCTGCTTTAAAAAAATAGAAAAACATAAAATCTCCATAGAACTTGGTCTAGATATCCATCTAATGACTGTAGATGACAAATAGGAGTGACTGCCAGCTCTTCCTTGGGAGTTGGATGTCTAGGGGTTTATACTTGGGGGCTGACAAATATTTACCAAACACGACCTGCTAGAGCTGAATGGAAAATAAAGGGTGGGAATCTTTTGCCTGGAATGTCTTTGGTTGGTCTCAGAAAGGTTCTGCAAAGCTTTTCCTGTTGCCAGAGGAAGCTGTACAGGGGCTCTTGGCATATGAGCTGTTCTGCTTTTTGCCTGCTGTTACTGAAGGACGTGGGCAAAATCAGCTGTAGCTTCACTCTAAGGCTTGAATGGAGCACGTGGAAAAAGCCACAGGGGAGAGAGTGAATCTGAACTCATGAAGCTTGTGTTGACACAACAAGCCTTTTTCTTCAACAAGGAAGCAGCAGCACTGTGGCCCATCTCCCGGAAATCTTATGGCAGCTCCTTGTAGTCCACTTTGGAATGGTAGGTGACAGCCAGGCAGGAGTGAAATGGGTTTCACACCTCCTGAGAGAAGGGCCTTGTAGAAACGCACAGTGGTCTTTGACTCTGGGACCCTCTCTGTGCAGTTCTTTATGTTTATTTTTTTTTTAAATATACATGGGATGTCCTGTTAGTTTACAGTTCCAGAAAAGCAGTTGTCCACTGCAGTTGATCCATGGGAGCTGTCAGGGATAGCCACGTTCAGCACTGTGGCAGTACCTGTGATCCCAGGCTCTACCCCAGTCATGGAGCAGTGGCTGGGAGACTTCTTGGCTATGGAATGTTTTATGGAGGAGAAGAAAATAGATGCTGCAGCAGCAGTGTTGTATTAAACATGGGAGATGCCTGAGTTCAAAATGAAAGTCGTGTTTATAGTAGGATCTGAGAATTTCTTCAGACTGAGTCTCTGCCACTTTTACTATTATTAGAGCTCATCTTTTTTCATGAAACAACTGCATTTCCAAAGCTACACAATGAACCCTTTCTTTGCTTTCATGTTCTGGAAGTACAATTGTCTTCAGACAAAATTGCCTCATTTCTCAGCAGTGCATTTGACCAAGTGCAGACATGTTCTTGCATATGTTCCTGATCTGCATTCCTGCTCTAGCTTTGCTGTCACTTATCCATCTGTAGGTCACTTCAGTCACTGCACTGCACAAAGCCGTTCCTTTGTGCCTCATTGCTTGACTTACAGTCAGCTCTCCCAGAGCTGAAGAATAAGTCTTGAAGAACTAGTTAAGAAAATGATTAGAACTAAACAATTGTCATCGGATAACGTGATGAGTGGGTTTTTTTTTTATGTCCAAGATTTTCTTTTACTGTAATTGCCACTGAATTGTGAGTGCCCTGTGAGAGCTCTCAGCAATACAAGTGGGTTTAGTAAGCTTTGTGTAACTTCTCACCAGCTCTAGCATCCCCTGATCAGTGCTGTTGTTAGGAGATCCTGGAGTGGATGCTTCCTTCCCCCCTCTACATTCCACTCCTCCTACGTTCCCTTTACCACATACTCTCTCTTGTCTCACTTCCAAGAGTGGCTCGCAGTTAAATTCTGGCCCTGTTGAAGCTGATGAGAATCATGCTTTGTTGGAGCCAAGATTCAACTCAAATGGTTTTTCTTACTCTGGTTCTTGTCTGGTTGCCATCTTGCTACTGTTGCTTCCTACATAAAGCTAATGGGGCTGACATTGCATCTCAAACTATGGCAAAGAGCTGTTGTAAATTACTGGTATCAGTTGCATGTGAATTCCAGTCGGGCATAAGAGACTTCAGCACAATGTGAACCAAGCCCTAGCTGGAAGTTGTCTGAAACAAAGACTTTCAGAAATAACTGTGGTGTCCTTGGCCACCCAAACTGCTCAGAGGAGTCTGGTTTATTTTTTTTGTTGTTGTTGTTTTTGCTTCTTGGTGCTGCATAGTTGTAATTTCCAGACAATGGGGCACTGAGAAGCAAAGGTGGGCAGTGAAAATCTCATTTCCTTGTGCCTGAAACCTTTGATACAGTTGCCCACTGAATAAAAAAGAGAGATTAATAGCTTTGAAGTGTAGCCACAAGGAGTGAATGAAACCAGCAGACTCTCTGACAGTGCAGAGCAGAAGCTCACGATGTACAGAAAGCCTCTCTCTTCCACTTCATCAATTCCTAATGGGTTAATGCTTCCTCTAACCTTCCTATCAAAGCATGGGGCTCTGAGTCAGAGGATGGCAGGGGAGTTCAGAAGATCCCTTTCTCTCAAGCCTGGCTGACTGCTGCTTTTTATTTACTTAGCCAGTCTGCTGCCTTGGGATTGCTTCCTCTCAAACTTCCACCGGCGTTAGTGCAGGCTAAGAATGGCAGGGTTGTTGCAATGCCTGCCCTGCAGTCTGGGTCAGCACCCTTGTGTAAGTGGGAATAGGCAAGGGTGGAGAAGGTTTTGTGCAAGAAGGAACATGCCAAGGCTTCATTGTGAAAACTGTGGGTGATGGCTGATGGAAAGGGATCTTAGAACTGGGAGACCTCGCTTGAATTTGGATGGATGAATTTAGTTTTGTAACGCGTATCAAAGGGAAGACATTTTATCCAGGATCCAAGGGGAAATTGCAGCTGGGTTTCATCTGAGCCCTTACAAAATAATCAAGTCCAGAGGACTTATAAGGGTGTTCCCATTTGAGTTCAGCTTGTGGTTAAGGTCTCCAAAGACACTGGCTGGAGTGAGATGCCATAGATGTTCAGCAAGGACAAGCTTCCTAATGAGCTGGCAGATTGGGGAAGAATGATAGCGCAGAGACAAGAGCAAAGATCCCTTTTCCAAGGCAACTGCCTTTCTGCTGCCAAGGACTGAAATAGCTGTCAGTGGTATGTTCCCAGTGGGGAACTGGAAAAGACTGGAAAAGCAAGAGTGAGTGAGTGAGTGTGTGTGTGTGGGGGGGTGGTGCTTTGCACAACTGAGTGTCATTCCCCTTTTCTCCTGCCTCTTATGGGAGAGAAGGTGTTTTATTCTCAAGAGGTAGGATGTCTTCATGCACACCGGGTGTTTTGGGAAGTGCATTTGCTTTCCAGCTGTGCTGTGGATGGGGTGTATCCTGGCAAGTTCAGCAGAGCCACCTCCAGCACGCATGAGTGGAGCTCTAATTGCCAGGCTGGCCCCATTCAAGAGGAGTAGATATGTATCTGCTTAAGTGCCTCTCAGAATTAGTCAATAATCTCGCTGATGAGATCTCAGAGCCTTACACCTGCACATGCAGGACATGATATTGCTCTGGATGTACCAGTGTGGAGAAGTCCTTAGGCAGCTACATAACTTGTGAATGGGATGTAAATTAATAAAGGCCTGCGTGCATTTGAAAGTCTGACACATAGATGTGGGGTTGGGGGCTCAGTGCCAGTGAATAATAAAAACTGATTTAAATAGAAAATACTATAGAACCAGAAATACCAGAAGGTGAATAAGAAGTTGCTGCCCTGAATTTCACACTGTAAACACTTGATGAATGCTGTAGTCTCAAGCCACGAACACCCCCAAAAATGGGTAAGTGCTCAGGATGTCTGGGTATTGACACTCTTGTGGGGTTGTGCTTTGACTAATTCAAAACTGCAGACAAGCAGGCTTAGGATCTAGTGGTGCATCAGTAATGGGTATCTGAGGCTTGAGGAGCCTGTAGGGAAGTTCTTTTTGGGAAAGCAGCAAATCAAAGGTCCTTAGCAATGAATTTAAAACTATTTTCGATTAAAAACTGCCCATGTGTCATCTTAAGGTTTATGTAGCAACTTCATTAGCCTTCAGCTCTGCCTTATGTAAAATTCCCCAGTGTTCTTTTGGAGCTGTTGGAAGAACAAGCTGCACATCAGAACATTTTAATTCTTAACACTCAGATGTGCCAGCACTTCACACGCTGCTTTCTAACACATCGCTGGCAAAGTGCCCTTCTACCTACAATTCTTCCATCGCTGGATCGTGCTCCTGTGTACTTGTTGTTGGGTTTGAACTATGTCTGTGAGGATATTTTGGCTGTTTTATGATAAACTTTCAGTCAGCAGTCAAGTGCTGGCTCGCAGCAGGTCGTAAGGCAGTGTCAGATCGTTTAAGTCACAAGACCTGGACTACAAAGTGAAATACCACAGATGTATACAATGTTCCCAGCTAATGTGAAATATTATCATTTCAAGCCATAATTCAGACAGCTGTAGGGCTCTGAAAGCCAGAAGACTTCTGCTGGAACTAGATGTCATGTGCAAAGCCTAAACTTTGAAATGCTCTATAGAGAGAAAGGGAATCTGTAGCACACAGATGCAGTAGTTTGAGTTCTCTGCTCTGAGCTCTGGTAGTCTTGATGTTTTATTGTCAGCTGACATCTGAAGAGAGAACTTCCATGGTATTCCTCAGCCACAACCTGGTGAGATTGCTGATGTCATCTGAATGCTGGAGTAGCCAGTTTTCAATTCGGTGTTTGCACGGGAGGCTGCAAACCTTCTGCGGTGCTCGTGTTCAGTTTGTAGACATGGCTTTATTAGGCTATTGGAGTGTGAAGTTTTTGTAAATATTCCAGTATGAAAACAAAACCAGTGCCATTAATGGAGCAGCAGGGAAAACCACAGTTTGTACCAACCTATTTGAGCTAGAAGCAAAAGCAGCTGAATTTTCTCTAATCACAAGTGTGATTCTCACTGGATGCCCTTACACTGCAAAAGGGATGAGTGATTGGCAGTAACTGAACAGTCTCTTTTGATTTCAGGCTTTGTTCGGTTTGATAACGCTGCGTGCGTGTTTCACTTAATGGTTTGTAGCCCCAGGGCAGCCTTATCTGACTCTCTAAAACAGAAAATTAATAAAACCAACTGGCTGCCTCAGAGAGTCTTGCCTGTGAAGCTGCAGAGCTGTGATGTGGGAGTTAATGACGATGCCTAAACGCACTTTTAACGCTGACATCTCCTCTGATGATCCTTGTAGATCCCGATCGCATTATTGAGAAGGCTTTCCACTCTGGAATGATCAATCCCAGCCGCCAGTGGCAGACTTTGAAACACAATTCAGGAGTTGCCCACTTTGAGTATCAAATCCGGGTGACTTGTGCGGAGCACTACTACGGCTTCGGCTGCAACAAGTTTTGTCGACCGAGGGATGACTTCTTCACTCACCACACCTGCGACCAGAACGGCAACAAGACCTGCTTGGAAGGCTGGATGGGACCAGAGTGCAACAAAGGTCTGTGGCAAACGCTCAGCCCCAGGTGACCCCTGGGCTCGGGTGGGATTTGAGGGCATCGTATCTGGGTCGCATTCGGGGGTCAGTCAGTGCAGACAGCAGGGCTAGGGACTGGCGGGGCAGCTCTGACACAGAACCAGGAGCAGGAGAAGACTGGTTTCTGCCTGGTGTTAACATCTCTGAGAGCTCTGAGGAGTACTGGGCACTTAGCAGATGTGTTCTTTCTCTGATTATCCACATCTTTGCCCTTGGGAAGAAAACCCAGCCCACTGACTTCAATGGGAGTTCTGCTGCTGACTTCAAAAAGGATTTCCCCTTTGGTGCAGAACTTCAAGACAAGCAGGAAGGAGAGACTTGTTTTAGAGCTGACCTGGCAAGTGTAAAGCTTTGGTGTTTGAAAAATCCCAGGCTGTTTGTTCTACCTGAGATCATGTTCAACATGTTTATTAGGGAATGGCAACTTCGTAAGTAGTTTCAGAAGGAGAAAACAGGACTTAGGAACAGACTTATCAGCATGTCTTGCTGACTTGAGTTTACCTGCAGTTTGAATCGATGCTCATCTTAATATCCCGTGTGTTCAGAAATATGGCCAAAACTAAACCCAGAGTAGTCAGAAGCTGGTTTGCATTGGATGTGAAGCCAGGGAGAGTGGCCCAGTTCACCTGCAGCAGGGAGAGAAAGGAAACCTGTAGTCTAGAAGTGCCCTGAGCTCTCTGGGGTGGGATGGTTTCTCCGGTACAGAAACAGCTCTTTGAGCAGCACCAGCTACGGTTCCTCTGCAAAGCCAGAGGAATGATTTCCTATAAAAAGAAAAAGCTGATATATTTCTTATCACAGAGAGTCACCCACCTTGGGTTTCCTTCCCATAGATTTGATACGAGGGACTTGTTAAAACCTTGGATTTAGTAGGATTACAATGGTGGTTAGAGATTAAAACATTCCCACGAGTGTGAAGGTGCCGGAAGCGGCAGCTGCTGATATTGTGCTGATACTCTTCTTTTTTTGTTGTTTTAACAGCTATTTGTCGTCAGGGATGTAGCCCCAAGCATGGTTCTTGCACAATTCCAGGAGAGTGCAGGTAAATGCTTCCTATCCCTCGTTTCCCCATCACCCCTTCCCAACTAACTAAACAAGTGATGCTAAACACAACAGGATTGGGCAGGGAGGGTGTTTTGGGAGCTGTGTTTTTGACCAAGGCACATTATTCATGCTGACTTGCCCAGAATAAGGGGGGAGCAGGCTTTTAATGCACTGATAATTTTAAGAAGCTTTTGGTTTGTGAAATGGTGGCACTGGAGGGGAAGGGGGGTATGGGATAAATCGTGTGAATGCTGCCTAATGAGCACTAACTAATTGTTTCTGCATAAATAGTGCAAATGTTTTCTGGGTATGTTTTTTTTTCCCCTAGCCTGATTAACAGGCTTTTTCAACTCCAAGCTTGAAGTACAGTGTGGCTTTTCTCTCCCCTTCTCCCTTTCACTGTTTCCCCCTTCTTCCCTCCCACCCCCAGGTTTCTTCCATCAGTAGGCAAAAGTCAAGCATTCTTTAGAATGGGATTAGTTAAATCTCTTGGTTCCTTTACCATTGTGAGCCAGGCTCCGAGTGCTGAGAGGTTAATGGCTGGGATGAAATCTTGTCAGTAGGCTCCATGAATGCTGAATTTTGCTGCCGTGCTTTGAAGTCCATTCTGTCCTGGCAAGGAGACAATGAAAAGCAGATTTTACCCATAGCCCAACAACTAAATATTTGGAATGCCTTAAAATGTGCAGCATATATTTACAGTGCAGGGAGGTTCTCCCCCTTAGCCTTAGAGGGTTAGTGGATATTAAATGTGGATGTTCTTTATCAACAAACAGGTTCCAAGCTGCTGCATGTAACCCTTTATCACATCTGTTTACAGCTGAGGGCCTCTGAGGTTACCAAAGGTTGATATTGATCCTGTGTAGGAAGGGTTAAAAGTAAAGTTTAGGTATTCATGAATAAGACTCAGAAGTCTGAAGGAATAGAAAGTAATTTCTCTGCCTGACAGGCATATTGGTGTATTCTCTGTGGCTGGAAACTTTTTCATGGAGTGGACTGGAGTTCAAACAGGAACTTAATCTGGGGTCTCTGGCAGACTGTTGTGTAAAGAATTCAGCCAAAATAGCCACACTGGTTAATTTGTTCTCTCTGTCCCTGAAACTTATGCTTCAAAGCAAACAAACAACAACAAAAAATCATCAAGGAACATTCTGACAGCGAGGTAGGAAGTAACCTCTCATCCTCACAAGAGCCGTGGCAAAGTGAAAGTGGAGCTGCAGGATGGACTGTTGTCGGTCCTTCAGTGATTTTTTTTTTTTTAACCTTTAGCAGCACTGATATGAGCTGGTTTACCCCCAGAACACCGAAACTAAATCTTTTTTTAATTAAAATAAAAAGAAAGAGAGCCTAGCAAGTAGTAGGAAGTATTGGGGGGCCAGATGGTAAGAGGAGAGACTCAGTCAGGGCTACCAGTGATTTGTGCTTCTGTCATCAGAATAAACATGCCTTGTAGGGGTTGCTGTCTCCTAGTCAGAACAACAGGCTTTGTTTCCAGATTTTTTTTTTTCCTTTCCTTTCTCTTTCTAAGTCTCTTGCCTCCCACTCACTGCCCAGACATGCACTAGTGCTCTTATTTACTTAAGGTGCAACTTTCCCACACTTGATTTGCATAGTCTTGAAACAGTGCTGTCCTTCTGGTGCTTTCAGATAACTTCTGCTTGCCAAGTCAGACCACTATCTTTAAAGTGAACACAGAAACAAGATTTTATTCTCTTTTAAGTTTTGATGAGTCATATAGCCTGTATGTTACAAATGCAACAGGGTTTAAAAATAACATCCCAGCAGAAACTGCTCTGCGTTCTGGTACAACAGACAACTCCAAACGTTCCTAAAATATCCTTTTCCCTTTCGGTGAGAGTCACTTTCTTCAATGCAGGCCAGCCAACAAAACCGTTTTTACTCATGAATCACACTATACAAGGAAAGTTGACTTTAAATTTCTCATGAGAAACTGCTGCATACGTATTATTAAACAGGAATTATTACTGTGAATCTTTTTCTGGAATTGCTGTCGAATTTCTTGTTTTCTAAATGCCCAGAGCCTTATCCAGCTTTGTTTGTTATGTTTTGAAGCTGATGTCTGAAGAAAGTAATATCTTTGGCTGTAAAGCTCATGGGATTTTTTCCTGTGTGGTGTGGTTGTTTTTTGGGTTTTTAAAAATTATTTCATTTCTCTTTACACTTGTTTAAAGAAAAAGAAAAAAAACAAAAACAAAACACCACCACTTTGATTTGACAGAAAGGAATAAAATTCTCAATGTGGATACCTGTTTTTGCAGGTGAGGTCCCTTAGTTTGGCTTGTGAGCAAGCTCACAGGCACGATGCTTTGAATGCAATACAAATTAAAAGGGCATGTTCCTAAATTTTCATCTTTGTGCATTCTTATTATATTCCCTCTACCGAAGGGTTTTCCAAGAGCCACTTGAGAGAGGCTGTTTTACCTTATCTGGTTTTCTTTCATGTTCTTTGCTCACAAAGACACGTAAGTTGGACTGGCTTTTTTTGTTAACACACAAACTAATAAGAATTTCCCATTGACTTTGAATAGGCTGCCATTGAAATAGCTATTAAAGAAAAGACTTAATTAGGATGCAGTTTGTCACCTGAGATTTTTAGAAGGGCAGTTGGACTTACCACTGGCTGTGTGTGATTACCCACTGGGTAGATCCTTCTGGCTTTTTCCCATGAGAAGAAATTGCCAGCAGAAGAATGGTGGGGGGTTTTACAAATAGAAAGCTTAGCTGACTTCTGTGGAGCTCAGGTTTGTTTTCATAATTTAGTGACAGCTTAGTGCATAATTGCTGCTGATCAATTACTCTCAGGACTTGTTAATGAACTACAGTACCTCAACAAGCCCTTGCTTTTCATTTTCAACTTGTTTTGCTTGTTTCTAACTATAGATCCACTTTAATTTGAAGTATTCTTGGTCTATCTTGGTAGTGAGAACTAAATGAATGCCAAAATGAGCTTTCCCTTAAGGGGGCTTTACTTTTAAAGCACATCTTCCTTTTAAGTAGAGAGTTCAGGTAGCTAATTGATAGTGGCAATAAATAGTTTAAATACTAATAAATTATTCAGACATTAAAGTTTCTCAGAATTGGATGTTTCAGTTATTCCCTGAAAAGAGGTTATTAGCAGCCATCAAAATCTGAAACACACCAGCAGCTGATCTTTGTACACATGTGGAATCCTGACGTGTGCTGTTTCCTTTCATCCCTCGCTGCGGCCCGGTCTGTCCTGGCTGTGTGTGTCTCCTCGTTGGGAATAAGCCTGGCTTCTCATGGAGCAGGGAATTCCTCATGCTTCGCTACTGCCTTGCCAAGGGCTCAGAGTTGGTGGTTATGGTTTTGTTTGTCTTCCTGCGACCCCAGCGTGGCTGCAACGCCTGGAACCTTGTATTCATGAGGAGCTCTGGATAACTATTGTTCCCGCTCTTTCTCCCCCCCTCAGTTTTATAAAGCACCCCGTCAAAGCCCAGAGATTGATTTGTAGTGCACACCCACCCTCTCTGCCACATTTATATGAGGCTCCAAAAGAGTATTATTGTGCTGAATGGCCTCATGCTGGTTCTCTCAGAACAGTTATTCTTTTGTCAGGAGGCCGACTACAGAGACCTTGGCAAAACTACCAAAATGTTTGTTTACAAGAAACCATCAAACATCCTTGAATAGCTTCTCCCCTCCCCTCATCCTGCCCTTCTCCCCCACTTCCCCAGCCTTTTTCCAGGCTTTGGAGTTCCACACTTGTATCTACACAGAGCAGTTCTGACTGGCTTTTGGTTTGTTTCCCTGTTCTGATTTTTTTTTTCTCTCCCCTCTTTAACCGAAGGTGTCAGTACGGATGGCAAGGCCAGTACTGTGATAAGTGCATTCCACACCCGGGATGTGTCCATGGCACTTGCATTGAACCATGGCAATGCCTCTGTGAAACCAACTGGGGTGGTCAGCTCTGTGACAAAGGTATGCTAATCCCACGGGGAGCCCATGGAACACTTGAATGTTAACACTGGGAGCCTTTGCACGTGAGGCTGAGAGTGCTGGGATTGTGCTGTCCTTCAGCTGCCTGGCGCTGTCTCCACTGCTGTTCTGGCGTGTCCTTAACTTTCCCCTGCCCTGTCCTACTCTTGTGTGTGGATGCAATCTGTACAGGCTCTGGAGTAACAAACAAAGCACACACGTGGTGGTGTTTCTGTTGCTTTCCAACCGTGGCTCTAAAGCTCCTCCCCTCCTGCAGATCTGAACTACTGTGGAACCCACCCGCCCTGTCTGAACGGTGGCACCTGCAGCAACACTGGCCCTGACAAATACCAATGTTCCTGCCCTGAGGGCTACTCGGGACAGAACTGTGAAATTGGTGAGTGTTTGCAGTCGCTGAGCTGCCACTGACAGGTAATTCTTACCTGGGTTTGGATACACTTGAGGAGATGGAGGAAAACTCAGTTTCTCGTGTACCCAGTCAAGACTAGGTACAAAGATCCAGCCTTGCCCGTTGTGCTTCCTCCTGAGCTCCTGGTGTCTGTGAACATCAGCCTCCTGGTTCTTGCAGGAGTGCAGCGCAGCGATAGAATGATGATGTGTCCAGGGCAGAAGCACGTGGGGGGGAATGGGGGTGGCTTCTGGTGGCATTGCTGTGTTTCCTCCCCTGATGTGCCTGTGTCCGGTGCAGCGGAGCACGCCTGCCTCTCCGATCCCTGTCACAACGGAGGAAGCTGCCTGGAGACATCCACGGGATTTGAGTGTGTGTGTGCACCTGGCTGGGCTGGACCAACTTGCACTGATAGTGAGTTCTTTCAAATTGGTATGAAAAAGATGCTAGTTTGCTGGTTTAGATCACTCTTTGTGATCACTGATAAACTTAGAGGGCAGCCTATTTAACCTTTCCCAGCTTGAGCACTGGTTCCTGGCAGCCATTTATTCCCCTGTGCACTCTCTTCCCCTTTGCTGGTGCTGAGGTTTTTGTTTGTTAACTGCCAGGGGAAAGAATGGCCAAAGGTTTCTTGAAAGAAGCAGAATGCTGAATTTTTGTAGCATTCTGGCAAGTTGTTTAAAACGCTGTTTAGAGGGATTTGCTGGATCAAAATATGACTTCCACTTGCAAAAAGGCCGTAGGGGTAAACTTTCCCCTGTACTTTGAACCCCCTTTCACACTACTCTTATTTTTAAAGGAGGCTTTTGCTGAAATCAGAGATGACCTAGAAATTCCAAGTAGAAGTCCTGTTGTCCTTCTGATCCTCGGGGAAAACCCAAGTAGCAGCAACCATTTATCAAATTTGGCAGTTACTGCCATTGCCTGTCAGGTAGTGGAGCTAAGCCTCTCCTTACTCTGCCTTACAGATATTGATGACTGTTCTCCAAATCCCTGTGGTCAGGGAGGAACTTGCCAAGATCTAGTTGATGGATTTAAGTGTATTTGCCCACCTCAGTGGACTGGCAAAACGTGCCAGCTAGGTGAGAACTGCTTTTCTCTTCATCCAATGCTTTGCTGGAGTGGGGAGAGGTAAATGCAAAAGTTACCACGGTACAGCCAGGCCAGGGCAGTTGTGCCCGTTGCATTAGGGATGTTTGCGTTTCCATAGTCCAGGACAGTCTCCAAGCGTGGCTTCCATCACTTTGTTGCTGCTGTGTGCTGGCAGTTGAAGGAAATGGTTAACTAAGAGACATCCTTCAAACCAGAGCTGCCCTGAAGTGGGGAAGGTGCGTGATGTGCCTCCCAGCGCTGCCCCCACATGTGTTTCTCCCTTTAGCCTGTGAGAAAGTTGCTGTATCTCTTCAGCCGTGTCAACTCCTCCAGACCAAGGAGTTCACAGCTGGGTTCCAAAATGTGGATGATCTCACGGAGAATGAGCTGGCTGCATTCCTTACACAACACACTCATCCCACTGACCAGGCTGCAGCATTGCTCCTTCCAAACGCTCGGCTGAGATGTGGGGGGGGGGGGGAGAAGTTGCTCTTAATGAGTGGCTGGGTAATTATCAAATAATTAGCGTAGCCTGTATGTTCTAATTGCAGAGAAACTGAAAGAGCCTTCAGAGGCTGCCGTATGATTGACTTTTGTTTGTTCCAGTCACGCTAATCCCTGCTGTACAAGTTCCTCTGAGCAATGAAGGAACTGCTGATTGCTGGGAGAGTGGGCTGTGGGCTTCTCCCTTCCCCCCTGCCCTACAAACTCTGCATTGGGCTGCTCCCCTTGGTTTTGCAGATGCCAACGAATGTGAGGGCAAACCCTGTGTCAATGCCAACTCCTGCAGGAACCTGATTGGCAGCTACTACTGTGACTGCATTACTGGCTGGTCTGGCCACAACTGTGATATCAGTAAGTGTCCGTATCCTTGGGTTTATTAAAGGCCAGTTCTGTGGGGATATGTATGTTCTAAGCTCAGATTTAAACATCGGGCAGAGCCCCAGCAGTTGATGTTTTTAGAAAGGGAGTAGTTGGTGCAGAATGAAAATACACAGTTTTATCAAAGTCATTAGCCTGTACCATAGCTATATTCTGATAAAGTGACTGAAACAATGATGTGAAGTTTCACTGCCTCTTGTAGCAAAATCACGAAAGGTTTCCCACCCATTATAAAAACCTTATCTCAAGGAAGGCATGCAGGAAACTTGACAAAGGTTTATCTAGCTGCAGTTTTAGAGAGACTTGAACTCTCTATCTAGAGTAAATATATTTTTGCCTTCTAACCACGCTAATTTTATTACAGATATTAACGACTGTCGTGGACAATGTCAGAATGGAGGATCCTGTCGGGTAAGCCATCCTTATTTTACTTTGGTTTCCCAGAGACTTGCAACAGTAACCAAAGCATTTGAGTCTAAGCACAAATAGTTTGGAAAATAGCAATTAGGTGGTAAAAATTGTCATTTCTTTAAGTTGGGGGGAGGGCCTATGTCATGCTATAGCATGTAGAGATATGTCTGTACAACAGTAAAGGCAAAAAATACAACTGCAATAAATGACTCATTTTCACTGCCAGTGTCACCAGTGAATGGGTTGGTTGTGCAAACTACCTTCTGTAAATGTAGGCACTCCACTGCAAAATGTGGATTAATGGAAATTAAGAACGTAAGCCAGAACTGGGTCTGTGTGTGTTTGTTTTTCTCCCCCAGATATTTTTGCATTGATGGACATAGAAAGATGATTTTTTTTTGAACCATCTTTTTTTTTTCTTTCCTTTTTTTTTTTTTTCTCTTTTTTTAATGAGACCACCTCAAGAGGGAGGAAAAACCTTTAACTCTAAACTTTTCTTTCCCAGGACTTGGTTAATGGTTATCGGTGTATCTGTTCACCTGGCTATGCAGGAGATCACTGTGAGAAAGACATCAATGAATGTGCAAGTAACCCTTGCATGAATGGGGGTCATTGCCAGGATGAAATCAATGGATTCCAATGTCTGTGTCCCGCTGGTTTCTCAGGAAACCTCTGTCAGGTAAGAAGCCTGGGTGAAAGGCAGGCCCTCAGCCAGTGCCGTTTGTCCCGGCGCTCCGGATCCGTGCACGGAATGCCTGGAGTCCAGTGAACCATAGTATAAAGTTGTACTTGATATCGCTGTCAGTCTGCCAAGAAACTGCTTGATTAATATATATTGGGGGGAGGAAAAGAAACCAACCAAACCCCTGACGGGCTGCGGAGGATTCTTTTTGTTAAGCAGGGTTTGCATGCGCGGCTTTGCGCTCTGTTAATTTTGGCTGTTCGATATTGAGGGTCTGCCTGCCCGAACAGTCGCGAGTCGAACTAAACTGTTTTATGAATGACTCTTTGAGAGAGCAGATAAAAAGGTCAGATTCCACAATGTCAGCCTGTCATGGTGAGGGAAAGCTATGATAAACCTTCTGTTTCACTCAGCCTCTCCTCACTCCTTTTTCCCCTCCCCTTTCTGTTCCCCTTCCCTCTGTCTGCCCTACTTACAGCTGGACATAGATTACTGCGAGCCCAATCCTTGCCAGAACGGCGCCCAGTGCTTCAATCTTGCCATGGACTATTTCTGTAACTGCCCTGAGGACTATGAAGGCAAGAACTGCTCCCACCTGAAGGATCACTGCCGCACAACTCCCTGTGAAGGTTTGTGTTGCCTCGCGGGTGAAATGGGAATGTCTGGCAGTAGTTCCTGCCCCTCCCCTGGCTGGAGCCCTAATGCAGCTCCACCAGTGGAGTCACTGGAGTAGCTCTTGCATAAAGAGGCTGAATTTTGCCCTCTGCCTTAGGCCTGTATTTGTACGAGCAGATGAGTAATTGCAAATATCAGCTATTGAAAGACAGCCTTATGTCCATGTGGACAGAAAACACAGGTAGCAAACAGCCTATTCCAGGCCGTGGATGTGGTCCAGCAATCGTCAGATCAGATGCTGTGATTATTTTATGCACAGTTGGCACAGTCCTTTTATTTTTAAGCAGCTAACATATTTGGCAGTGTTAGGTTTGTGGTTGGACTCGAGGGTCGTAAAGGTCTTTTCCAAGACATGTCTTCTAAACATCCGTCACTGGGAATTAAAATGTTGCTCTTAGCTTTAGGAGTCGGGTCAGATGGGCAATCCTCATGCAGGTTCTGCTTTTCCACAGTAATTGACAGCTGCACCGTGGCAGTGGCTTCCAACAGCACACCCGAGGGGGTTCGCTACATTTCTTCCAACGTCTGTGGTCCTCACGGGAAGTGCAAGAGCCAAGCGGGTGGGAAATTCACCTGTGAATGCAACAAAGGATTCACCGGCACCTACTGCCATGAGAGTAAGAGTTGAAAGGAGGATGAAAGATTCCATCCTCCCCTCCCAGACTGCTTTAAGGGTTCTTTATTGCAACGCAGTGAACCTTGGAACTGCTTTAAGTTTTCATATCCCGCCTTGGGTGAGGCAGAGTGGAATTCGCTGGGCCTTGGGGAAAGTTCACAGTAATGAACCCTCTGGCCATGAATTCTGTGTTTGTAAAAACCTTATGTATACAAGGTCAGAGGCAGTTAATAGTGGGGTTTAAGGTGGATCTTAAGGGCTCCTGATTTATTTTTTGTTGGTTTTAATAGTAATCGTTGAGTGATGAGTTCATCACTTCATCCAGTTTTTCACCCGTTTCTCATCTTATAACCCTTCCCCTCAAAAGAGTCTTAGAAATGGAAGTAGCACCAAACAGTTTGCAATAAGATGATGACTTCCAGTAGCTGTACTCCTAGTTTAAGGTTTTTTCCTCTTTTTTTTTTTTTTCCTCCTCCCAACTGTTGCAGATATCAATGACTGTGAGAGCAACCCCTGTAAAAATGGTGGCACTTGCATCGACGGCATCAACTCCTACAAATGCATTTGCAGTGATGGATGGGAAGGAACATATTGTGAAACGAGTAAGTCATTCTTCAGCACACAGAAAGATCTCTTAGGAAAACATTGGTGCTGTCTTGAGGACAAACATGACCAGTGCTGATACACTGCTTTAAAGGCCATCGGGGACCAGGTGTCCTCTACTTCCCACCAAGTCACAGATTTTGTATCAGAACTAAACCCAGGTTACAAATCTCGACTGGGAGTAGAACTTGGCCCTCCCACGGTTCAGTTTCCTGCTCTGTCCTTTGGATAACTTTCAGGAAGAAACCCTTTGCATTAGTAGATGCCACTTTAGGAATGGCCTGTCTGTATGTCACACCTGTGTTTTCTCCATGTCTGGAGCAGAGGAGGAGCAAGCACTCGCCTTCTATCCCCTGCCAAAGAGGAGAGTTTATGTAACAGGCCTTTTCACTGCTTGTTTACTGAAACAAGATCACAAACAAAATGAAAACAAATGGGAGGAATGTGTTGAAACATTCTTCATCTCTGTGACAGGGCTTAAAGCTTTAAAATACTGACTGAAGTGTTTAATCCCGGATTGAAACACAGGCCAAAATTAGGGATGGGTTATGCTCCTTTCAAGCATTGTTTGTCAATTCTGCAAACACCCCCGAGCCTGTTTTCTCTATTTAACTTATCCAGATATTAATGACTGCAGTAAAAACCCCTGCCACAATGGAGGAACTTGCCGAGACTTGGTCAACGACTTCTTCTGTGAATGTAAAAACGGGTGGAAAGGAAAAACTTGCCACTCCCGTAAGTTCAGCATTTCCAAAACATAACAGGCACGCTCTGATAGGCCACTTGAACTTGCAAAGAGCACCAGTCTTAAGGATGGTTTGGGTTTCTCACAGGCGACAGCCAGTGCGATGAGGCGACGTGCAACAACGGCGGAACGTGTTACGACGAGGGGGACACTTTCAAGTGCATGTGTCCTGCAGGATGGGAAGGAGCCACTTGTAACATAGGTAAATACCCCGCATAATCACCAGGAAGCAGATGCAGCAGTGGATCTGTGACCTCAGTTTTTCCTCTTGGCTCGGATTCGAGGGCTTTCTAACAACTTAGCGGCGAATGCTGTTTGTGTTACAGCGAGGAACAGCAGCTGCCTGCCAAACCCCTGCCACAACGGTGGTACCTGTGTGGTCAGCGGGGACTCTTTCACTTGTGTCTGCAAGGAGGGCTGGGAAGGACCCACGTGCACTCAGAGTAAGTCGGCTCTGCTTGAACTTTTCCAGAGTGTTGCCTGATGAGAACATGAGCTCATCCTGTCACCCTCGGAGTCAAGATTGAAACCAGAAGGGAAAGCTTGTTTGATGTAGGCTTTAGCATCACCTGAATCTTTGTTTTTAATGACTTTATGTGATAGAGCCTTGACCTGGGCATGAGAAAGTTGCAAATCAGCTAAGTGGAGACAGATGTTGACTTGTTTTCTCCTGCATTCTTCTTCTACGAGCAGCTCTGTCTGCTTCCACTTTTTCTCTTTTTTTTCCCCCCATTAGATTCTTTACAAGGATCTCTTCCTGTGTACATGTGTTCCATAATGTAGTTAACAAATTTTGTGGTAGAAGCCTGGAATCAATTTAGTAAAGAATTTCAGCATATTTTTGTAAAAGTTGAGCTAAGTATAACTTGGGCATTAGGGGAAGTTTGATCATTCTTTACTGCCAGTAGAGCTGTATTAGCCAAAGCCTGCATGTTTAATGCTGCCTGTCTTTGCTTTGCAGACACAAACGACTGCAGTCCTCATCCTTGGTGAGTTCGCTACGTTTATCCTTGCCTTTTTTTGTTGTTGTTTTAGAATTCTGGATTCTCTGTAGCAGTTCTTTTGATGTCTGCAATGACTTTTCTCTACAGTTACAACAGTGGCACTTGTGTGGATGGAGAGAACTGGTACCGCTGTGAGTGTGCTCCAGGCTTCGCAGGGCCCGACTGCAGGATCAGTAAGTGTTCCAGTGCTGCTCCACCTGGATTCCTGTCTCACTTGAATCTTGTTGCAAGACAATCATCTTAATTAGGTTAAGTTGTAGATCAGATGAGTGATAGGTGTCCTGTCTTCTCTCTATCCGTAGCAGATTTGGGGAGGGCAGCAATCATACTGAAAGAAATTTTGAAGTCACTCAGCTGGAGCTGAAACTTCTTGGTTCAGATGAGCGGGCAAAATGCCTTCAGGATAGTCTTCCCAGTTCATATGTGTTTGTGTGGCCCAGGCTTCTGCTTGAGATGAAAGTGTGCCAGCCAAAAAACCTTGTCAATTAATAATCCACCTCCAAGCCCTGAGGTGATGTATGTGCTTCCCTGTAATTTAATAATAATTACAGGTAGGAGGACACTAACGCTTTTTTTAATAACAGCCATGGAAATGGAAGTCTCACAGCAGCAATACAACTGGGAAGGGGTTTAACATTGTCATCAGCTGAAGAATCTAGTGGGGGACAAAACTGGAGCACATCAGAGGAGAGGAAGTGTGCCTGTGTGAGAAGGAATGTGTCCTTGCCCTTGGAAAGCTCAAGTAGCCACAGGGGTCAGGTTTTGATCTTTGCTAGTGCCACACAGCAGAAATGTCAAAGGACTTGTTTTGAGGTTATACCGGAGCTTCCAGCAGGAATCTGTCTCCCAGTAGATGGAAGAAAATGAACATAAAAGCTCCAGTAGGCAAATCCATCCTGTGTTTGCTTTTCTCTGACAAAACAAAAGGATACTATGGAGTAACGATTCTATTTCCTCTCCTTCCCGTCACAGATATCAACGAATGCCAGTCCTCGCCCTGCGCCTTCGGAGCTACGTGTGTAGATGAAATTAACGGGTACCGTTGCATTTGCCCCCCGGGTCGCAGTGGTCCAGGATGCCAAGAAGGTATTCCAGATGCCAGAGCTGGTCCTAATACTTGTAGCAAGATCTGTGTAACTGCATCTTGATGGTTTTGTGGTTGTATGGGGTTGTTTTTGGGGGATGTTATCTGCTGTTGTTTAAAGCAAATACCTTTATTGAAGACACAAACTTAGGGATAACTTTAGGTGAGCTTAGATTTTGTAGGGTTGGTGTTGGTTGGTTGGTTTGTTTGTGGGTTTTTTTCCACTTTTTGCCTATTTTAAGCTTTTAATTCTGTTCACTCTTCAGTTACAGGAAGGCCTTGCATTACCAGCGTTCGAGTAATGCCAGATGGGGCGAAGTGGGATGACGACTGCAATACCTGCCAGTGTATGAACGGGAAAGTCACCTGTTCTAAGGTACAGCTGTGCTGTGCTTCGGGTTACACTTGTTTTCTGTCCTCTAGCCAGTGGGTTCTTACCAGTATTTCTTCTCTCCTAGGTGTGGTGTGGCCCTCGACCCTGCGTCCTGCACGGCAAAGGCCACAGCGAGTGCCCCGCCGGCCACGCCTGTGTCCCGGTGCGGGACGACCACTGCTTCACCCACCCGTGTGCCGCGGTGGGGGAGTGCTGGCCCTCCAACCAGCAGCCTGTGAGGACCAAATGCAACTCAGATTCTTACTACCAGGACAACTGTGCCAACATCACCTTCACCTTCAACAAGGAAATGATGTCACCGGTGAGTAGCAGCGGCTCGCTGTGCTATGGCACGTGTGGATCCGCTTGCCGGAGCTTGGAAGGACTTTTTTCGTAGGGAAAAGCACATTAAAAGGTGACACTGCCTTTTTACCAAAGTAAACAGAAGCACAGAAGGATTAATACAGCCTTCCACCATTAATGCTTTTGTGTCTAGGGAAGAACAAAAGCTGGTTTTGAGGGAATTCCACCTCCTTTTCCCTTGAGAACTCTTACTTCAGGGCAGGGAAAAAAAACCCCAAGCAAACCTTATATCTGTGTGTTTGTGTGCATATGTATTTAAAAAACCCAACACCTTTTTTGTGTCCTCCAGGGCCTTACCACAGAGCATGTTTGCAGTGAATTGAGGAATCTGAATATTCTGAAGAATGTTTCTGTTGAATATTCCATCTATATTACCTGTGAGCCTTCCCACTTGGCAAATAATGAAATCCATGTTGCTATTGTAAGTATTCCTGGAATATTTTTAAATGTCTCAGTAGTTAATTGTCTGGATATGTGTGCAACATGTGGATTTCATAAAAATCTTAATTCCTGGCTTTGTCAGCACTTCTTGTGGTTTAGTTTCCATCCTGATTCCCTCTAAGAACCGGGAAGGAATCCTGGTTACATGTGCATACCTGACAGCTGCCATCTGGGGGCAACTGTAATAGGGGGAGTAAAACATTTCTGTGCTACATTCTTGCTTTCTGGGGGGGATTTTTGGTCTTTGTAGGGATGGAGACAAAAATTATGCATTATCAGTTTCTGCCCATAGCCATCCTTTTTGGTTGGGTTTTTTTTTTATGTGCTAAAAGCACCAAGAGCCTTAAGTGACTGTGGTAGTTTATAAGCAGCAGATTCCCCCGTGCATCTGATGTGGCATTCGGTGTTAATTGCGTGCCTTGCCCTGCAGTCTGCAGAAGATATTGGGGAGGATGAAAACCCAATCAAGGACATCACAGATAAGATCATCGACCTGGTGAGCAAGCGCGACGGGAACAACACCCTCATCGCTGCGGTGGCCGAAGTCAGGGTGCAGCGGCGGCCGGTGAAGAGCAAAACAGGTGAGCAGGGCCTTGTCCCCAAACTCCTGTATCTTTGCCCTGACTAGAGCAGCCCTTCCAAGGGAAGTCTGGAATCTCTGCTCCTTAGCCCTGTTCACTGGGAAACCACCGAGGTTTTGAAAATGCTCTAAACCAGTGGCCTGACCTGGTAAAGCGGCTGCTGCTCTCCTCATGGAGAAAGAAGTGGAAAAACAAGGATTAAGAACTGAGATTGGTTTTGTTTGGAGAAAGCCTGGAGTTGGCCCCCTTGGTTCGCAGCAGGACTAACCGCTCTCCCGTCTCTTCCAGATTTCCTGGTGCCGTTACTGAGCTCGGTCCTGACAGTAGCCTGGATCTGCTGCCTGGTCACCGTGTTTTACTGGTGCATCCGGAAGCGCCGAAAGCAGAGCAGCCACACTCACACGGCCTCTGACGACAACACCACCAACAACGTGAGGGAGCAGCTGAACCAGATCAAAAACCCCATCGAGAAACACGGAGCAAACACTGTCCCCATTAAAGACTACGAAAACAAAAACTCCAAAATCGCCAAAATAAGGACACACAACTCCGAGGTGGAGGAGGACGACATGGACAAACACCAGCAGAAGGCCCGATTTGCCAAGCAGCCAGCCTACACTTTGGTAGACAGAGATGAAAAGCCCCCCAACAGCACCCCTACAAAACACCCAAACTGGACAAATAAACAGGACAACAGAGACTTGGAAAGTGCACAAAGCCTAAATCGGATGGAGTACATCGTATAGCAGACGGTGGGGTGCTGCCATGCAGGGCCTTTAAGTATCATTATAAAGGCACTCAAGAGCTTGTAGTTCTTAAACTGTTGTGTAATATTTGAGTCTAAGGCTATTATTTACTTAGAATCCCTGTGTTAATTTAAGTTTGGACAAGCTGGCTTACACTGGCAATGATAGTTGCTGTGGTTGGCTGGAATACCAAGTGCTGCATTTCACATCTATGCAAAACTAGTCAAAAGTGCCCTCCCGTAAATTCAGCTGCAGCTGATCCATCATGGAAACGTTCCATAAGGTATTACATAGCCTTATTACTCTTCCTTAGTGTTCATTTTCTTTTTTTTTTTCTCTTTTTTTCTGCCAGATGTTCCGATTTATACAGTTTCTTTAGAATAATACATTTTATTTATATTTATTGAATTTGAGTTTTTTGTATATTGGTTTTATGGTGACGTACAACTAGTTCTGTATTTGAAAGTGCCTTTGCAGCTCGGAACCACAGCAACTATCAAAAATAAGTTTATTATTTATTTTTTTATTGTATTTTTGTTGGGGGTGGGTGGGGGGAACTTGTCAGCAGTTGCTGGTAAATGAAGAATTTAAAGAGGAAAATGTGTCAAAAATAGAAGTTTGTATAGATATGTAAATAATTCTTTTTTTATTAATCACTGTGTATATTTGATTTATTAACTTAATAATCAAGAGCCTTAAAATATCATTCCTTTTTATTTATATGTATGTGTTTAGAGTTGAAGGTTTTTGATAGCATTGTAAGCTCGTGGCTTCTTTATTTTGAATTTATTTTCTTGTTACATGTTGCCTATATGCCAAAACTAAGGTGTTCTAAAATAGTTTATTTTTAATAGGATGGGCTTTCATGCCTTGATGCTGGTTTTTGTACAATGTCAAACGTTTGAAACACCTTCCATAGTATCACTTTAAGACTCTTTGTAAGTACTGACTGAGGCAGTTTAGAGAATTAGACTAGAAAATTTTTTTTGCTGCTTTAGACTTGAAAACCGAGTGACAGGCAGATAATCTGCTAAGAAGCAGTTTAAGGGAACAAAACTGAGCTATTACTTTATGTAGATGAAATGTGAGTGGTTGCATGTAATTAAAAATATCGAATTAGCGTGTGAAGTTGGAAACACAGCAATCTTATTTTGTAAATTCTAATTATTTTTTTTCTCACCATGAAATATGTAATACTGAACCACTTGTAGATTTGACTTTTTTTTTTTTGTAATCTACTGCATTTAGGGAGTATTCTAATAAGCTAGTTGTTGAATACTTGAACAGTAGAATGTCCAGTAAGATCACTGTGTAGGTTTGCCATAGATTACACTGCCCGCCTTAACAAGTGAGGAAATCAAAGTGCTATTACGATGTTTAAGATCAAAAGGCTTATAAACATAGTCATCTCGGTGGTTAACCATTGAGATCATGAAGATACCTTGTATTGTGATATTAGTGTTATATGAAAATGCATCTTTGATGTGTTGTTCCTGGCAATAAATCTTGAAAAGTAATATTTATTAAATTTTTTGTATGAAAACATAAAAGAGCGTGGAGATTATTGAGCTTGGAGGTGCTCCCGGCTGCTCAGTTGTGCAAATCCAGGGGCAGGTGCTGCTGTAGGTTTTCCAAAGCCTGCCCCTGCCTTTGGTGGAGTCAGTTTTTTGTGAGATGATTACATGTTCCCCTCTGGCTCCCAATGGGATTGAAGGGGTTTCAAAGCAGCATGTCCCTCGTTCTCACTGTCTCTTGGCCAGTGTCCCTCCGTGTATTCCTGAGAGGATGACGGTGTGACTGCAATTGTGCAACCAGTTTACTCTGCTCGGGCCAATGAGCTGCCCCCAGATGTAACCAAATCTAAGTAGCTAGGCAAGATCCAAAGTGCTGACCTGGATGGGAAGGGATCCATAGATCTGCTGATTTCTGATGGGCAAAAAGTGCTTTGTAAAGCATAAAATAAACTCTTAAAATATTCAACGCGACGGCTTTGATTGCTGAACTAATGCTGCCCCTCCCACCCAAAGGGGACGCCTGGGGAGCTGCAGGGGGTGGCTGGCTCGTGGTCTGCTCTGATTTTGGCATGTTCTGATGAAGCTGCAGAGTTGTTTTGGGAAGGGGCTGAAGCTGAAGGAACGATTAACTGTGTAACACGTTAACTGAAAAAGAGTTAAACCTACCCTCTGCAAGGTTAGGCCTTTGCATCCATATTTGTTTGTGGTAAATAAATAGGTATTTTATATAAAGATTGCTGCAGTATGAATACAACGAACGCTGACAAAATCTGACAGTAAGAAATACTTTGTTCTGTACCTTCTTTACAGCTGTCTAAAAAAAATTATAAAATCTAATTAGTGTTACTATTTATTTTAAACTCACTTCAGAAGGAGGTTTCCACCGTGGCTGTGCTACCTTGGTGGGGGGCTGCTCTTACTCTTGCCAGTCACATGCCTGGATCCTTGGCAGTTTAGTGCCTGCTGAATGGGAAGTCAACAAGATTAGCTTCATCTGACCACTTCAATAATTCCTCCTCAAACAAATCCCACGAGTATTTATTTCCCTTTGTTCCCTGGCTTCTAAATCTGCAATAAGGCAAGCACGGCGTGTCCAAAAAAGCCACTTAAACATGATAGAATCTTCCACCTGCCTCCAAAGTGCAAAGCCTGGCTATTCCCTGAATGCTTTCCCATGCTTTTAATGTTGAATTAACCATCATCCTGCTGTCTGCTGTTCATGTGGGTCTCAGTTGTTTCTGTATCATTAAATTTATCTCCTTCCAAATGGCTGAAACATACCTGAATTTGCAGGAATTTGAGCCTGCCTTCAGTTAAGCAAAAAATAATTTAAAAAAATTGAGCATTTGCAATTCCTTGGAACAGGCTTCTTCAAAACCTAACTGAGGCAAATTCTAATTACAGACTTAAATCACTGCACACAGTGACAAAGCTGTGTAGGTCTCTGAAGGCTCAATGAAAGAAAAACCTGAGATCCTCAAGCTTCAAAATATGTCAGAGCCCTGAGCACAGTGTTCATTTATTTACTTCCAGCCTTTCCCGCACTCCAAAGTGCTCTACGGACCAGGCAGAGGTTTTGTCAGTGCAGAGCTCCTCCACACACAACTTGCTTTTCCCACAGAGCTCATGTCATTGCTACCTCGTGGTGTTAGAAAATTAGAACTGCACGAGTTGTGCAGAGGGAGGGAAGAAAATTCTGTGCAACGGCCGTGATGGTATTTATTAATTAATCCTCATATCTCAGTGGTAGCTCCAAAACTTGCAGTGGTGAATGGAACACAAAACCAGTCCTCCAAAGCCCAGATCCACCACCACGCTGGGGGCTGGTCTAGGAAGTGGTTTCCGTTGCCATGAAAATAAATAGAAACATGAAGTTTAAGGCTTCCCCCTTAGAATACCAAGGCACATTTATTTTTGTGGAAATCATTCTTTGCCAGTTCACACTTTACAACTCGGGGAAGACACATTCTGTCTAGTCAGGAGAAGTTTCCCACTGCTACTGTGTGTTCGTTCTTTAGATCCTTCTTCATCTAAGGATTGAAAAATGCGTGTTTCCTGGGCTGCCAGTTAAACACAGGCACTAAAATAAAATGAATAAAATAAAATTACTCCCCTTAGCATTCTCAGCTTTGCTCTACCTACAGCTAATTGAACCTGCCAGATCTGGGTTTGGTTCAGCTCAAGCACGGCCACATCAAAGCTCTGCACCTCCGCATGGAAAGGGCCCATCTTACGCAGAGCTAACCGGGAAAGGTGCTGATGGTGCACGTTACATCAGCCTGAATGCCAACATATTCCTGTCACCGGGGAACACCAGCCTTGGGAACTGCTCCCTCTGCACAGCTAAGAGGAGCCAAGAGTAGCCAGGAGCACTGGGACACCTGAAGCCTCAAATGTGAACCAGTTTGGGCCCCAAACCTGAGCCCTGCACCTTGAAGCCATTTTCCCTTCCACAGACACACCACCTGCACACCAAGAGTTCATGTTACTAATCAGCTCCCTGCCAAACTAGAAAAGGTACAAGCTTATGCTCTTGGTGGCTCCTTCAATATTCCTGATTCTGCTCCTTATCCCCAGTCCTCAGGCTGAATCCAGCCCTGCCTCCCCTGCTCTCCAGGCGCTGCCCCTGCCATCTGCGGAGTCACAAGGCAGAGCCTTCATGTTTTTGGGAGTGCATGCAAAGATGAGAAGTTCTGACAAGGGAAGTACCAAATTCAGCCTTTTCCGCCCCAGAAGATGGAAGTGATTGCGTAACCTCCCCCTCTCCTCCTAAAGGAAGCAAGAATATTTAAGTATAGTTAAGATTTTTTTTGGCTTCCTCTTTTTTCAGTGGCCATTGCGATCACTGTTTGCCAGTGCACACAGAGTTTGCTTTGAAAGGTCAGCGATTGCTCCCAAAAGAGGGGAAAACAGTAAAATAACCATGCAATGATTAATTCCAATATGTGGGGGAGAGTAGGAGGAAAGGGCTGCAGGATCTGGATGGTTCAGCAGCTGCTTCCCCAGCACTGGGGCAGCAGCAGAGCCATGTGGGATCAGGCAGGGCGTCAGACCGGAGCTCCAGCCCAGATCTGCCAGGGAGCACCTTCCCTGTGATGTGCAAATTGTTTCAACCAGTTTCTCTGCAGGGTGGAGAAATAAATCTCTATTCTTTTTATTCTAGAGCTGTGAGATCATATTAATGTTAAAAAGGGGCATGCCCAGCTCTAGAATGAGAGCTTAAGACACTTTTCTTCAAAGACCTGATGCATAAATAAAAAAGATAATTATGGTGACAACACGTAAAGCAGTTATGGAGCTCTAGAGCACCAATTCCTACTACTGCACTAAAGGATTTAACTTGGACAGAATGGGAAGAAATCACTGAAATCCTCATTCACACAAGGTGAGCTGTCAGCTCCCACAGGAATAGATCCCCAGCTCTGGAATAATTTATGTGGATAGTAAAGGAGGTAGGACAGTTGTGGTTAATTCCCTGGACAATTTCCAGGTTAGAGCTGAAACGCCCTGCAAGACTATGTCATTTCCACAACTCTTTTAGGATTTCTCAGCTTAAGCCAACACCAAACAAAGAGTCCCCATCTAAAAATGTCACCTTCTTGCCACTGTGGAAAGGACAAGGCCACGCACTACCAGGTTCCATTTTAATTTTCCGGGGAAAGAAAGGTGGACAGAAACACTTGAAAGAGTTGACTCAAGAATTTGCAGTACAAGTTCCTTAACCAGCTGGCTTTACCTTGGAAAACTTCCGTCAGTGCTGCCCCAGCTGTCAGGGGAAGCACGTGCACCTCCCTCCAGGTTCAGCTGCTTTGATATCCCTCTGATGAAAGGCTCCCGTGCTGCTGTTCCCCCAGCCCACACCTTCTCCTTCACACAGGGGAGGGGAAGCCACTTAGTGCTCGTTAGAGAAGAAAAAAGCACAAAGCTGAGAAGTGAGGAGTGCCTTTTATTAAAGCTAATTTCTGAGGCCAACCCACACTTCCCACTGCTGGCAGAGAGACTCGGCATTACAGCCTCTGTTTGCTGCAGCCTGTTTTAATACAGAACAAAACCTCTCTCTGGGTACTGATACAGCCAAGAGATAGCTACTCATAACATGCAATCTGGGAGAGTCTGTATTTTACATCTTTCTTATTCCCACTGCAAAGAGAAATATATTTCCTCCATTATTTTTTTCTTTAGAAAGAATCCATGTTCCAGTCAAAAGCCAATGGGTGATGATGTAAAAATGTCAATTAAATCTCAGCTGAGGCGAGAGAGAAGGAACTCACTGACCAAATAAATGGCTCCTTAACACCTCACGTGGTCAAAACCTTCTGCAGCAAGGAAAGTTTGGGTTCTCACCTGGCAGGTAACACCAGAATTAACACAAAGCTTAGTGCTCACAATAAATCTTGGGATGCTTTAAACCTTCCTATGGATCAACACTGGGCAAGGGAGATTTTACATCAGCTGCTTCCTCTGTATAAATGATTACGTAAAAGGCTGGTCTAGCTTTTGATGTGTGTTTAAACACAAAAGTTCACTAAACAAATATTTTTTAACTCCTTTGATGTAAAGAATAATGGAAGCAATCGTCTGCACACATAGAAAGTGTTTCACTAGGAAAGGGCTGTTTCACTATCAGCAAAGAGCACAGACCAAATGAACCAGACGATTCATTAAAAATAAAAACCCATCGAAGCTGGCTGGTTTGAGATAAAAAATTGAACCAAAGATACTGTTTCTGTGCTTCAGTGGCAGTTTCAGAACAGAACAGAGCCTTGAACATTCCTTACTTTTAACAGAAAGGTGTGCTCATGCTGCTCAGAAGCAAACTGGTAACAGAAAGCCACAGCCAAGATTTGGAAGCAGCTCCATTTCCAGCTGCGTTTTTCCCCCCTAAACCTGATTTAGGAAATCAGGTTTGTGGTTCAAGAGTGTGTCAGCCCACACCTCTGCCAGTCCTCGGCGTGCAGGTGATAAAGAAAAGGCAAAGCCTGAGAAGAGACCCCGGGCTTAAAATAGAGATACTAGAGATGACAGTGACACAGCCTGAGTGTCCCAGCAGCACCCACAGCACACACCAGGTCTGCAAAAGGGAAGCTGTTACAAAAGTCCTGCTGCACAGACAACAGTTTTAAGCAGCAACACCACCTAAAATCCAGAAATTACTATAAACTCAAAGCTTTTTCCTTGAATAACTGCATTTCTGAGAGGATCCAAGACATGACTTTTTAAGGTCTAAATACACAGCTCCCAAGAAACTCAAACCCAATGAGTCTGTGTGGGCAGCAGGAATGATGCAACTTTGCACTTGTGAGAAAATTTAATGTATCCAAGCCCCCTATAAATGTATGGCATTCCTTTCCAAGGGTGCAGGCAGCTATCTTATCCAGTTAAGATTACAAATAAATTGTAATTACAAGGTTAAACCACATTTAATAACGTTATGGGATGATAAAAAACTGTATGTGGTTGCCCTCTGGTTTCTGACACTTGAGTTATCTATGCTAAAACTTTAATATAAACTATCAAACTATTTTAATTACTCTTATTTTTCTGATAAATACTTCATTAAATGTCCTTATACCTCCCTCAAGTCCCTCAAAAAGGTGCTTTTTACTCCCTTCCTGGCCCAGTATCTCCAGTCCATAAAAAAGACAACAGTAAACGTACCTCAAACTCTTCTTCCTCCAAACCAGGTTTTTTGGCAGCCTTGGTTTTGCTGCTACTAGGAAAGACCTCTTAGCAGAGCCTGAAGCTGGGTAAGGGTTAGCAACCTGACTGCAAAGCACTGAGAAACATCACACAAACAGCTGAAAGAAAAAAGAGAACATGTCCTCTAGACAGATGCAGAATCTTTCTCTCTTTACAGCAAGAGCAGAAATTATTTCTTGCAGAAGGAAGCCGTACATTCAACAGTGCCTTGCTGTCAACTGAGCTGCCAGCTCTCATCAGGACCAGTGTTACACCACCAGCTCTAATGCTCATGGATGTGAATCATCTTCTTAACCCCAATGAGGATATCCACAGTCCTAAGTAAATGTCAGAGAGATTTTTCTAAATTGCTTCAGATAAAATCACAGAATTGTAGAATATGCTGAGTGGGAAGGGATCCACAAGGATCATCAAAGACAGCCCCGAGAATCCCACTCTGTGCCTGAGAGCACCGTCCAAACGCTTCTTGAACTCAGATAGGGCCCACGACCACTTCTCTGGGGAGCCTGTTCCAGCGCCCAACCACCCTCTGGGGGAAGAACCTTTCCTAGATACACTTCCTAAACCTCCCCTGATAAGAGTTTCAAGAGAGCCATTCCCTGGGGTGCTGTCCCTGGTCCCCACAGAGCAGAGGTCAGTGCTGTCCCTCCCCTTCCCCTCACGAGGAAGCTGTAGCTGCACTGAGGTCTCCCCTCAGCCTCCTGCAGCTGAACACACCAAGTGCCCTCAGCTGCCCCTCACACGACTTCCCCTCAAGGCCCTTCACCACCCTCCTTTGGACACTCTCTAATAGCTTAATATCTTTTTATACTGTGGCACCCAAAACTGCCACAATATTCAAGTGCAGAGCAGAGAGGGACAATCCCCTCCCTCACCAGTGATGCTCTGACTGATGCCCCCCAGGACACTGTTGCCCCTCCTGGCTGCCAGGGCACTGCTGACTCAGTGTCTGTGGTCACACTGATTTTAAGAGAATTAAGAAAGAAAATTGCTCATAAATTTATTTTACACATTTAAAAAAGACAGACATGAAATAAAGTTACATTCCCTTAGCTCATTAGCATATAAATTTGAAAAGCAGGATGAAAAAGTACCTCTGTCTTGAAGTAAGAACTAAATGGGGTATCACTAACACATAAAAACCTGCACGTTGTCCTTGCACACAAGCAGGGCCTGATTTTGGAAAAATAAATGCATGTCCATATGTTTGTGCCTGAACTTCACCCCAGAGCAATGTTTGCACATCCAGGTGTAAATATATAAATCTAAACATATAAACCCAACCTTCATTTTTCCAGAGACTGAATGCATGATCACTTGTACCCACAACGTGGGCCAGAAATAAATGTTCATATCAAAACTGCACATGCAGAAAGCTGCAGTTATTTCGAAAGCTCGCTGAAAAGGTGGGCCTTAAATTATCAGCTATTAATCCTGGTTAAAGATTTATTTGAAATAAGCTCAAATTGCCTTATTGATGGAAAGATCATGTGAATAAACCATGAACTTTCTAGCACAGAGGATTAATTTTTAGTAAAATAAACTATGTGTTCAGAAACAAGCAAAACACTGAATAACTGCAGCTGCTAACAGTCCAGGAAAGGGGTTTTACTTTGCTGTCATCAGCTGATATGACTTTTTAATAGCACTGAAACATACCCAGATCTAAAATTTTGCTTAGTAAATATTTAGATTTTTCTTTCTATAAATATGACACTGGTTCATGCAATATTAATGTCTAATTCTTAAAGACTTCAAAGGATTATCCTCATTACGGTTCCAAATGACTACCATACTTAGCTAACTCTAAAATTTCTTAAAATGTGTTCTCTAATTTTGAATTTTTATGATTTTTCCCTAAGTTTGAATTGCTTCCTACTTTTTGCTTACACACAGATTTGGGTGACCACTCGTGCCATCGAGGTAATACTTCAGATTTTACGACTTCTTAAGCCTTCGAAGTTTTAACTTCCTGAGACCATTTTCAGGTTCTTTTTTTCTTTTTTGGGGAAGTTTCTCTGAAGACACAGCTTGCAGTTCTAGACTCGATGCTGGCACTGCAGGCAATCCTTCAGTGGCTGTGCTTGGCTCATTTTGGCTTGTCTGCACTCTACTGTTCCTCACAGAAAGAGGCTGGGAGGGTTCTTTTGTCCAAGTGAATGATTGCTTGTCAGCCGCAGTCTTTGCCGTGTATTGCTTAAAAACCCTGGAATTAAGGGGGGTCTTCTCCTCCAGGAATGGACCCAAACAATCAGCATTGCACTTACTCATTTCTGTATCGACAGAAGCTAAAGAAGTCCCTTCAGAAGACACTTTCTTGCATTGCTCTGACTTCTCCTCTGACCCACAGCTCTTCAGCTGAGCCTGTGTTTGGGTCACTCTTCGACTTTGTTTCGGGCCCAGCAGCGCTGACTCAGAGCCGCAAGGAGGGTTCTCACTTAGAACACTCGACTCCAGCCACTCCAGAGCGTGAGGTTTTTGCTGGCTGCTAACATCATCTGCCTGTCTCTGATTAACATAATTTTCCAGCTCTAAAACAGGAAGCTCCAAGCTGCTCCCAGCTGTATTTGTGCAGTCCTTCAGCAGGCCTGGACTCCGACGTTTCACATCAGAGCGAGGACTGAGAGGAGTTTGACAGTCGTTCTTTCTGTTCTCTGTCTGTGAGTCCCCCGAGCCAAGATACACTTTCTTGGAGCCCTTGCTGATTTGAGGTTGGCTTGCACTACTCTTCCTTGTTTTCTTCCTTTTCACACTGCAATTAAAAGGAATTTTGTTTTTTAAATTAAAAAAAGAAGACTCTTTACTGCCTCAATTTGCCTTTCTTCCAAACCCTGCAACACCACTAGGGCCACCCTCTTTCTGAACATGGGAAAAATCCCTGTATGTCATCTTGACAAGCAGCAATGTTTGTCTAGTGTGCATAACATCAAGTGTTATCCATCTGATTTTCCACTGCGCTAGGGGAGAACTCTATTTGTTAATGACTAAGCCACGAAGGAGTGAGTTCACATTCTACTCCAAGAGGCAGAACTGGATTCATTACAGATGTTAAAGGTCAACCCAGCAGAACTATATTGAATTCCTTCCTGAACTGGCTTGATAAAATAGCATTTCATAAGTGCCTAAATGATTCCAAACCATTCCCATATATCCACATGCATAATGTATAGCTACAGGACAGAGGGGGCTGGCAGGGAGAGGCAGCGAGTGTGTCTCTGTGTGAGAGCTTCTAATCTCTATTTTAGAATGTTCCTCTGGAATTTTTCCCAGGACATTTCAAAGCGTTGCTTTGGAGTTAACCACTACTCATCTCGTATCAAGCTCGCTCATCTGGGAAGGACTTAGTTAATGCAAGTAGATGATATTCTAAAAGGAATTAGACAGGAAAATGGGATCACAAGGGACCTGATGGAGTGTCAGTACATAAGCACCCCTTGGCAGTGTGTTACCTACAAATCCAGATTTCACACAGGCCATAAGATCAATTTTCAGCCCAAGTACTGAGGCTGCATTTTGAGTCTAAAAATGTCACTTGAACTGTGACCAAAGATCCAGATTCTCAAAATGAACAAAACAATGTATTTGCAAAGTGTTTTTCACCAGATTCAAGCATCACATATTTATTTTGGCTCGGAGCTTCATTCAAGGAAAAAAACAGCCTGTTTTGATTCTGCCCAGTGCTATGTGAGATATCTAAGAGCTTTCTCCATGCTGTAAAAAACTGCAACAATCATTCTATGTGCTTATCCCCACTAGAGTAGCAGCCTCTTGGCAATTTAAAACAATCTTTCGTAAAACAGTTTGTATTATTTGAAATTTTGTTACAAAGGCTAGATCCTACCAACCCAAATTTTACCCGTTTTAAGCTCAAAAGCTTAGGAAGAATAGTGACATACATTCTTTTCAGGATGTCTTGCTTTATTTGCTCATTCAGACTGATCTTAAGCTTCTTGTTCTCAGCAGATTCAGTAAAATATTCAGATGTCCCATTGGAAAATTCTTCTTTCTGCTCCAAAAGAAAACACAGGTTTAAAACATGACACATCAAGCTATGATTATTCAACAGAAAACTCCATTTCTAATACCGAGACTTACAGCTGTTCTTTATTATTTTGATCTGAGCAGTCTAAGAGAAACAATTATTTTTAATCTTATAATATTTGGGAGTCTAGTCAGCTCCCTCCCCTTTCAGACTCCCGACCAACATATTTCATATGCTAAAATACACCACAAACAAACAAGGACTGCAATGTAAAGGATGGAGCTTTCCAAACCAGCCCGAGGAAACTGCTGGCAAATATTTGACATCTTTGTGGCTCAAACTGTGACAAATGCCAGGAATCTCTCTTGCAGACAGGAGCATGTTTGTCAGTCAGTTTTTTTTCTGAAGAGACTGACTGGCGCAGTGGTCTCTACGCTTATTCTCAGAGGAATTCCCATAGTTTTCCAAACTTAGGAGAAACATACAGAGTGGTATTTGCTCCCTGAAGAAGGCAAAGGGTTAAAACTTTTAATTCTACCATTTAAACTCACAGATTGTAGGGGTTGGCTACTACAGGACAACAAGGGAATTCTTTCTGGTCTCAGCTAACAGCAGCGCCATGGTTTTACATAATACGAGGTTGGGGCGAGCGGGAGGGAAGGAAAATGCTCTTTTTCTTCAAGCTGTGAGCATTTCCTTTCACAATGAAACAATCTCCATCAGAGAAGAGCCATTTGCTGACTTCACTATTAACTACCACATATTCCAAAAAAGTATTCTCTCCGAGGCTATGGAGGAGAGGGGAAAAAAAGTAGTAAAGGCAAGAAGAGAAGAGGCTTTGTGCATCTCCTTGGCTTTGAGAGCACTTTTCTCCATCAGCCTGAACGATGTGGCCTCTGACAGGAGCTCAACAAACACAGGGAAGGCTTATTTAGCCCATTCCTTGTTCTGTGCCATGAAGAGCACACACTGGAAGCAGGTGGTATGGAAGAACCTGTGAAGGCACAAAACCAAAGCCTGTACACGACCCCTGCCTGGAAAACCCCTCAGGAACCTGTCACTTAGGGGAGATTAAGCCCTGCCCATTTTTATTTCTGTTTTAAAGGAGATGGGGGGAAACCTCCATGCTCTTTTCAGAGGAAAGAGGCAGTGAAAACAGCTTCCTGTTTTGTAAACAGGAGGGCACTCAGGCAAAGAAGTAAAGCCATTTTGGCACTTGAAACTACAGCTGTTCCGAGCTCCCTGCAGAGGCAAATCACAAAAATGTGTGTGTGTATTGAGAGATCCACCCAGTGCTGTCCACTAATGGTGCAAGGAGTGTGTTTACAGCAGGCAGAAAACACATGGGACTTACCTGCAACGTGATTTCAACCCCAGAAATCAAGCTTAACTAGTTTAATCTGAGGGATTAATTGCTGCTTCTATTCTTGTTACAGGTAGATTCCCCTAATTTGACTAAATACGTTTTCGTAGTTTGTAAACTATTAAAGACTGGAATATTATTAAGATACTCAAGAGTTTTGCTAATTTTAAGAGAAGACAGACTGCAAAGCCTGGAGAAAGTATTCTGATTTCCAGTAACAGTCACACAACTTGGACTGAAGGCTCTTGCACAATCCTCCTGCATCAAAGCAGCTGGAGAGCACTCACACTCAGCCAGGGAGTGGGAGCCCAAGCAGAAGAATTTGAGTTTCTGCTGTCAGGTGAATTCTGTTAAACCTTCTTCAGTCCTCAACACAGCCAACTGTGCCAGGACCCCCAGCCCACTAAGGCAATTCTTGTACATGTGGAAATTAGAACTTGCTACAAAATCCAGGGGAAGAACTGGGGGCAGTTCCTGTCCACGCTCACTCCTGCAGATAAGCACCAAACCTCAGTTCTAGCTTGTACCTGATCCAAAGCAGGGTGTGAAGGGCAGACCCTGGAGACAGGCAAAGATGACCAAGTCATGCCACCTGTGAGTTAAGTCAGGCTGGAGTTTAATACTCCAGAGGTGAAGGACTAACACATTCCCTCACCATGCTATCATCAACCTTTTGCTTTGCTTTCAAATAACTTATCGCACAAAGCGGTGACAGAAAAGGGTTAAGGCATCAAAAAAAAAAAAAAATTAAAAATCAAAATGATTTATATGTGAAACACTTCTGAACATGCCCTCTAAGTACAGTAGATTTTCCCCTCGGAACCACACCCTGTAAGTGCTGTATTTTGAGAGCTGAACAATTAACATAAGGCATATGAGTCAGTCTTTGAAAGACACTGTGGGAACCAGAGAGCCTTTTGCTATTAGGAGTGATGTAAACTCCCTAAGGCTGGAATAAGTCCACAATAGAAGGCAGAGAGAGTCATAAATAACAACAATGGGGACTCCATATACTACTAAGACACTCAGCCATTATTGGTGATACTTCCTTTATTTTCTTTATTAGACTTAATAATTTTAGTTAATTAAAAAAAAAATAAAAATGGCTCTCTGTTTTGGGAATCCTATTTATTTCCTATGGGAACTTCAGGACTTGTTAAAGAAACAAAAAAAAAAGCTAATCTGCTCTCATCCTGTCTAGTAATCCCAAATTCCTTTTAGGCAGTGAAATAATTAAAGAAAAATATTCCAGGCATAAAAGGGAGGACAGCAGAAGCAGACATCATATAAACAATGACACCACGACAGAGAAAAACGTCAAAGCACCGCCAGACTTGCGACTCGACTCTGAAAGAGCTGCAGGGAGCGGGATCGCTGCTAACAAATTAAAACCACATTTCTTGGCAAATTGTTCAAGACAGACATATTTACATTTGTATAGAGACTGGGTGGGCACAAAAGATTAAAATGCTTCTCTAGCCCTTGAACTGCCAAGTTCTATTAGAAATATGTGCTCCTAAAATCCCGGGGTAAGCTCACACTCCTTTTTGCCACTAAAAGTCGGCAGAGAAGGGCCTGCAGAAGTGAAGCTGACCAAGTCTCACCAGCCAACCTGCTCATAATACCGGCCTCCCCAAACCTGAATTCTAAAATCCTTAGTACTTATCCAAAGAGAAGTCTGGGAGGAAAAAACCTGCATTAAGACCTAGAGAGAAACATGTCTATTCAGCACACAACATACTTCCTCTAAGGTTTATCAAATTGAAAAAATTTTTTTTTTTTTTTTTTTTTGGCTATCTCACTCAACTTACTGCTCACAGCGAAAAAGAAATTCTCAGAAATGTAAAAGAGGTCACTGCCATCTCCAGCTCTCTCCAGGGCAGCTGAATTCAGAATTAAATAGCTGTTAAGGAACTCCTCATGGATGGGCACTTGTGAGGAACTCTTACAACTCATTACCCTGAAGAAGAGTGAAAGGTTTTGGCCTTTTCAGCCTGACAATAAACTCATACAAATACTGATTTATTTTTTTTTCCCACTCTAATGCTGAGTTGAAAGAAAATCTTCTAAACTGAACCATGCTGCCCCCCTTTCCTGCCTTCTTATTTGGTGTCATCCTTTCTAGTTGTCTCTTACTCTTCTCAGTGGCACACATTTATGCACCAATAAAGTAACACTAAGGGAGAAATAAGTTGAATGTCTGGTCAACCAAAAAAACCTACAACAACAACAAAATAAACAAACAAACAAACAACCACAATAAAAATTATACTGTTTTAAAAATGCATTTATGAATGTGGTTCATCAAAAATACTTAGAAGAAAACATCAATGGGTTCAAGATATCAAATTTTGTATCACAGTGGCAAATGGGAGGGGACTATAAATATAATAATGCAGACAAAGCTATGAACTGAAGTATTATCCCAGGCACACACAATAGAAGTAAAATTAGTGGAATTAATAAGACAGAAACATTTATTTGGGGGAGCTTTATGTAAGCTGGCAATTGCATGATTGCTTTAATGTCACTCTAAGCCATCTCAAGAGCTCACCCATCCAAGATAACCTTTAGGTTTCAGAGGTGTCCTAACAGATGACTGGCAGATCAGAGAGGTCAGACAGGACTCCTTCCAATCTGATAAGCAAAAAAGGGCTCCTAAAGCAAGTGAGGAGGCTTGTGAGTGAAAGATGAATCAGATACTCTAATCTAACTGATAAAAAAGCGACAGAGACAGGACTTTGGGTCTCGTCTCCTGCCCTCTCCCATCCCACATGAAGGAAAAGCTTCCCACAGTTTCACAACGCAAATTTTTTGCATTTCCAATGTAGTGATGCATCTGTCTTGGTAGATGAACTCCAACCACATCATAAAACATTCACAGAAGTTTTCCAAGTACAGAAATGGATCCTATTTTGAACCTGAAACACAGCTCTTTGATCGGACTTGTGGAATATTGCTGTGCATTTTAAAGTTGACTGTCCTGCTCTAAATGTCAGTAAGTTCCAATAAAAACCATGAAGGATCATTCCAGGTTACACATTGGAGTACTGGTTTTTTCCTTTGAAATAGGTATTTTTAAGGAATGCTGGTGGTTTTCAAAAATTCTCCGATTTCAATCTGGAAAAGAATGTAAGAACCAGAGCAAGCTGCATCTCTCTGGAGGAGCAGAACTATTCAGCTTACCCATGGCCTAGCACAGAAAGCAAAATCAAACCCCTGCATCAGTGCAGTCCTCATTATCTACCACCAAATTTCATTTTAATTAAGTTTTTGCTTGTCAAGAGGCCCTGTGGTCTGCACTGTTTAGTCCAAGAGTTGGCCCCATCTGTTACAAGCCCCTGTGATACACATTCCACTTTCTCAACCTACAAGGTGTGAACCCAAGTTTCTCACTCGATACACAAGTCCTGGCAATTCCAAACATTCCAAAGGTCCCCAAAGCATCATCAGATTAGCTCAAAGCATATGACTTCTATGAGGAAAATGCCTCCTTCCCTTTCAAGTATTTGGGTCAGATTTTAACTGTATTTTACATACAGCAGGAATCTCACACTACCCTGAATGCAAGAAATTCAGAGTTCTCTAGATTTGCATTTGAACAGCTGCTAGAGAATAGAAAATAGAAAAATTCCTGCTGTAAATGGCATAGAACAAATAAAATGTGATACTCCACAAAACCTAAAGCTACAGGGAGGGCTTTTAAAAAATGCAGACCTATCTGTATCCCAGAGAGCAAATACACCCACCACACTTCCTAAAGCACAGAAGGTGCTCCCGAAACAACCAATTTATTTACATACCAAGGAGCACGTGACATGTGCTGTGTGCATTTGCTTGAAGGCAAGAAGTGCTAAAATTAATGTTAAGTAATTGAGCTATTAATCATTCTGATTTTATAGACTGATGCTACAAGACTCAGATTCTATCTTCAGAGAAAGTGTCCACTGATAAGAAACGGAGGAACAGACAACAGGTTTTCAACCAAAAGAACTTCTCCCAGTGACACTGAAGAAAAATCAAAACCATATTAATGGAGAAATTTTACTTCTTTAAAAGAAAACCAATGTCTCATAAGCAGGCAACTTCAGCTAGCCTTTCCTATGAGTTTTTAAGGTTGTCTCCTGCAGTTATGAAAGAGGACATGCATGCAAGATACACAAGGTTTATGCTTGAAAGAGTTTTTAATAAAATAAGAAGACAGGAGTTGAGCTCCACCTAAAATTCCGTTCTCCAACTCACAATCCGTGAGGGAAGGAATCTACTACTCCGTTGTCACACGAGGATCTGAAAGAGCGAGGCACTGCTGTAATCCTGCACTACACCTTTTCCCAGTCTGGCACGAGGATCCTTTGTGTGCCTCCCAAATCTAAACGTGTCTCAGAGTCAGCCAGTGCAGATGTCCAGCAGTGCCACCCACCAGCAATGCTGAATTAAACTTCGCATTTACCTTTCCAGACATAGCAACGGTTACAGGACATGAGAGAATACTGCTAAGAGTATATGGTGTACACAGGAACATGATTCATATACTTCAAACTTCATTAGTTACAGAAAAACAAATCTGCAAAAAAATATAAATTTTAAAAACCAGTGTTCTTTTTATGCACTGACAGTGTGCAGTAAAACAGGTCTTGGAATGAATAACTAAAGCTCTTGATCTTGCTGGTTATACAGAAGCAAAATAGAGAAAACAGTCAGAACTGCACAGCTCAGGAGACAATTACTGTTCAATAATTTCATGTTTTAATTCGTTTCCAAAACTAACACCACTACCACCACCACTCCCAAGACCATCAAGATTTCCACTGGAGATCTGTCCCTCCAAATAACTTCAACTTAATACAAATTGTTCAAAAATCCCACCATAAACCTTACCATCATATATTTCAGCTTCCTGGTCAGTCAAGTTATGACCTTTCTCTTAGTTCTAAGCGATTTCTGCTGAAGGCTGAGGAATGGACTGCTCTTTAAAACAATTTTTTTAAAATTCTGTCAAATTTTCTTTGTTCAGCGGGAATATAATGAATTATTCTCAAAGCCTGAAGTATTTTAAACCTTTTTATGTCCTACAGCCACCAAAACCTTGCAGATGCACTACAGCTAGATAAACCCCTTAGCTCCCTGCAGCTTTAAACACCATCCCTGCCAGCCCTGCCCCTGCCCCTCTGTCCTCTCCAAGAGTGCAGGGGAAGGAGCATCACTCAGTGCAAAGTACAGAACCAGCTCAAATCCACAGGAACCCCCCCAGCTGAAGCTGCGACAGCAAGAGACTGAGAGGGGAGAGGAAAATGAGGGAGGTGGAAGGATGATGACAGATGATAATATCTTAAATAACCACAAGGCTTTGACAAATGAGGTCTTGTGAACGCAGCTAAGAAGCTGCATTTAAATCAACTGGAGCGCTCACATAAGAAGCAACTACCAAAATCAGGCAAAGATTACTCAATTTGTCCCTGCTTTTTGAAGATTGCTTCATATGGAAATCATTTTATGTGCTTAACTTTTTATACTGCAGCTCCAGGACGGTCTGTATTCCTGCTCTCCTTCACCTGGATTTCGCACAATGAGGTACATAACCTTTTATTGAAGATGAATTCCACTTACTTGTTGGCTTTAAGACAATGAGTATTACTTTTTATTTCGTTCCATATATACTCTAATATTCTGTCTGCTTTTCCAATAAATAATGCTACAGAGCAAAGATTTTCGAATCAATTCCTTGCAGCAATAGCTTGGCCTTTTCCCCGTGATCACACAGTTAATTCACTCAGCAGTTGCATGAGCACTGCAATTGCTCTTTTCAGTAAAAATACTGTGCATTTATCAACAGATGATTTTCATTTACAGCCCTAATGCCCCTCTACCCAGCTCTGGGAGGTTTCTCTGAAATTCTCCACAGCCTTCTCCAACCCTGACTAATTGAAATAATTGTGTCAGATTTCATTTCATCATTTGTCCACTTCTCTGGATCGTTAGCACAGCAAACTGCAGAACAGCCCTTAGACTTCTGCCATGCAGAAAATAAATCAGTTTGGAAGCTATAAGAAGAAACTCAGGCAAGTTCAGACAAATCTCACTGAGGCAACTCACAGCATCACCACTCTCAGGTATCCTCCCTCCCCTTTTGCAGGAGGTTCCTGCCCCGCTGCACAGTTGGCAGAGGGAGCACACACATGCCCCAGCTGCTCCCACCTGAAGTCAGTGCACCAGCTTAAAATCCAGGGAAGTTTGGTGTGCACGAATTCACAAGACCGTGATACACAGCAGGATGAGATGCAGGCACACAGCCCTGCTGGCAAAGCCTGCTGTAGGAGTGGTGATCTCCAAGGAGAGGCAGCTGGGACAAAAGGGAATACTGTACAGCTGCTGTAGCGTCTTTATGAGCGAGTGGAAGAGTTCAGGATTATTGCTGTGAGATGCAGTTTCTCAGAGACAGCAGCCTGGTGATTCAAGATAATTCAAAGCTACAGTGACAGGGAAAGGGAAGTGTCACCCTTCCCCAACCTGTGGCCCTGCTGAGGATCAACACCGAAGGGATCGGCTGAAAGCGAGCCATGTACCCAACAACAAGAAACCCCCACAAAAACAGCCTTTGTTTTCAGAGGGATTATTGAATGAACCTATTAACCTACTTCCCCACACGTGCCAATACTGACAGACACCGGGACAAGAATGCCTGGGGAAGAGGAGAGCAGGCAGGAGGGACTGCATGTTTCACTGCCATCAGTCTTGCGGCAGCTTGAGCAGAACACGAGGGATGAGTAAAATAACATGACAGAAGCTTGAAGTGTGAAAAGTGAAAACTCACCAAACCAATTCTTTGCCTGTTCCACTCTATGGTATTTGGGTAGAGTTCATTAGTCTGTAGTTTCCTCTCTCTACCTTCCCAAAGAAAAGGAGTGAACCCTGTTTACAGTTACCAAACTACAGCTTAATATTGTTTCCCTCTATGCTCCCTATAATGACTGAAAAGAATTCAGCATATTATCTGAAATCACAAGGAAACAAGATTTTATAAAAATCAAAAGGATAATGACATAAAGAAAAACCAGCAACAAGACAAATATTACAACAAGTGTAACATTAATGTGTGTTATTGATGTTACTTCCAAACCAGAGAAACTATCAGCTGCTACCTAAAGGGATGGTCCTGCTCCCCTCATCCAAAAATCCCCCCTGTGTGCTCCTCCAACATTTTTTGCATCACAATTGGCAGCTGTGTGGGTACAGGATGAGTTGGTTCAGTGAACTGACAAGATGGAAAACTAATCCTCCAATAAAAACCAGAGGAACTGCACAAATAAATAATTTACTGCTAGATTCAGTCAATGAACTAATTCATTCTCCAGTGAAGAATCACTTGGCCCATTGTAACCAGAAAGAGGAGGAATATGTAGCTGGAAGTAGAGGGGCTGTGGACTGACCTTTCCAGTGGTAGCCCACCACTACAGCAGCTTCACTGGGATATTTTAGACACACAAACAGAGTTCCATGACAACATTAGTACTTCCAGTGTGACTTGTGCAATTCTACTGCACAGCATTTCCTTCTTCCCCTGCCCAATCTGATATCACTTCACAACAAGTCTTTAAAGTACTTAAGATAACTAAATTCCAAGTCTTGTACTGATCTTTATGAATTGCTGCTGTCTGAAAAAAAGCTTTCATTCCAGCTTCCAATAGGCACACTATTCCAGCATTGTATACTCCAGTGTTACCAGTCTCCTGCTAATTACAGTTAAGAGTTCATGTTTTCATGAAAGAACCAGAAGCCTCTTCCCAGCAGAATCAAAACCCAAGAAAATCCTGTCATTTCTACTCTTAAAAGTTTTCAGAAAGAGAATTTTCTAATGCTCCTGAAGTACATTACAATGACACAATTTACAAAATCAGACATGTATGAAGAACATTTTCTCCTTTATTTTTCTTTTGCTGGGGACTGAAAAAGCATTGGGCATATCTTTAGCAATTTTCTTTTCCTTGTGTACCTATGTGGGGTTTTTTGTTTGGTTTGGGTTGGGTGTTCTAAGAGGAATATTCTGTTGGAAAACAATCTTTATTTTTGTATAATATTCTCTGCCACTTCACAAGGCTCAGTGGAAACATGGAGATCTCTTTAATAAAGACAGGATCTCCTACTCTTGTTTCTTTTCTGATTTCACATGAATGGTAATTTCAAATTTCCATTTAATCTCATCTTTAGCTTAACCTCCTTCATGCTTTCCCTTTAGTGCTTCCTCTCATAGATTCTGCTATAAAGCCAATGTGGTTATCAATGAATACTCCATTGTTAGCACGTTTTCAAATGCTCATAAGCCATTCCACCCATTTCCATTCCCACTGTTTCTCCAGATAACCCATTTCCAATTTTCCATTTCAGCTCTCTACATAATAATCCCCGAGAAAATGTCGTCACTGACAAAGATGACTAAACTCTCCAGAGCTCTTACATATTTCCCTGGGCTTCCTCTTTTGCCATGTTCCCAAAACTGTCTTCTTTCTCAAGATAAAACTATTTAAGATTACAAGCACAGGTAACAATGGGTGTATGTTTAAACCTAGCATTAATCAGCCAGGCTATTCTTCCATCTTTTCCTTGAGACTTCCAATTTGCTTATGTAATTTCAGTAACTTGCCATATTGTTCCTTTAACAGAGATTTCCCACCTTCCGAAGTGCTTATTACTGCCTGCAGTCTGATTTTTAAAATATAACCACAGACACTCCCATTTATAAATAGATTCTGGGAAATTACATATCAATAGATTTTCTTTGACTTTATTTCAGCTCTGCTCCTTAGAAGTGCTCTCAAATATTTTATTAATTTAAGCTTAAAGCTAATTTGACAGAGACTGTCTAATCTACCTTAACCTTAGTCTTACAGGAGGCGTCAGAGAAGGATTCAAATTGCTTCTCTCAGCAACTGATGCTGAGGTTTGTGTTTGGGAATATCTCAAAAGCAATCTCATTATGATCTTTCCTACGGTGCAGGACATAAAAATTTCATTTCACAGCTGGCTACATCCCCTGAAACTTATGGTTTAAGCACAGCCTGTTTCAGAGAATAGCCCAAAAAGCAGTGAAAAAGCAAGGACTAGAGGGCTGAAGACAGGTGAAGGAAGACAGTTGTGGTGAGTGTCTCAGGCTGACGTAAAACTGGTTTCAAGTAATGGGAAAGTGGAGCACTGAGCTCAACTTAACACAGCTCAGGAATGAAAGCTTGACCCACACCATAGAACAGCATAAAAGCAGTCTAAAAATATAAATAATTGTTAAGTCTTGAGTAAGTCACTTGCACTGACATTCAGCAACACAAAAAAAGCGACCAAGTCCCCATTAATGTACAGTTAACTGCTTTTATAGAACAGAACTAGCCTTCAAAACCGAGGGTGTGAGCTGATTAAACATTTAAAAGAACTTGCATCGACACTGTGACATTATTCAAACCCAAACAACATCGAGAGGAAAACAAAACACAGCCTCATTTTTAGCCCATGACAGAATACGCTGGAGTGGATCAGCGGAAAGGTCTTCTGGGTGGTCTTTTGTAGCCCAGAGCTCGGAGCTCCAGCCCACTCACTGCAAAGTGCCCAGGGAGAAGCACACACACAAAGTGCAGATCCTTTCCCTTTGCTTCTGGAGAGCCAAAAGCTTGAAATTGCCTCTCAGTGGCAACCAAACACTCCTCCAGACTGGCAAAGTACTGAGCTGCAGTGTATGACCAGTTTGGTACTCCCATAGTGTAAGAATTCTGGACAGTCTGCAGTGGACCCTTCAAGGGAGAGTGGTAAGAAGCAAACATACTCCACAACATTTGCTGAGGGTCTGTTCCCATCATACTAAGTTCTTCACATCAGGGAAGAAAGGGATAATTTTATCTTGCTCCCTCCTCCCAACACACTACGCTGATCCAGCCAGGTCTGTGCAAACAAATTGCATCTGTAAGTAAAGCAAACTCCCAGACTTTATTATTGATTAGGTTATGATGCCACTAAAAGATCTGGGTTTTTTTAAATATAAAAGTTTTTAAAGTGATTTTCTAAACAAGAAGGAGTTTTTCATAGATTGAGATCGAATTTTGAAATAGTAAAGCTAAAGCACGTAATATTTTTCATTCTCCTCCTTCCTATACAAAAATCACATGAAAGAAATTAAAGTAAACTCCTCGGCTTTTATTTTATGGAAAGATTAAAAATACCAAGTGGGGGAATTGGATATCTCATAGGAGATACTTGAGCAAGGAAAAAAACCCCATAATTATTTCTCAGTCAAAATGCAGAGATTGAATTTTCTACTTCAAGCATTAAGTAGTTTTCAAGACAATACTGAAAAAGTAATACTTTTCAAAATAGCAAAGCACTTCTAAAGCAAGTAGATCTAAAGTAAGTAGACTATCTTCTGAGAGTGTGAAAAACACTTGATTCTTTGACATGGAAGGATATGTACCAATCTAGGAATCAAGACAACAAAATCTGCATTTAGCGTTAGAAATACCAACACCCTGCTTGGTGGTAGAAAAAAAAGAAGTTGAATGAGTAGAATAAACCCTTTTTTTCCTTTTCCAAGGGTCAACTATACTTTAATACATGTCAGATAAAACTCCTCCAGCACACCCAGAGCTCAGGGTGTAACTGTGACCCTCGGTGTGAGCCACAAGAGCGGCACCAGGGTCCGTGTGAGCACTTAACTGCAGCATAACATTCACAAGCCTTTGACCCTGACAAAGCCTTCAGGATGAAATATTTAAGTAGAATTGTTTATGGTATTTAAGCACACACCAGTGCCTTTTCCTCCATAAATGTTTGGGGATTTTTGCTCCCAGCAGGGCCAGCACTGATCCACTTGAGTTGTTCTGCAGAACAAGCGCTAAGAAAACACACAAGAAACCCACGGACACGACAAACCACTTCATTATAATTCTGGAAAGTAAAGGTGCTAATATTATACCTAAATCATTTAGCTTTCTAAATACACGTGGGGTTTTTTCTTATTTAAAAAAAAATAAATCTTTCTAAGCTAAAGCTTTCAAAAATTCCAGTTTTTCTCTGCCTTAGGCTCACTTCAGATTGTCCTTTCCAATAATTTGGCCCAAGTGTTAATGTGGCTTTCTGGTTCCAAGATGACAGATACAGTCACAAATAGGTGAATAAATGCATACATACATACATACATATATATATATTTAAAAATAATCATCTTATCCCTATAAAAAAAACCCAGAAAATTTACAGACCTGTTCTGTACGTACCAATACACCATTTTCACCTGTCCAAGCACTTGGATCAAAGTCAAGTTTACTGACACAAACTACAAATTTCTCTGGAAACACACGCAGCTCTACACAAAAAGAATGGAAAAGAAGATTACAGAAATGATAACCATTTTCAAAACCACACACAATGACATCATATAGACATGTCACTTCAGTAAAAAAAAATTATTTATATTTTTAAATTGCACATTAACTCGTTTCATGCACCCTTTAGCTTTTTACCTGCTGTCTTCAACATGCCAACCCCTCTTTTTTTTTTTTTTTAAACCATTAAAAAAAAAATCAATAAGAAGAGCAAATTGAGTTCCCAAGAGGACAGTCATGGCTGCAAATTAGTCCACCTGCACCTCTGAACAGAAACAACGGAGAGAACCAACAGACAAACCACTCAGTGATGATTTTCTTTCTGTTCTGGTGACAATTGTTTTCATCACAGCATCTTCATCTTTTATATTTTCAGCTCTGCATTTCTTTGGTTGCTGGGTTTGGTTTTGATTTTATACAAATAGAGTTAACAATTTTGAAAGTTTGTTATACTTCAAACCCAAGCCATAACACCCTACTTTGTGGGACAAGAAAGAGGCAAGGCTTGCATTAAAAACCCATGAGGTTGATCTCATAGATTTTTTTTGGTAGGATTGAAGAGTAGGGCAAGTTCATTCCAGTTAGACATGTTAGTTGTTGCATTTTATAACAATCTCACCATCTGGCTAACAAAATGAAAGTATCTTTGGGTATGCTTTAAAACAGTTCAAATGTAATACATAGCAAACAACGTAGATATTCCAATGCAGACACTCTGCTGTTCTATTCTAACAAGAGAACGAGTTTGATGAATTATTTAAAGCCTACACTCCAATCTTTCCAACCAATATGGACTTAGAAAACAACTAGTTGAAGACAGATTTAAACATTTATGAATATAATGAATTCCTATAAAACCCAAGAAATTCTTTACAAATACCCATTCAAATATTCAATATTTTTAAGGAAACCTAATTTATTTTGCTGCTTTTTTTTAAATACAAAAAGGTCAACACAAAGGGCAATGATGGTTACAGCACCTTTGCTTTGCTGTTGGCAGGGTAGGACTGATATCACTTCCTTACAGAGCATCCTGGCTTGAGAAAACCTGCAAACAAGATCTGGCCCAATGACATCACCCACGTCAAGGTTTTATAGCTCTGAGGTGAGCGAGAGCCCTTCTTGCATCCACTTGCAGTGCCCCACTGATGTCACAGGACAGCAATAATGAAGTGATTCATGCTGCAACCTCCGCTTGATTCACCCTGCAGAGACTCACTAAAACGCTGAGTCTCATCATACTTACAGAATTTGGGGTGGTTGAGCTGATTACCCTGGGGCAAGGCATGCGCACCTTTAAAATGAAATTTAAAAAAAATAACCCAGCTTATCTTAAGAAACACTTCTCTTTTTTGTTGGTTTTATTGTTTATAGCAAACACTCTCTGGAAAAAAACCCTGAATTTTGACTAAGTAGACCGAAATATCGTAAAGTATTAGTTTATGTTCCCTTTCTTCCTCCCAGGAATACAAAATTCTACGTAACTCTGTAAGAAGCTGATTTCTTACCACGATAACGTTTCCCTAAAGCGCAGCGGAGATGAACCCATCTCTTCATGAAGTAGGCAGTGATGTGCAGACTCTTGGCTGCAACACAAAGCAAAGGGACAATATTAAGTGCAAGGGTATCTTGGGTATTTTCTGGTCTCAAAGTGTTGCACATCTGCTAAGACAGGAATGGGAGAAAGCAGAAGCTCAAGAATATAAAGGATAACGTAACTTTAATGGAATGATTTTATCAAAACTGCTGAATTCTCATACTGGAGTCTCAAGAAAATAATATCTGATACAAGGCAAAAAGCTACAGAAATTATTAACCACCAAGTTCTGGAATCCAACCACATAAATGAATTTAAATCAATTAATTCATCAGAGTTGTCATCTGTTTAATAGCCTGGTGTCATGGCCACTGTCCTGTTTTCACACATATTCTACAAGAGTATTACAGATGCCCATTTACTCAACTGCCTTCTGGAGGAAGGTGACAAAGTGAGGAACCCAAACCTGGAAGGGCTTAATTATCTCCAGTTCCACTGAATTAGGAGAGACTGTCAGACTGTGGCTGAGGAAATTCAGCTTTTACTTTTGTTCTACTTAAATTCCCAAATGACCCTGGGTAAATCAGTTAGCACTTGATTCATCAAGGTATTTTGCAACCTGACTCCCACTGAAAGTGCAAAAAACTGGCAACTGGGACTCCTCCTCCCCAGTCTCTCTGTGCACCTCACTGAAAGGAAAGTGCAAAAGAGGGTTAGTGGTGGTTCTCTAACTTGGGTGGGATTTGCAAGACTTAAATTATTGCTGCTTCTAAGGCAGGCAGCTGCCCTTGGTGCAATTACCCCAAAAAAGGCAGAACATTAGAGTGCTACTGTTGTTCTTCTAATCTACCCATTTACAAAGAAAGAAAGATTGTTCCAGTCTCAATCTCTATTGAGCAAGTGCCAAGCAGGTCTTAATTCTAAGCACAAGCCCCAAAATGCACATCCTCTCCTGCAGGGTCCACACCATCCTCTGGAGCTCCCCATGGAGTGCTGTTTGCAGCATCACCTCTCCTTAAGAACCACAGTTATGGATCACAATCAATCCCTTTGAAATTTATCAGCCATCTTTTTTTTCCTTCCCCTCAGGAAGATACCCAAAATTTGACTTCCCTTTAGAGAAGATCAAGTCAAGATGTGACAAGTTGAACCATCCCTCGAAAATGATGAGCACTAGAGAAAGATTTGGATGGAATCCACCAGCTTTATTAACTGTATATTTATGAGAACAATTAAGGAAAATTACTTTTAGCTATTTCCAGTTTGGCATCTACAATTCTTTAACACTGCTAAGCCAAACCAAAGAAGTTGCCCTGTATATAAATAAGTTATTAGTGTGATAACAGCATCCTCCTCTGTGGCCTTGGAATGCTGAAAAAGTAACAATCCTAAAAGTACAACTTGGAAAACAAATCTTCAAACAGAGAGTAAATATTAAAAGCTTTTCTTCCCACCTCCACTTGTCTGTGATATTCCAAATGTTTTTTTCCTGAGAGGAAGCTGAAAAGATGTGAATCTTTGCTTTTCACAGGGAAAAGCAGGATACTTCATTCTTGCAATTCTTTTCTGAATCAGTGACATGTATATCCGTTTATTTTTCTTGCTATCCTGGTATTCCCCAGAGGTTAAGGGTTTAATCATATCTGATTGACTGAGCAAAAGTTTCAAATTCCTCTTCAAGGCCCTTGACTGAGCCAGCCACTGTTCTGTGGAAGATCACCCACCTCAGATCTGACAAATAGATAATTACCTAAGAGATCAAGACACCCATACACACCCTTTTTGCAGCATCAGCTCAAATCTGAAAGTCTTACAAAGCCTTCCCAGGCAGTTGCACCTGAGCTAATAAGCTCAGCCCAGAGGGACTAACACTAGAAAGTCACTTTAGTTTGCATGAATATTTACTACTTGGCTGAAAAAGCCTGAACAGATGATTTGCTGTTACTTGTTGCTAACCATGAGAACATATTAAGATGCATTATATTCAAGATATCTGTATTTTGAAAGTATCACAGAGCTATGCTCATCAAATGTTTTGAAACCCTCTCGTATGTGACACCTGATCCAATCCATAGTCAGCTGGAGTTTACAAAACCTAGTTTTAAAGTTGTCAGAGTCATTGCAGAGCTATAAAAACGGTAATATCCTCTTTCAGCTTCCTTTAGGAGAAATATATTACCCTATTAAGCACTCTGCTTCATGAAATAAGAAATAAACCCTGCAAGAACAACCCCGTGCAACCTGCAGCTTTTTAAAGCTTCTGCACAGTCACTCAGCATGAGTTTAAGTCTGTTCTCAATTCCTGACTGGTCTACCACTGATCCTAATCTTGGCTTTGAGCAAGCAGTGGATTATGCTCCAGGGCCAGTGTGATCTCAGCAAGGACCCAAACCTGCTGTTCATGGTATCATGGAAGGAGGGACCAACTCACGCACCAAATGATCCATCACTGACTCCTTTTAAGCACCACCACGGAAGTTTGAACCTCAACCTACAGTTTTGGTTCCAGTAGCATAGAAAGTTCACACGTCTTGGGCTCAGCAAACCCAGTTGGCTCAATCTTTAATTTCCTCATCACCATCCAATATAGACAAACCTCCGTTTGTGGATTACCAGAAAAGTAAATAAAATTGTATTTGGTGATGTGGAGGGTTCTTTTCTTTCTTACTTCAAAACTGTGCACCTAAATGTTTAGATTCAGGGTCTAAAACCAAAGGAAAACAAAAACAGCAACACAACAACCAAAAAACCCCAAACCCTACAAAATAAACAGACCCTGAAATCCAAAATACGACCAGATAGAAGAGGTTCTAGAGAAGCCCCAGCTGAGTTCCAGCTGCAGCAGGTGCTGGTGAGCGCTGCCATGTAGGGGAACAAGAATCTGCCCTGTTTGTTGTGTTTGATGGTGCCACAACACCGAGAGGAAATCTCAGACACCGACTCTTTACTGTAAGACTGTCCAGCAACACTTGTTTTCCAAAGGAGTCCCAGCCAAGCTGGAGCTCCCAGAAGCTGCCCAGGGGCTGCAGAGGTGCAGGGAGCAGCGGTGGGAAGTCCTCTCCCACGGCTGGGACGGACCATTCCTCCGGGAGCCTGGGAAAATGCCTCAGAGCTGCTGAGTTATCTGGAGCAGCCTGGCAGGGGTTCCCTCCCCACGAGTCTGGCACCTGCCTGGCTCTGGAGTTCTCTCAAGTCTTCTCCAAAGCCACAGCACAAGCCTGAGGAGGATGGCTGACCCCCCAAGCATTCCCATAGCTGACAGGCACCTATTCCTCATCGCACAGGACTTTTACACTCTCTTTAAAAATACAGCGATTTTCCCTCCCAGACCAGACGTTTCACATTTCTGACAGGTTGTAGCGGATTAGGACTGACTCTACATTTGGAAAGTAACAACAGAGTCAATCACTGCAACCCACATATTAAAAATATAAAAGGATAAATTTCTTAGGTTACCATGTGAAAGTAAATACATGGCTGTATTACACTTTCTGAAACACTATATTGTACATTAAAAAAAAAATCTACACTTAGCTCATGCTAGATTAATTTTTCCACACAGATTAGGCTACACTGGTAATGATGTTTACAGTATATACAGCTTTTCATCTTCAAAGTGCTCCACAGACATATTATTACACTGCTTTTTCACACTCATATTTCTCCACTTAAAATTATTCACCACAAAATCAAAAGTCCTGATCGTTTGTAAACAAAACAAACCCCAAACATTTTATTCAAAACCTACTGTTGACCCTGCAGCTTTTCTTCCCCAAAACAAAACGTCCACGTGCTCCAGAGGAGGTTGCCATTTCTGTTTTATAAGAGATTCAAAAGCAAATGTTGGCCCATAAGTTTAAGGCCAAGCCTAGGATAGACCAGGGACAGCAGATACAAAAAGCCGTTGAGACTTCCTGAGCCTTTTCTGGGATCCACTTCATATTTAATAACAAGAAGCATCTTCACCCACTGCAAAGTTTTATACACCAAAGAGTGGGCTTCAAAACACCTGAAACATCTCAGGATGGCATCCATTCTTTCCATCCAGTCTGCCTTCAGTTCAAAGGAAGTGATTAGCACAAATATACAGGGAAATATCATAAAATAAAGCCCATAAACATTTTTATAAGTTTAGTACCTAAGAAAAAACATTCAGCCCATCAAATTTATATACATAAAGAATGGACAAAAAACAGTCCTTGGGTGTAGTACTGAGTGGGTATTGCTGCAGGGTCTGGCCTTGCAAACTCTTACACCTGCAAATAAATTCAGGGATGCAATTTGCCTCTTTTTCCAGGGTGCCTTCCAGTAGCTTAAACCAAGAGCAGATAAAAATAGATTACTGATTTTTTTTCACCTTACTCTTCCATAATTTTTTAGTATCAGTGCTGCTGTTCTGTCTGCGATATCTTCCCAACACAGGCCAGCTGCCAACACAAATAGGTGAGAAATCCATCCCACCAAGCACCTGGAGACGAGATTAAGTTCCTATCAGGGCTCAGGGTCCCTGACAAGAAGACAAACCTTTCAAGGAGCCTGATCAGGAGAGGATGGGATGAGATAAGCCCAGCAGAATCCTCTCTTCTACTGGAGGCTCGGTAGCTGGACACAGCACACCGTCTAAACCACTGAGAATATGAGCCATTCAAAGTAAAACTGGACTGAGCCATTTCATGAAATCCAGGAGTAAGGTTGTAGGACCCTCCTCTAGCAGGAGAGGTGAGGAATTCACTGCAAAATCAGAACTATACCGGCCAAACTGGATCCAGGCGAAGGCATTTCTTGGCCTGGCTGTCATCACTATCCTGGAGGAGAGAACGGAGAAGAAAAGCACGTCTGAGTCCATCTGGCTGCAAGATGATAAATGCCCCTGATGGAGGTCCTGAGAACACACCAGCTCTGGAGGAAGAACACCATCTTCCCCTCGCTAATACTCGAGGATGGAGAGGCAGGCTGATCCAGCCCTGGAAACACGGTCTGTCCACAGCCATTCACAATGTGTAGGCAGGAACAGCCAGCACCACCTGCTAGTGGTGACAGACCAACGAGGAGCAGATTTGGTGGCCAGAGCACCTTGACCACAGACAACTGTTCTCTAACAGGAGACAAGATCTGATTTCACCCTTTTGTTGATCTCAGACTCAATAGCCACATTATTAATTGCACGTGACAGGCTTTAACACATGAACTGAAAGCTCTTTAGAAATCCTCCCTGTTTTGAACATATAAAGTGTATTCCAGAGAAAGAAAGCCACGTGCCTGGACTTCTTCAACCACTGGAATGAGCACAACAACCAAGAGAAAAGCCTGAGAAAGGCATCTGTTGTTTCCAGCCAAAAGGCAGAGGGAATGGGAAAACAAAGCCTGTGGTAAACACTGCCTGACAAGTCAGCAGCACAGGAGAAGCCAAAGGCTCTTCAAAGTGTCTGTGCTGGGATGGAGCAGCTCAGCTAAACTGCCTGATGGCACATTTGCACATCAGGCCAAGGATCTCCCAAAAACTGGCCAAAGCTGTATCCAAAGCTGGACCAATCACTGAATTCCTCACAGTGATAAAAGTAAGGCAGATTCTACCTAAAACGAGGCATAGACACTGTGACAGTCCCAGAACTTCCCCTTTCTCAGCATGAAATACCATATTTAAGGTCTTTTAAACAAAGGACCAAACCCCACGATCCTGTCTCATGCCATAGAAGAGAATAGAGAGGCATTGCCCATACCCTATGACCCACATGTGTGTACGTAAAAAACCCTTCAACAAACAAAATATCTTAATTAAAAGAGTAAGAGAAAGATACTCAGTAAACAAATACAAGATTGTCACCTTCTGTCCTCTCTAAAGCAAGTTTTGACATTCAGACATGGGTTTTGTACAGTGAATATTTCCCAGGGAGAATGTTTGTCCCTGAATATGTGTCATTTGCTCTGCATTAGAACACCTCTGGTCTGTTTGAAGTTGATGGAAAACATCCATTTCTAAGCCCACAACGCGTAGTCAAAATGACATTGAACTCTTTTCCTCCTATTTTCAAGGAAAAGTCTTTCTTATTTGCTACACTACTAATTTTTTTATTTCTTTATCTAATTTTTTAATAAATTGAGGCACGGCCCTGCAGAGCTTTGTTGTTTTAGTGTTGTTTGTGGTCTGCCACTTGGGCCTTTGTAGTCCTTAGGAATTCTCAGTGTGTAACAACCACAACATACCTGGTGCCTTCAGTGGTGAATCAAACACCCAGAACTGCTCTCACTGAATTATTTACATAGAGAAAATATGCTTTTTTTTTCTGGAATTTGCCCTCCATCTCTATCTGGACAGATTTCTGTGAAGTCTTACAAAAATTTTCCAAATATGAATAAACCCACAAAAATGTTTGCAATTTAAAAAGCTGTAATTTCTACCTTGGTCATATGACAATGAAAGGTGAGAACAAAAGAACAAAGGAGAGTACTATTGTATAAGATGGAGAGTTTAAATGAAACTCCCATTCACATTTAACACCAAAATTATACCCATAATTACTTCCAGTTAAAACGAAAATAGAAAGGACTTCAATGTTCAACACTGAGATAAAATGATTTTTTTTTTTTTTTAATCCTAAAGTATCAGGATGATTTTGGTTTTCTTTTGCTGGTGATAGTTTGGGGAGTTGTACACTGAGACTTTTAAGGAATGCAAGGGTTAAAGATGTGTAAAACAGATTTTCTCACAGTTTAAAGAGAGCAAAACAACACATTTAGGAAGCCAGACAGCTACAAGGTCAAAACGTTACACTTCCAGGTCAAACTTCTGGTTGCAATTAAGTAAATTCTTCTAAGCATTTCTAGGGAAATCATATTTCTTTTGGGTTTTATTTCAAATCCCTATTCTTTCTTCCTTACATTTTAACCAAAACAATATTGCTCTCTTTAGAAACATTTAATAAAGAGTGCTATTTTTTTTTTTTTAAAGGAACCTGACATTTAAGTTTAAAATAAGAATTAATCCTTATTTTTTTTCCATCTATTTTGATGTATAGTTCAAGAAAAGGCAAAAGAATTTATTAAGCCTAGTTAATTTTTAGAAAATAGATACAGTTTTTCTTTCCTTTTTGAAATCGTATTTCCCTTTTCCCAAGGCTGCCACAGGTCAAGGAGTGTTTGGACAACACTCTCAGGTTGCTCATGGTGTGATTTTGGGATTGTCCTGTGCAGGGCCAGGATTTGGACTTGGATGATCCTTGTGGGTCCCTCTAAACTCAGAATATTCTGTGATAGGCTTGGCACCCACCTAAACAATGCAACCCACTGTAGTGATGTGTTAGACGTGCAGTCCTTTTACCCAGCCTGAAAAAACCAAACCCTAAAAGGCGAATTCAAACCCCGTTAAAATTTCAGCCAAACACAAAAGGTAGGAGCAGATCGAGACATTATTCACGAATGCTTTCCTTCAGCAGATTGCAGGTATGATGGTAAGCTGCCCTCGCTGTTTGTGTGTGGATGTTCCAGGCAGCAGAGTGTTCCAGATACCCCACACACGTATCTGTAAAGGTCAGGCAGCTGAGCAAAGTCAGGTCTGTCACAGTGACCAAATGGGTTCTTCTCTGGGATTTAAGACATTCCAACACAAGGGGTTTGAGCACAGAATCTAGAAAATGCTTCTGGCAGAAATCCTACCTGCCATGTTCACAGAGGATGGGAGAAGACAGAATAAAGTCAGATTTATTAATCAGGAAATTTCATCTGAAACAGTGAGCACTCAGAAGTTACTCCCAAACGTATCTGCTTCCTGTTCCAGCTGTGCCCAGTGCTAAAACACCTCCACAGGCTGCACAGTGATATCCTCTGCATTCCTGCTTCCAAGGAAATACAGAAGCTTTAAAATGTACCCAGAGCACACATGACTGAGCACCTCCAGGAGGAACAGATGCTGCAAAGAATCAGGCAGTCAAATAAGGAATAGCAGGTGCTTAGGGACAGATCTTCAAATTCACTTCATGTGCTCTCCAAAATTGCTGAATTCCCACCTGGGCCAAGCATGCCAAGGGCTCTTTCAAGAGGTGTGTTCCCTGGCCTAGATGGGAATCACTTTGATATTCTCAGGTGAGTTTCAAATCAGAAACTAAAGGTGGGGTTCATCTTGCCTAACTTGCAGCACCTGAATCAAAGTAGTCCCCTAAACTTCATTTTTAACTGATAGAGATTAATTGCCTGTTAACTTCGAGCCAGCTTTGAGAAACTGAGACATAATTCCCCTTTGTAAAGACACATGATTAATGGATGCTGATTTTTTTGCCTAACTATAGAAGGAAACCCCCAAAGATAAAGTTTAAATTTGCATAAATATAGATGTCTTTGCATAAACTGAAGTACTGACAGCAAAATTCCTATGCAGAAGTACTTGGATGACAAAGAAAGATCTTTATAGGTTATATAGATATGTAAGATAGTAGCTGTTTGTGCATGTAAACAGAGGGGTTTTTTGCACACACATACTCAGGAGTAATTTTCATACTGTTTTTTCTTTTCATAAACTGAAAAAAAACACATAGAAGCAAGAGATAAAAAATGGCAACAAGATGGAAACAAGAAAAAGCAACACAATGGATTAAGGCAGATAATAATTAAAGGTTACAGGTCAAGGCTGTTTTCAAAACCAACATCAAATTGTTCCTTTTCATAGGAATACAACAAATTAAACGATTCTCATGTTCTTTTCAATAAAGTATGCTTCTTTTCAATACAATACTAACTATATAAAAATACAGTACCTACTGTCTAACACTCTTTATTAAGGGCATCTTCAAAACATACAATATTTCATTTCCTATCCAAGCCCATAAATAACTTCATGGGGGGAGCTGCCACCAGGGAAGAAGTAAAAGAAGGAGAACACATTTGACCCACCTGGTGCTGCAGCTGCAAATGTCCCGTGTCAGACAGGGACAGACATTGCTAAAGCCTCTGCCACTATCACTGGAATAACAGGAAGGGCCTTCCAAAGATAGATCCTTCACTCTGGACAGGGCAGAACTTCCTCTGCCAGTGCTGGAGACACCAGAGCAAAGTGCACCTGGTTATTACTCCCCCAGACTCCCTCTCCATTCAGGCCTTTAGTGACGCCAAGGAGGCTCGTGGATTCTGCAGCCTCCCTGGAACACCCTCCTGTGTCCCCGTGGACTCAGCACAAGCCCTTATCACACCCATTATTCTTTGGCAAAGAATTCCACAGTTCTGCAAACTACCCTGGCACTTCAGTCCCCTCCTCTGATACCTTCTTGTTCTCCAGCTGGAGGAGAATGAGAGAAGAAATGATTTTGTGGATCTTTCTTGTGTTCCCCCTAATTCATATAATTTTCCAGGCTGAAGAGTCCCTGGACACTTAACTGTTCCCTGTATTGCATTTCCTCATCTTAGATCATCTCTGTTGTCCTTCTTGGAGTTTTCCCCAATTCTACTGTATTACAATCCAAAGTAAGGAAAAAAAACACCTCATGCAAAAGAAAACACCCAAACAGTGCATAAGTATGGGGGGATTTTTTGGTTCTTGCCAAATATCCTCTACTTTGAGAAGAGAACAAAAAAAAAAATCATAATTCAGATACATAACCTTGATCTAGAAGAGAAAGGCTTTGGTGAAAGAAGAAGCCCTTATTCCCCATTAACTGTCTATAAAAAAAAAAAAGGCAAAAAAAAAAGTAATCTGAAGCAAATACAGGAAATATTAAGTACAAGATACTAATCAAAACATTTTTCCTAAGTTATTGCATAAGTTACTGCATACTTCAGGGAGCTGTGAGGCTCTGTTGTCACAGACAGATGAATGTAAGTTTAAAGTTCACACAGATCTGCAGGACTTGGCCACAAATCCTAAATGAGTGCACTGCAGAGAAGCTGCAGTGTAACTCTTCTGAGAGACAGAGAGTACAGTGTGCAACTGCAAATATCAGAGTTCATTTAAGAGATGCCTCCCCAGTGCCCTCTGTGCTTATCTCTTCCCTCTACTTGCACCCATCAAACTGTTGTGGAGCTGCTCTTTAAGCAAGGCAGGTGGAAAGATGCTGGTTAAAACCAAACAAATCGCTGTTCCCCAGCAGAGGAGTGAGAGTTACCAGTGGGGAGGGGGGGAATAAATCAGTTTTGCTGCTACAGGACTGAAATGTGGAACAAACCCTACAAATAATTGACATAATTCCTGTCCTACAGTAACAGTGAACACTCCTAAAGCAAACTGGGGCAGCCTGAAAAGGGTGTTTCCCTTAAAAACACCATAATGTTCAAATTAAAATGCAAGGCCAAAAGAGTTTGGAATATTTAGCGCCATGATTTATTGTATATTTTTTGTGCGCTTGCAGGAGCCAAAGAAATCGTTTCATAAGCAAGAGAAATGTATTTTCTTATGAAATTGCATCTTATGCATTTTTCTTTATACTAAATAAGACATGAACTTTGACTCCAGATCTTTGTAAGGCTGAACTACTCACAATAGCTCTGTGCTTCTTGCAGGTTTTCATTTTAGTAAGTTTGTCAGAAATTAATGTCTGAAAAATTAATGTCTGAAGCTTCTACCTTTGAATAAAGTACAATCACTTTTGCACAAAGCAACTGGGGGAAAAGATGGACAGAGAAAACATGATCACCATAAGCCCCATTCCCTTGGAAATGAAAGTAAAAAATTCAAAAATCCAATAGCCATAGTCCCAGGGAAAGCAGATAAAATCAAGCTGGGAGCTCCTTGTGCCCTCTGACAGCTCTCCAATTATTTTCACTGTAGAAGAGACCATACAATAAAAAGATCTGAAATCAGAGCAAAAATGTTCCACCCCCAAGCCAAGAAAAACAACAGGGATGCTCGGGGAGGAATGAGAATAGATCTGAAAATTACTTGTATAATAAACATAGTTAACTTTTCCCTCCCTCAAGAGGAGGAGGAAGGTCAGTTTACATATACCTTCTTCCTTCCTTCCATTTCTAACCTTAACATTTGCACCAGCCATATTTTCTTTCCACTTCTCCTTTCTGTTTCCTCTGTGCCCATGTAAACCTTGCTTTCTTCCTTATTTTTCACTGCCCTCCCCTTGTCACTCTCCTTTATTTAATATCTCCACTCAGGCCTCTTTCTGGTCTCCTCTTAATTCTCACTGCAGAGCAAAACCAGCCCCTTTGTGTGCAACAGGAAACTTCAAATAATGCAGCCACAAACCATACCTGGCCAAAGCCCTTATTGCATGATTTTGGCCATGCAGGCAAAATCCAACCTGTGAAAATCCTCCCCATTTTAAATGTCTCTTAAAAAAAGAAAATAAACCGAAGTCAAACACGTTTGGGCATTAATTAAACACAGGAAACAGAGAGTTTATACTAAAGTCTATGTCCAAAGACTAAATTAAAGCTTACTTTGGCAAATCGTTCATACTGGCCATTTGGGAGGGGTGGGGAAATTGTTCAGACAGAAGGAAGAATAGGAAGAACTTGCTTGTCTTGGCTACTTTCTCTCATTTTTCCATTCTTTCCTTCTTTCTTTCTTCTCCTGTGTGTAACACCCACAGATTTCCTAATGAGATGGTATGAGACCCACCACACACTGCAGTGTGGGTGTAACTTAAATGAAAAGGAAACCTAAATTAACAAGTAACTTGCATGGATATTTATATTAAGTGCCACAGAACCGAAAAGTGGGCTTAAACAGCATTAATATTAAACATAATATGATAATACTACAGACACTAATGCTAAAAATAAATTGTGATAGGTGAAAATTTTCTCTTTCAAACAGTTTAACAAGTCTTCTCTGCTCAACAGATCTAGAAGGATAAGCTCTGCTCACTGAAGTAAGGTAGCTTGGCTTGTGGTTCTGAAATGAATCCTAATACATCATGCCTTGACATAAAAGGTAATCTAAAATCTTATTAATACTCATTTAACAATTCTAATAAATTTTGAATACGTCCTGCAACGTGCACATTAAAATGGACCTGAAAAGATGGGACTTCAAATAGGGGTGGGATGCTGGCCTGGGATACTCAAAATAGTAAATAACCAGTTAACAGGCATCCTAAGGTTCCTCCTCCAGCTACAAACTTCCTGACAATAGCAGGGCTTTTACAGCAGGGAAACTCGACACAGACTTGCATAACTTCGAGCAAAAAGAAACCACATTCAGCTTGAAGAGCTCTAAAAGTTTTAATAACCTCCAAATGCAGCAATAGCTGCAGCTTAAACATTTCCCCGGCAGCCCCGGCAGCGCGTGCACCCAGCGAGCCACACGCCCGGCTCCGGCACTTCTCTGGGCGCTGCAAAACACCAGGAAAACGCTGGCCTGGTGTCTGGGACTTCAGCTCTCTGTGAAAAGCACTAATGCACCTCCTTGTCCTCTGCAGACAGAACCTGTGAGCCCAGAGAGGAAGGCAGAACACCAGAGGTGTGGGGATGTTTGAGGGAAGGCAAGTGGCTCACCTGAAACAGTCCCTAGAGGGAGGTCCCGGTTGCTCCAGTGAACACCCACCTATTCTGTTATTTCCTTCTCAGGTAAGAACAGACTTGAGTGTAACTTGAATAAACTTGATTCCTGGCCCTGAACAAAGCACTCCTTTCTTACAAATTACAGCCCTGAGCAAAGCAGGCTGAGAGAAGAGGAAAGAGCTGGATTTGGAAATGAAGTTGAACTCGACTGTTCGTTATCACAGCCTGTTTTCTTCCTTTGGTTCTTTATTGTTAATTAATGACGGGGAGATTAAGTGCAGAAAACTGATGGAACAGAAATTCTGCCTCATCCAAAGTAAACACCTTTGAATCTAAAACTGTCACTGATATTACTGATGGCCTCCTCAAATGCATATCCTTAAGTTTTTAATTTTCAGGAAACAAGGGGAAGAGTCAAGCAGAAGATCAGTTCACAACCCTGGGACAGCATACCAATATTTTTACTGAAAAGCTCGTGACATAAAAGAAAATATAAGACTCTAAATGTTCACAAACAACTACAAATTTGTGTTGCATCTGTCTGCATATATAAAAACAATTATTATGTCTGGTAGTTTTACCTCCTTATAAAACCATTGGTTTGGAAAACCTACTTTTTACTGAGGCAGGAAACTTTAAAAAACAAAGAATAAAAAACATCCCTCGATAAAAGGAAACACAGGAAAACCTCAGCAAGTCTTAGAAATTCTGATCCCACCTTTTGTAACGTCCCTCTGCTTTCTCTGCAAGAAAATTCTGTTTGTTCCCTCAAAACCAGAAGAGTACAGAGGTCTGAAAGTTCATGTGTTTGACAAACATTAATAATATTTTAAAGGGATAAAATGTAGTTACAACTTGCAAGGAAAAAAGGGTTTAGAAATCCCTTAGGGATCAGAAACATCTTTTGCTTATGCAGTTTTGTGTGGGGTGGGAAAAAAGCCCTCCCGTCGTGCCACAACAATCTGGCTCCCATATATGCCTAAAATTTTGCAGTAATAAGGCAACCATACAGTATGCAACCCACATTTTCTTCATTAAAACCACTCATTATTACTGACAATAGCATGTAAAGCTGCAACCACCAACTAGAATTCCATAGGAATATACCTTTTATATAATGGAAAACATTTTGAGAAGCAAAGAATTTGTTAAGGATTAAAACTGTTAATATAACATACATTGAAATCAAAATGTATGAGTATAGTGATCAGATATTGTAAGTTATACTTCAGTAGAGATCCATCTCAATATATTTAAGGAAATGTGACAAACCATGGCCAGCCCTTTTTTCTGTGACAAGTTTATAACATGCTCCATGCTAGTAATAATTAAAAAAAAAAAGTCATTTTTTTCCTAAGAACTATTTAAAAATAAATTGCTTTTCTGATATAAGACCAAGAGATAAGCCTATCAACCGTAAAATCTACCACTATGACTGCAATGAAATGATATTAAACAAAAATTGGCAAGTCATTTAGCCCCAAAGCTGATGTAACAGAGCACAAGCTCCAGTGATCATTATCTTTGGTGGATGTACTGAAATTGCACTTATTAAGTCTCACCACCCTCACACACAAAAACAGCGGTTCCATTTGGGTAAAAGTTCTTCACCCTGTTCTCCGCTGCACTCCCAAGGTCACTGGTGCTGCAGCTCCACCGGTGAAGTGACAAAGGTCATTTACCACATCACAGCAACTCTGTAAGACTGGACAGGTGGTCAGAAGAGGTAGAAGCAAAGATACTATTTCTAAAATTAAAATCTTCCTGATGGCAAATTTCTCCTGGAAATTTCCACTACACTTTCTTTCATGACAAGTTAAACCATTTCTTTACCTGTGAGAAACAAAGGACTGGATGATCCGTGTTCCATGGATTTCCACTGACCACGTTGTTTTGGTGCTTCCAAGTAGTGTTTGACTCTGGAAGCAACCACTTCTTCCAGCAGCCTGCAGACCTCCTGCAAGAGGAACCAGTGGCCTGCTCAGGTCTAAATTTACAGAAATGCCCACAGCACAAATCAATACAAAATCACCCTCTTTCACATTAAAAGGAAAAACATCATCTGCAATTCAGTACTGAGGGGAGGAACACATAAATTAGGAAATAAATGGGAACGAGGAGGGAATGAAACCATTTTGCTACAAAACAAGAGAGGAAGTACATTATGAAATTCTCACTTGGCAGATGAAATGCATTATATTACAATGCTATTATTTTTTTAATCAGAAATTAGTTTCATATGCAGCCAGTGTAGGAAAAAAAACATGTTAAAAATGTATCACAACATTAGGTATTTAAGCAAAATACTAGTAAAAATCCTCCCAGGAATTTTAGTGTGTGTCCCAACACACTATTTCTCTACAAGAATCCTTACAATCCACAACAGATATTTTCCTTCAATTCTGTATAATTGGGGGGTGTGGGGGGGAGAGATTTGGAGCAAATTAGGTCACAGCAACTTAATTTCTCTAATTCATTTTGATTTTTCTGCTCCTAAACATAACTGTTCATATTTCTCATACTTTCTTCGAAAAAGCACAGTAAAACCACATACAACTCAGGGAGAACAAACTCTTCAGCCAGAATAACTGTAGGAAAAAATAACTTGGAGTAAAAGCAAAAATTAATCTCTTGAATACCAGAATAAGTTTTCAGTCTGATACTCAGTCACATATTTGAGACTTTCCCCCCAGTATTCTCATTTTCCATTGTTCATAACTATGTGCTCGCAGAAATTATGCTTTGTGGCACACAAAAATACAATTTTACCTTTTTTACTGTGTTTGGGTAATGATAAAATTATATTAGTAGTATCTAAATTAAATACCTTGGCTTGAAATTTCCTTTTGATTAAGGTAGAAAGTATGCAGAGCAACGAATTTTTAATGCATTGCTCTTAATGAAAGCAGGGCAATATATTGGTCAACCACAGCGAGTATTTTCTCCTTACTGTAAGAAATACCTTTTCCTTTCTGCTTGTAGAGTATAATTATAAAATACTATATTTACTTATTCTTCTGCTTAACTCATTAAAGCGCTCCCATTACACATTCCTGAACAGGACTCTGTGCTCAGGTCAGAGTGAAAAGGCCCAGAAAGCAGCAGAAACACGGTGTGTGTTTGGTTCCTTCTGCACCAATAAACGTCACCATGCACTTCCTTCATTTACATGGAACATACTGGAGCTTTTATGCTCATGGAAATATTATTTAAAAGGTTCTCCACAAAGACGTACACAGACCTAAGAGTGCAAGGATGAAATCTGAATTTGCTATTCGAGGGGAAAACAGATAGGACAGGGCAGGGAAATTTGAATTTCAGTTGCTGAAAATATGCAACCTTTGTGCTTCTCTCCAAACGTGAAATGCAACGAATGCTGCCCTGTCATGCCTCTTTATTAAATCAATCATGATCTAATTTCCTGAAATTCATATCTTTTGTCTTGGCAGCCTCACAAAATACGTTTTGAAAACACTTAAAACTCAGAGAGTAGAACTGGTTATAAACAGAAGGCGTAACGAGCATCCATTTAGTCAGGAAAAAAGAAGTCTAAAAGATTTCCCCCTATTTTCTTATTTCTTGTCTTAATAAAGCACAAATCTGATGAACCCACGCGCTGCTAAATATTCTGCTCCCTCAGGATATTAATGTATTGTTTCTTTTAATTTTATTTAAACTTCGAGAGGGCCAGGGACGCTCTGCAGTGACAGGTTAATTATGGCATTATTAGGAAAAGTATCTGCTGAAAATTACCGTAACGGAGACTTGCGGGAAAGTCCACAGGCATCCCAAACATGTCCTGCCCTCGTTCGCAATAGGGAACTTCTCAAGTTCCCACACAGGCTGACATGGGGGAAAACTCCTGCCAGTAACTCATCATAAGACTGGAGCAGAAATCACACATAGTCTGATGAAAGTTACAGTCACAATTGTGCCGGTCACTGATTTTCCACCCTTTCGTCAGGATATACAAATGATAGACTTAAAAAGTTTCTTGTCACGTGATGCAATGGTTCTACTATAGTTTATCATTCACACTTACTATGTTTTCTTGCACCCTCTAAATGCAACACCATTCACACTTCTCAGCATGAGAAAAAGAAACAATTAATATACAGATATTTCCCCAACAAAATGATACCTGTCACAATCTGCTTTATGTCACTCAGGATAATTTACGAACATTAATGAAAAATGTGGTTTTAAAACTAAAAGTCAGAAGAATCCGAACAGCACACACATGTATGTGTAGACCCACAGAGTTTAAAAATTAAAAAGCAAATTAAAAGTGGTTGCTAGTGACCTAAAAAGCACATATGGCTGACTAAGGGGTCCCACAGCAATCGTTGATGGTAAGGTATAAGTAACAGTCTTCTCAAAGCCCTGGAAAATTCTGAACAGTTCAAGGCAATCCAAGTTTTTCCCTGCAGCCACATGCTTTTGAAGTAAAACTGATATTTGTTGTACCTCTTTCTCATGATCTGAAAACCAGCTGGTGTCTTTACTGGAGCCTTGAGGCAAAATATGAACATCCACCAGGACAGCAAAGTTCCCACACTGAAAGAAAAAAAAAAAAGGACAAAAAAAAGTTGAACTGGAGCTGCCAGGAAGCACATGTGGAGCAGACAAGGAGATAAACAAGCAGGTAAGCATATCCATCTGATTCTGAGATACAGCGGGCAGAACAGTCAACTGGGCAACTTTATGAGGTATGGAATTACAAATTTATCATTATTTGTGGACTTAGTAAGAGACAAGAGCAGCAGAGCTCACTGAAAAGTTTAAACAACAGCAATAAGCATAAGAACATGGAATTTTCTTCTGCTACCTAAAGGACATTTTTAAACCTGACTTCAAGCAAACTTTAATTTTTTTAATTTCCTTCACCAAACTCCCATCACTCTATTTTCTGAAAATTTGGTACCATATTAGTCACCTAGTTTGCATTTTAAATGTACTAATTCCTTAAAAATTCAACCGCTTGGAGGTCTTTTCCTCTCTCCAAACTACCTGATGTAAAGAACAGCAACTCTGAAGGATTTGTCAGTGAATATCAG
>JAYRBT010000114.1:422515-468966 GCA_036023395.1 Myiotriccus ornatus
AGGCACATCAGCTATTGCTGACATTCCTTGATTAACTTTGATTGAGGACAACGTGACACATGAGGTTTAATTCTTTTCTTTCTTCAGTACATCAGTGATTACAATAAACTAATACAAGGAAGAGTGAATGGCATGAACACATCCCAGTTCCATTGGGCATTAACTCATCCCTGCCTCTTTCCCTGCACCAGGATATGGGGCATTTCAAACTAATGGATCCCTTTTTCCTATTGTAACTCAGCACCAAATCTCACTCAGACACCCCCCAATCGAACAACAGGGAAGGGAAAAGCAAATTTCATCATTCTGGTTTGGCTGCTTGTGATGCAATAAACTCCCTCTTACAGAAGACTGGACATGTGTGGTCATGGCAATTGCACATCCGGAATGTCTGATGGAACAGAAACAACATCCTGAGCCCAGACAAACCTCAGATGTGCCCGAACCAGCCAGAGGGAGATTGGGTTCCTTTCAAGTGGCCGTTGCAGGGCTCCCTTCCTGTCCTCACTCCATCTCTCCAGGTTTGCCCTTCACTGCCAAACATCTGCACACCCCAACCTGAGAATTCCAAGAATCAGCTCTAAAAATAGTGTGAGATATGGTTTTGGTTGCATATCACCCACAGTCTGTAAGTCAGGTTTATGGGATAGCACGAGTACAGTTGTTGCTGTACAATTAGCACAAAGAACAAGATTTAGTGTCAATTTTATTAACCATGACAGCATATTTGGTAAATTAAAAACCTCTGGGTTTACAAAACACTTGGATCTGTGAATTATCCACAAACAAAAGTATTAAAATAACGATTCAAATACAGTTAAAATCTAATTCATGACCAATATTGGATTGTAACTAGAATGCAAAAGTTTGGCAAATGAGACAGGAATTGGGAAATCATTCCGAGAAACTTCTAAGTTACTTATAGGTATCAGTCACTGAAAGAGCAGAATGCTTTGATCTATTGTATCAAAAGGCTTCTCTTTCCTCCAGAGAACCAAGAATTACCAGATGGCTGCAACAGCAAACCTTTCCAAGCTTTAAATGGATGACAAAATATCTCTCCAAAATCTCTGGTGAATCATTAGTCAGCTCCAGCAAACTCTAAGTTGACTACTGAACTTCAAAGTCAGCAGACGCTGCAGATTATAAAGTGAAAGCCAGTAAATTATTCATGGCTCAGCACTTAGAACAACCAACAAGTATTTGATACATCAAGAAAATTCAAATTATCAAACGCTACATGTTAACTGGCATCATTTTCTATTGACTGCAGAAACTTTATGTATAGATACAGATGCAAAGCACAGACCTGTTTTTCAAGAAGGGATAATGTTTGTAATTATTTTCTTCTGAATGGCAACGTTTGTCTCAGTTGCCAATCTTGAAACAAATGGAGAAAAGAAAATAACGAAGCATATTTGAAATTATATAATGGGATGGTTAAAATTATCTTTAAAATACTACAAACACACCAAACACTTGTCATACTTCAAAGAACAGTAGAGACTAAATGCCAGTACAAATAATTGAGGGGAACAGAAGGAAGTGGAAGAAAAATGTACATTGTTTACATTAACAGATTTGATGATCTTATAGAAGTTTCTAAGCAATTTTTATTCTGATGACATTTCATTCCATGTAAATACAAGCTTTTATTTCAGAGGAAATGAAGTGTTTCATTCCATGTAAATACAAGCTTTTATTTCAGAGGAAATGAAGTGTTTCCAGTCAGTGTGGCTGCAAGAAGCAACTCGTGATTCCTAAGTGCCATAATTGAAAGGCAAACAAAGAGAACAGCAACTTTTCACTTCATGCTTTCAAACATCCATCTCAAAATTTGCACTGAATATTGTTTTTCGAGGTGTGATTGTTAAAACCGAAACCTGAATGCCTGATTTGACGGGAAAAAACATTTCTCAAAATCAATAGGAAAACGTTTCCCTGAAAAATTAGACAGAGACAGATGCATCCATTTGATATCCCCCATAATTCTAGAATTCAAAACTTCTTCATTTTTAAAAGCTGGTTTTAATGTCTGCATTTTTACTGACACAGTCTGATGACATTCGCTGTGTTACTAAACAAAGGGCTTGAAACGCTCTCAGAATGCTGTCAGTGTGTTGTTGTACAGTAATGGCATCTAATTCAGAACATGTTTTCAGAAATCAAGTTGTTTATACAAACACATCAAACACTTCATAGATTCTGCAAGTTGAAAAGATAACCAGCCATGTAACATAAACAGAATAAAAACCAACACAGGGGTAAGTCATCTGCTCATAACCTGGTGAAACCTTGAAATAAGCACATATTAGATGGTGAATTATTATTGCCAATCACTCAAATAAGGACCTTTTATTGCTATCCTGAATTTTACAGTCAGTGGGCTCCTACATGGTGCTCCCATTCCTTTAAACTGCATCACTTCAAACAGCATAAAAACAGCCCTTATAAACATAAAATTCTTGGGATGCTGGGAATAAACACAGTGAGTTTGTGTTCAGTAACACCCCTCCCAACGTGCTGCGTCACTAAAGCAGACAGGGCTGGAGAACCAGCCTCCCACGACACAGATCAGTGTTTCCCACTTGTGGGATTACTCTGCAGATGTGGGCTGTGGGGTCAGAATTAATTGTAGCTTAGCTGAAACAGAAACATCTGATGGTTTGGCTGGATTTTGGGATGGGCGGGAAGGAGCCGAGCTGGAACTGTCACCCTGGTTTTACTTCCCACTGGGAAAGTTGCAAACACCAGTGACACCCCCAGGGGGGCAGCAGGAGTTGGCTTCAAGTTTGCCACCTCTGCTTCATCTCAGAACGGTCTTTGTGGTACCAAAAGCTCGGGGAGTTTGTTTATGAGCCTTGCTTTGTTTACAATCAATTTAAATAAAGTCAGTTTTGAACCACGTTTCCCAGTTCTAATGGGAGAGAAGTGTGTCCTACACTGCACAACTTGAGTTCTCCAAGATAAACATGGGGGACTGTTTTCTTTCTCCTGTTTCCTCTTCCCTGAGAGGTCTGCTAGTTAATTAGTGGTAATTTTATTCCAGTCTCAGACGATGACAATAGTTAAAAAAAAAAACCAAAACACGAGATCCCAGTGACCACTCAAAAATGTCTTTGGTAGCCCTTTTTGGCATTGTGACATAACTGATAGGAGGCAGCATCAATCTATCCAGGTGGCAAAAGCACAGCCAAGAGATTTGAGGGGAAAAAAAATAAAATAAAACATACAGAAGGACCTTATGGGAAATGTCTTGTCTTAAAATAAAGAGGAAAATTTAAATATATTCCATCCTTTTAAAGTTCTTTCTGAAAATCAGTAAATGTTCTACACCGAATCAAGCAAGTTCAAACATCTACAGCATTAAGTATAATTATGTATTGTCATTGGCCTATACACTGTGCCAACTATATTATGACAAAAATTCACTTTTCCCAGGCTTTTTAGAATCAGAAGTTTGTTCTCCTCCTTTATCTTTCTGACCCCAAAGACAATGATGTGTCTTCCTTCTGGCTGTACCTCTACCACCAATGATTTTCAATATTTTGACTTGTCTTCTACAGCAATAATTGTTTCTTTTGTCACCACACAGAAATAGTGTTTCCCTGGTTACTGCTCAAAGCAAGGTGTTGTTGCAACTCTCTGTTTCAAGGGTGTTTAGAAACCAACAGGTCACCGGTGAGTGGTTTTACTGCCATGAGATTAATCAGAAGTTCACCTAACGAGAGGAATTGGTAATTGCAAAAGGATTCCTCACCAGCTGATTCAGAAGCAGAGCACAGCAGATCAGAGAGGAGGCTCCAGAAGGAGCCACAGTTCCTCTAGGAATTTATGACACAAATCCATTCTTCAGAATGCTCAAGAAATATGATGCAAATGTCAGGGGGAAAAAAAAGGTATATTCCACTTTTGACCTTCTCTCTCTTCTGGAGAAGAACTGCTTCGTTCTGAAAATTGTACAAGGCTTGTACTTTGTTAGAAATTAATTTATTAAAGTTGTAGAACAGTTTTGACAAATAAATCCTCCTTATTAAAGGGTTATAGCCATCAGCCACCCTTTTAAATTCCCTGCCTTCAGAGATCTATGGGGTCACTCTGCAATAGCAAAGAGGGAGCAGCAAATCAAGGCCAATGGTATAATGGGGTCTAACTTGAAGATCTATCCTTAAAAATAACTGTACTAAATTATACACAGATTCAGCAGAAATTGGACAACCTAAAATGCATTCAGACTTTCCCAAAAGCAGGGAGGAAATCCTCCTTTTCATAACCTGAATGCGGATTATATCTAAGTAATCTTTCACAAGTGGTTGGCTTGCCTTTTTTTTAGGAGTATCGTTTATGAATGAGAAATTCCTAAAGGGAGGAGTGTTTAATTTTCTGGTGTCTTAGTGGAAGGTAAGAAGTAGTTATCTGGAAACTGAATCAATAAGCTATAGGCACATTAAGATCACACTGGAAGGTTCCCATGCCAAGCAAAGAGGTGTAAGCAGAGAACAAGCCTTTAGAGCAAACCTTTGATAAATGTGCTCTGACAACACATGAAACTCGGATGCAACATCAAGGCAGCATTTTAAACTCTTAACAGATGCAGATGGACAGGATATTAAACTTAAGAAATGATGGGAAAAAGAAAACAAGAAATACTCGTGAATGATTCAACCCTTAGGAAAACATAAAAAAAAAAAAATCTAAGGAGTTTGAAATCTGATGGAGCTGTGTATGATACTGGAGACTTCCAAATTAAGGACTAATATGCTGTTGTTAAAGCACATAATTGTGAGAGATCCACCCAAATCAACAGATTAAAATAAATTAATGAAGACAACTCCTTCGGAAAACCCTCAGTATGTGCCCAGGTAAAGGATCTGAATGTTTTTAGCAACGTCAGAATCCTGCAGTGCAAACAGAGCCCTTCAGTCCATCACCCACAGTCACGCTAAGCAGCAATTACTTAATCTAAACATCTTTCCTGGGCTTGGAGAACTGCTCTATCAGGTACAATGTTGAAAAAGAGGCCTAAATTGCATGAGAGAATTAAGTTTAATTTCAGTTGTCAGCCTGTACCGGTGTGATCCCAGTTCCGTAGGAGGTTTTGTAGCCCACGTCTTGAAAGGAGCCGTGGAGCTGGAGCTCAAACAATTGCAAAAAGCAAGTTTTTCCTTGGGGCAAAGTCTCCAAGTAACAGTGCAATCTCACCATTGTTTGGAAAGGATATACACCATGTCCCTGCCTGTGTCAGGACTGATCCAGGAAAACAGAAATAGCAGCCCAGTATTTGTTCAAGATAATAAAACAGATAATTTGAGATTCCAACAAGCTGCTTTCACCCTTTTGTTGTAAAATATTGTTGTAAAAACGATGGTATTTTTTAAATCATAGCTAGGAAGTGATGATGAAACAGCCATCTCTGCAGCAACCTGCTTTTAAGACACTTGGGGTTGGGAAGGGTGAGCAGCCATATTCACTGGATAGCTGAGCATATTCACAACCTACCTGAATGCAATTAATTTTTAATTGTAAATTTTAAGGACATTTCCTAGGGCTTAGACCCAGGTTAACACATTACTGTGTATCACCAAGTAAAGATTATTACCTTACCTGGCCCTTACCCTGAGCTATAAACAACAAAAGTTTGGGATTATGAGAGCGATTCATGAGGGGAAGAATTGCCTTGTCAGTGCTGCCCTAAACTGGAACGTGGGACATTCTCTGTGGTTGCAGAAAGTCAGTGCTGGGATTTAATTTCTTGCCCTGGTGGAAAGACAAAGGAACTAGCACAGAGCCTATGCAAAACACTCTGCATGTCTGGATTATTCATTTTGTAATTATCAAAAGCTACTGGAATAGGTATCAAAACAATTAGAGTGATTAGAGGTTCATAATACATCCAAGGGCTTGCTTGAGGCCTGCTAAGAAAAAGCAGTGATGACTAAAGCTTCCAAAAATCTAAAGATCACCAACAGCAACATGACCATATAATTTTCTGAAGAAATCACAGGCAGTAATAAAAAAAGCTTGAGGGCTTTTTTCAGACCTGTAACTTGTTAAACGATTTTCACAGGTTTTCACATACATGCTGTACATGCTTCATTTGAATATGAATGAGCCAAACTTTAAAGTATCAACAAAAGGTCATCAAATACATACTGGAAGCTACTGAGGGATATGTTCAGCATGAGATGAACCACCACAAGAAGGGCTGAGAAGCTTAGTAATGCACCTCCCGATTTTATGTTTCTGCATATGCTGGGCAGGACTGGAAAATTAAGTGAAATAAAAATTAAGGCAAAAAGACACCACCCTCAACATCTCCTGATGAAGGGAGCAGCAGTTCTCCAGCACATGATGCACCAGGAAGATATTTCCCGAGTTCATCGTACAACAGCTGCAGGGATGGGCCCACTTCCCTCTCCCAAAAACAGAACGGGGAAGTGAGGGCAGGTCCCACACAGGAAACTGTTCCCTGTCCCCCAACTTTGCAATTATTTTGGATGCCTTTTAATTCTCAAAGACAAGGTTTCACCTGCTCTGAAAGTCACTCCCTGCCCTCCCTCTCATGAAAACATTACCTACCACATGCAGCTACTGCAACTGAAAACCAAACCCAACATCTGCAGCCCATGTTTCAACATAAAATATTTGCAGATGCTAAATCTTTATGCCAAAATAATTTAACAGATTGAAGATGCATTGATTACACATGCTCAGCCTTTAAGACAAATACATAAAGCAAAAGTGGATTTTATTTGCAAAACCAAAAGTAGTATCAAGCCAAACTTAGTAGTAGTGCTAAACTTGCTTAAGTGGTTGAAATGTTGCATTTTTCAAGTACATAAGAGAAGTACTTTTTAACTCTGAGTTTTAACTGATTTGTCTGAGCTAAGCCAGGAAAGTTTCAGGACTGCAAGAAAGCTTTTTTCAGAAATAACATGAGAGAAAAGTGATTCACTGCTGAAAAAGGCATATTACAAAAGTGACACCCTTTGCACAAAACCCTTCTATTAAGTGGGAGTGTTTATGTCAACACAGGGCAGAGGGAGAGGAGAGTTCAACAAAATATTCAATGCTTTACCTACAAAAGTACAAGGGGAGAAATAGATGAGTCTTTCAAGTGAATAAGTAATGCTCTAAATCTTATTGCTGAAAAAGCAGAATCAGATGATGGAGAATACATCACATTTCGAAATGATCAGCACAAACCTCAAGGATTTACCAGCTGGCAAGCAAAGGAATATAATTTTTTTTTAATATCTATGGAAAAGAATTCTTTTCATCTGGCATTGAACAGAGTATATAATAAATAGACTTTGTGCATAAAGAAAAATGGATACAAAAGGAACAGGAGAAACAAGCCATTTATAAAGCTAAGTAAAATATTAACATAGTTGAACACTGAAGAGTGGTGACCAGAAAGAATAAGTTGTGAATAGTGTCACTGATTCCTGGTGGTGTGTTTGTCACCAGAAAGGCTGCTTGGACTAAAACTTAACCTGCTAAGGAAGTTATTTCCCCATTTTCCTGTCCTTGCCCCAGTCTGCCTCCATCTTACATCTTCCAGAACTGAACAGGTATAACTGTCCCCCACCTAAACCACTTTTGATTGAACATCTGTTTTAAAATGCATTCTGAAAACTCCTGAGTCTGACAGAAAAGAAGAGGAAGAGCCTATTCATATATCTCTGCTGGCAAACCCAAGGGGTAACCTCTGGGAGGAGAACAGGGCAATGAAAAGCAGGTGGGGATGACAAGACCTTAACTGAAATCAGATGCAGCTGGAAAAGTGCACCTGACTCTGCTCCAATACCAGCCCTTCAGGAGGCACCAGGAACCCATCCCTGACCTGCAGGGAAGGCAGGTGTGACATTAATCAGTATTTACGTGCACCCAGCAAGCGCATCCAAAACTTGTAACACAGTGGTTTCTTCTGCAAATATTCCTTTTCCCACAGCTCACCTTCTCTGGTTGGGGGGGGGAGGTTGAAGTGCCAACCATTTTGCTCCTAAAGATTTATAAAAAACAGATCATTGACTCCAGTCTCTTCCAACAGAGGAAAAGAAGATCCAAACTAATTGTGATTGTTTCTAACATGAAACAAATATTCATAGAAACAAACTCGGTGTTTTACATAAGTACAGCTTAACCTACAACTGGTTTTGTGGGTTTCTATAATTCTTTTTCACACTGATAGGTATCATATTCACATGTGGGCAAATCACAATGAAAAACCAAGGAAAAACACTTGTGAAAAACACAGTGTACAGACACTATTGCTCATTTTCACCTATAATGAAGAATAATAGAAACAACAGGCTCCCAAGATTTCAGAGAAGTTTTACATTTCAAAGCCCTTTTTTTTTTTGTTTCAAATTTCCAGTGGATTATGTTACTAATTGGGAATATGTGGGAAATATTTCCCACAATTATGTTTATAAAAATTCCAGTGATAATTAGCTGCAATCCTAACACACGTGGAAAACATTAAAATCCCTGAAAATTATAAATAGTGTTGATTTTATGCAATAAAATGCAGACATTAAACATATAAAAAGGTACATTGGGTCAATCCAAAGATCCATAATGACCCCTATGCTCTAACAGTAAGAAGTAGCACAAGTCTACAGGCAAAGGTTAAAAAACAGAAGCAAATAATGATACTTTTCTCAGTAGATGTTTTAAACCTTTGTCAACATGAGATTCCAAGGTTTTCTATCCCATGGGCTGCATCTGTATTTGGAAGTCACCTGTGATTGTTTTCTCCCAGAATTTGTTAAACTGGTTTATAAAAATGCTTGAATTCTTGCATCCTCAAAATCCTGGGGCAAGCAGTCCCCCAAACCAATCCCACACTCCTTAGGAATTGTATCTTCTAGTTCATTTCAAACCATGAGGTTGATTTAATTAAATACTCTTGGTTGTTAAATTAGAACAAACAGACATTTCTTATTTATCTCTTCCTTCCATCCACAATTTAACAGACCACTGTTACTCCCTATCCACTCACCTCCAGCTTTCTCTCCTCCAAGCCTAGGAGTGTAAATTGCTCCTTATACTGAAGAAGTTCCCCACCTCTCACTAATTCTCTGAATTCCACTATGAACTATCAGCAAAGGTAGTGTTTGAAAAGCAGTTGTGCCCTCCATCTGTACCATGGCACAGTGATGGTTTTACTCATGATTGCTTCACTCAGTTCCTAATTCCCCAAATTGATTTTGATTTTTTTTTTTAATGCTGCTGTGAATGGAGCTGACACTTCCAGAAAATAGCAGGAACTTTAGGGAGTCATTCCTGTGTGCTGGTCCTGTGCTCAGAACCCATCCATCACACCCCTTAGTTTGAAGCTGTTCTCCCTCACCCACACATGCATTGCACTGGATCTGTTCTCTGTCATTTAACTGTACAGTCACTCAATACTCTGATTTTTTGCAAACCTGCACTGTCAGCTTTGTTACTCAGCTCCCTTCTCCCTTCCTGTGCAAACACAGTGTCCGCCCCGAGTTCCCTGGTCAGCTCCAGCACTGCCTCCACCCTCCTCCACCCTCCAGCCAGGCAATCCGTGTGAGGACCTTCCTTTCCAGCTCATTTCAGGAGCCTTTGGTGGAGCACTTTGTCAGTGCTTGTGGAGAACCGAAATGGGTAACAAGAGCCAGAGCTGCCTGTTTCTTACACTCACTCACTCCTGTAGGGACACCAGAAGGCCATGGTGCATGACTTCTTACAGTGAGTATTTTGACTTTCCCCCACTGTACTTACCACCCAAAGCCAGATATCCATTCACTCCATCCCCAGTGGAGTTTTATTTGCCCTATACAGATGTTAGACACTGATCTGACAATTGTCTTACTGCTACCACAGGAGGCACTCACACACGCACAGAACTAGGGCAGTTCAACAAGAGCAACATCAGCCAAAGTTTATTAGTCTCACATATGCTCAAATCTGGCTTTCTGTGTTCCTCCTCCAGTGCAGAGTACAGACTAACCAAAACAAACAACTACATTAATACCTATTGTTTCTTTTGCAGCTAGGAACACTAGGAAACTGGGTAATTAGTTTCCAAAGTTAGCACATCTGTTTCAAAAATTTCAGCTTTTTAACACATTAGTAAATAGCAAAACTCTACAAGTGCATCTTGGCACCCTCTCCCATTGTGTACAAATACAGAGAACTTGTTCAAGCCAGTGCCTTCTCCCTCAAATAACTTATTCTACTTCACTTGTCTCCCAAATTCCCCCCACACTGAACCAAACTGTTGGGGAAAAAAAAATGCCTTCTGTACATAAGCTGATAACTGTATAAAACAGTCCCTTAAAGTTCTTCTATTTTTATAATTTTCTATCCAAAATTACATATATTTCTGTGTTTACCATTCATTTTCTCCTTGCTCTATCAGTAAATCTCTCAAAAAAAAAAAAAAAAAACTGACACAGGTCTCCTAATTCATGATGACATTTTTCCTGAATTTAAATTCATCATTCAAGACTTTCTCCACACCTGCCAAGGTCACAAATTCCTCCTTAATGAATCTTCTAAGCAGGCAAATGCTGTCAGTTTTACTGACAGCAGAAAGCAGCTCAATAACTTAAGCTCTGCCATCTATTATGGGGCATCTGAGATGTCACCTGGCTGAATTAAATCTTGCTTAATTGCAATCTTTGTGTCTACCCAGCAAGATGTTAAAATGGAAAATTAAAACTGAATTACTTAGCATGTCTGCAGTAAAATCTAATTTTCCATAACCTGTATCCACCTGCTTAACTCTGTAAGGGGGATAGAAACGAAGTTTACAGACAACAACATCCCCACCTGCTGCACCGGGATTGAACACCCATAATCAATAAAAACAAGAGAACCTTCATTGCCAACTGCCTTCATATCTCACAAGGAGTAAATCATTTCCATCAGTTCCATCATTTTAATTTGATTCTCTGAAAAATGAAATGTTGAGACTGAGGCAGCATTTTGCATTAATCAAAACGGCGCATTTTTCTTTAAAAAAAAAAAAGGTAACAACCAGTTGCTAGAGATGTAAAAACCAGGCCCAGATTACACTCCCTGCCAACAAAAACAACTCTTCCTTAACTTGCTAGTCCTTTTAACTTCTGGCCATAGCATGGAGATATAACTCCTATTTGTAATCACCAAGAAAAATAATTATTGGTGCATCAGCCTAAGAGGAGACTTTTTCCCCTGCTTGTCCAAGTTCTGGTCTGTATCACTCTCAGTTCCCAAGCCTCTTTCCACCTCTCCTTATCTCAGTCTTCATTTTCCCACTGTCAAAGCCTGTTTTTCCAGGAAGGAAAGTTATGGTAAAGATGAGGAATATTGTTCAGCACCTCTTTGCCCTTTGGCACTGCTATCAAACACTGGGATTTTATCTGCCACATTAGCAGAGATCTTACAAAGAACACATTCCTTTTTGTATAATGTACATGGTGGTCACTCAAACAATAACCAGTAACAGATGTCTGAAGTGAGGAGAATGGACTATTTAAGTAGAACTTTATAAATTCTGATGATACTTTCCCAGATTTGAAACCTTGACACTTCATTTATAACTATCAGGATGGCTCTATACTTTCTTTTGTGTGTTTATTTCTAGTTCCAACTCGGTGAGGATACTTTGTCCATCATGCTTTAGGTTTCTCTGTGACCTTGCAGATAATCTTACCCTCAACTTGCCTTCATTTAACAGTTTAAAGATAAAAATGAAAAAGCCTCTGCAACGAAGCCACTATCCAAATAAGGAATTCTGACAGGGCTATGAACTCACATGAAATTACTGGTCCCATTCACTGCCCTGCCATGACCATCTGGGAAAGTTTTTCTTTCAAAGGAAACACAAAAGTATGAAAGAAATGTAACCTGCCAGAGCCCGCTGAAGTTTTAATGTCACAAGATTTGTATTTAGGTCTGCTTTCCAAGGGTTTTTAAAAAGCCCTCTCCCTCCATATGCATGGGAAATTAAATCATAACTGCTTGAAATATCCTTACAGTTCAATATTACAAAAAGTGTTGGAATTTAAAAAGAGAATTCTCCAGGAATCCAGAGCTGGAAACTCTATCTGCCAATAGCACCTTTACTCACACAGAAAGGAGAACTAAAGATCAATTTGGCATAATACAAAAGCAGTTTCTTAAGACTCCAGTCTTTACAATGATGCATTATGTTTAATTACCTTGTTGTCACAATCCCTTTAAAAAAAGAAAGATTCCTGGTTAGAGCTGCCTAAGAAGAAATTATATTTTTAAAATGTCATTTAAAATGTTCATCTCAGCTGCAGAATTTAAGCATATCACCAGTGGGAGTAGCAATGGAAAAGAATATATTTTAAAAGACAAGGTCAAATTCTGTGCAGATAAACAGATCTGTGAACCATCCTTCCAGCAGACAGATCATATTGCAGGGCAGAAAGTTTCTTTTCTCCCTGTAACAATACTCACCTGTGTCCAAACTACTGGAAATCCACAGAGCTCAAAAAGACAAGTTCACAAGATGGAAAGGGAAGAACATTTCTGATAGAACCTAAGCAATGCCTACCAGAAGTCAGAAATTGTCCATGAAAATACATGATAACAGATGCTACTGATATAATGTGATTTCATTGGTTAAAAACCCAACACCATCATACAATTAAGTGTGAAATCACAGGAGCAGAACCAAAGGATGAACCTTCACATGCTGCAAGAATCTGCTGCCAAAGACAGGACTGTGCCAACTAAGGAGCTTTGACAATCTCTGCAGAGCTAGAACAGCTATGGCTGAGTTTTCACTTCCTACAAGTCTGCATCATTTAGAAGAGCCACACAGGAAGGACTACACTCTGTAAATTAGGTTAAAAAGTACTTTTTCTTCCATGGATTTCAAAAGGAAAAAAAAAACCACCCCACATCTACTTTACAGATTGAGAGGGAATTACCCATTTAGAGACTGAGAGGGAATTACCCTTTGGAAAGCAACAGCTCATTTTTTAATTAAAAAATTGATAGCATGATAGCTGCCCAAGTGTCTGCTAAAAGGAACAGAGATGGCAGCACATGACAGATCACAGCCCCTGGACACCAGGAACCACAGAGACAGGAACAGTGAAGTTCATTTAATCTGACTCACATTACTAAGAGCAAGGAAAAAAAACAACCTGGCTTTAACATATCCAAGAACACTGTTAAGCTTCATTATGCTTGCCCATGGCTGTGTATTTGTATCTTTATATTATATTTTGCTTGAATTTAGTAACAAAGTTCTACTCAGAGCTTTTTAAAAAGATAGAAAACAAGCATTTCCATATAAAAAATACAGCAAAAATATATATTATCCATCAACTACTAACACCTACTGTGTTGCTAAGGGACACAGGTGAATGAAGAGGAAATATTTCCTTACTTGCCTGATATGAAGAATGAACACGTGATCTACTCAAAAGTAATTAACATCAAAGAGAGCACTGGAGATCAGGGTGTGTAAACATTTTACATTCATTACTATTAATTACTATAACATGATAAGAGTACTTGATGCTCCAATTCTATCTGGCTTTAAAGTCTCCCAATATGGCCTTCAACCTCCCTTCATTAGGTTTTCAAAGAAAAAACAAAAAATAAAAACTTACCAAAAAAATCTTTGATTTTTATCATCCAAATATTACTGAAAATTTCAGGTGTTTCAAAGCCCTTATGAGAAATACACCCTTTTCATATAAAATATTTTATATAACTGTATAAAAATGCACAGAGAGAAGGAGTTGGTATCACAAAACACCACAGAAAGACTTCAGAAAAGGCCATGGACACCACACACGCTCCCTGAAACTGCAGGAACATTTGGGAAGTTGAGCAGTTTCTGAACACGACCTTGGTAAGGGCAGGTGGAAAACTGATTAAGGACAATCTCCCATATGGTGACACGTTGACTCCCACAGGGAAATCAGCTGGATGGGAAGCGCCACAGACGTCTGCCCCCACTGAATCAATACAATTAACCTGCAGTAAACCATCATCCTTTCTTTGGATTAGCACTGGGGAAGGATAAAACATTTTGTGTCTCTGTGTCACCTCAGGGGCTGTAGGTTCTCCTCCCAGGGTGCAAAGGGGAACACGAAACATAAAGCAGACAATTGTGCTCATCATCCTCCAAAATTTATGCTTCCCAGCATCTGGATATTCCTAATCACTTCCCCATTTCAAGCTGCCAAAAACAGTTTATCTTGCCACTCAAGATTTCCCATCAGTTTGAATAGAATTTACTACTCCTAATCCTCATCTCATTATCAAGCCATTGGTAATTCCTGTTTACTCCTGCTGCTCCGTACCTTGGGAAAAGAAAGGGCAAGCAGGAGACCATTGTCCTGTTCCCAACCTTCTCTCCACATCACCTTTTGGTTGAGCTCTCAGCCTGACACCCCCTGCACACTCCTGCTCCGGCGCTGACATCCCTCAGGAATTCTCTCCTCATTCCTGCTCCACTGCCCTCATACCAGTCTCCATTCCTTGCCCAAACTACTGAATCCCTGGAGCCCATTCTCACACCAGCCACCCCCAGTCTCTGCCCCACAGATAACAGGGACCTTCAGCACTTTCTGGTTGTTTTGCTTTTTGTTGTTGTTGGGGTTTTTGTTAAATCATCCCATCCTTTCTTTTCTTTACTTTCAAATTGGACAGGCTCCCTCTTCCCCGCTCTCACCTTCAGTGCAGCAGGGGCCACTCAGTTCACTGGAGATTCCCTCTCAGTAGAGGGTTTTCCCAATTAAAAATTGAATCTACTGAATAAATGTAAACTGATTTTCCCAGATGTGTATAACTTAGTGGGGAGATCTCTGAGCCAAGGGCAAAGGGCTCATCACAAAACTCAAATTACAATTGCTGTTGCTTCCTAAAGCCTGGGATTTGTTACCATTCAAAAGACTTGGATACACAGCTGGTTGGTATGTCCAAAATAAAACCTTTGCAGGGAAAAAAAAACAGTAAAAAAATGTGTTCCAATTACTGTATTAAACCAATTCTTTGCACAAAATTCACAATGTAAGTTCAATGTTTAAAATCTTGGAAAACTGGTATCAAGAATTTAGTTTTAACTAACTGATAAAGACCACTTGCTGCCTCACTTAAATTTACATTTATCACAATTCCATTAAAGGAAATGAGGCTGGGCCAGATAGCAGAGCGGGAATGATGAAATACATCCATTCTCTTTGTTCAGATGGCTTTTGGGAGAACAGTATGTTTGGGTTTTACTGGGCAAAAGATTCATTCAAATTTTAGCAAAACATCTGGTTTGAGTGGTGTTCAGTAACACCAACAGAATTTAAGCAGCAAAAAGCATTTAAGTCTTAAATATTAAAAGATAATGATGTCCAAATTGAAAGGTTTCCTAATCTCCCATACTAATAGTGATGCATTTATTAAACACTTTATAATAAGACAGCAACTTCAGAGTTGTACAAAACTGTAAGAAAAGCTCAGGTGAAATATTTTAACCAAGTGCCCCTGAGATCATGGAATTAATTAACGGCAACCTTCTCAGAAGCAGTGGCAAGTTTTAGTGATTTTACAACCTGCTTTTAACTAAAGAAAAAGTCCTTACCAAAGTTCTGCAGATTTGTCTAATAAATTTGGGAGTTTCGGGTTTCTTACCTGTAAAACCTCAATGATACCCTGAAACTAAATTCATAAATATATTATAAAGACTTTGAGAACAGAGATAAAAGAAACCCAAATAGTTATTAATTTCAAAAGATTTGATGTCCATTAAAATGCTTCTGGGCCATCTTACTCTTATTAGCTATAACCAAATCACAACCTGTAATCCTCCCAGTTCTTTGTGCTGAAAATTCTGTGGGGCTCAGATAATATTGCACATGACCACAGCACCTGCAGCTCCTGATGGTAATAAGAATGCTGAAAACATGCATTGATTACACCAAAATAAACAAAACAAAGATTCCCAGCTATGTTGAGGCCATGCCAGGTCTCAAGAGAACTCAAGAAAGGGATGCATGTTCCTGTCTCTAGAGCTAAATTCGTGTGAAACAGTAGTTATAGAAAGTTATTTCATGTATTGTACCTGTGTCTACTAATATCAAACAGGTATAAGAACAACAGTTATCAAAATTATTGCTCCGTGGCCCTTTGAAGAGCCCAAAGCCAGCTGGGGAAAAAAAAAAATCCTTTGTTTTACTAAAACCTCAGGGATGATGCAAAATAACTCTTTGATCTATTATATATTTGAAAGCACTAAGCTAAATGCAGACAGTAATTGCTGACAAATCCCAGTAGTAAACAAACCAGTCTCACATTTTACATATTATCAAGAGGCTGGAGAATTAATGGTTACAGCCAAAGAAATGTTGACACAGTTGCAGATTGAGCCTTAACATGCTGATCATGTTAAAATACTGCACAAGAAATATTTTTCCACTTTGTAAAAAGCCAGACTGTTTACATGTGTAAGTGGCTGGAGATCTTGTTGTCTGTGTGTGGTCTTAACATTTCAGTATCATAACCATGAATATAAAGAGAAGCAGCATGAAACAACCTATTATACTTACAATCAATGCCAGACTGCAAATATTAGAAGCACTGAGATTTAAGGTTCTGAAAATGAGTATTACAACATACTTATACCTACGCCTTTGCTTCCTTTTCTAAAAGTAATTAATAATTGAGTTGAAACAAAGCTTTTCTAAAACTAAACAGAGGATTTGTGTAGCACAAAAGTTAATTTTTCTTCCCTTTACATTGTTTAGAAAGGAGGAAAAAAAAAATCCAGAAATTAAAAATAACAAACGTCATCACTAAAAGCCAAGACATTCTGAAACTGGGGTAATTTCACTTGTATTCTTTAATCACATCAAGGTATTAAATTACTCTAATTTTGATGCAAGTGTAACTATTCTATCACAGCTCTGGTACATAAATGTCTTAAATCTCTAACTCGCTGGCTCTTAGCTAATTTTTGCTGCAAATTGATGTTGCTAATCTACTTAGAAACCACTGGGAAAATCTCCTGTACCTACATTTTTTTTCTCTTTTTTTAACAAATAACAAAGGTTTCCTGCTCTCATGCTTTACTGAGGAGAGAGCACTGTGAAATCATTAGGGAAAAGAAGATGCAGCCATTTTAACAGAGAGAGATCAATTAGTAGCTTCACCACTGACATACTTACAGCTAAAGATTGCCATAGGTAAAGTAGATCAAGCTGTCCCATGTGGCTTCCCATTCCCTGTCTAGCAATCAGACATACAATTTTAAAAGGCAAATGTGCAGCATAAAGAAAAGTATTTTTTTCAATTGCTTAATACAAGAACTCTCAATATTTTCACACTAATTGAGACTTCCTGCCCCAGCCAGCAATAAAAGGCAGAGGCCACCGCCCTTCCAGCATCTATCTGTGAACATCGCTACCCACGGCTGAAATTCCTATGATTTCAGTGAAAAAAAAAAAGTACAGATTGGAAGTCCAAGGTTGTTATCAAGGTGTAGAAAGGTTAGAGACAGATTCCTGGTCCTATTTGCCTTCTCATTCCCCCAGTTATTAATTTACACATGTGAGAAGGTGAAGGGGAAAGGAGAAACTGCCTATTAAGTTTTCCATGTGCTTATATCCTGTTGATATTTTTAATGTGGGCACAGAAAGCAAAGTCCTCACAACGTTTTCTTCTCTAAAATTAAAAGATTAAAATTAGAATGGAAAAATTAAGGAACATAATGGATGAACCTAATTAACAGTGTGGGACCATTCTAATTCCACTTGGGACACACTTGCCTCCTGAGGCTGCATTTCTGTTCCATAGGCATTTAGGAAAAATAAACATGTCACCAAAAGCCTTTAAAAGTACACTTCCCAAATTAGAGAAATGACCAAGGAGCCAACAGAAAAGAAATATGTATGAAGGGTAATTCACTACGAAAACAAACAGTAAATGACCCTTGAAAGGGGTCCTTCTGAGTTTCCTGGAGGAAGCAGTAGGGCTCTGTAAGCAGGCAGAACTTCAGTGCATTAACAGCACTTTCCATCTCTTCCTTGGAAGAGGGGGCTCTTTATCTAAAGTGTCCCAGAGAGGCACATCCCAAGCAGCATCACTGGATATCCATGGCTCTACCAGCCTGGCAGGCTGGCAATTGGAGCCTGGCTGCTGGAGCCTGTTTATTTTTTTTAGCCAAATAAAGAATTATGCTACGCATTTCTTCAGTGGGGAATTATTTGTAAACATTCAGCTTTTGCTCTAGTCCAGAAGCATTCAGGATTGGTTGGAGACAGCTGCAAACAACAAAGAAAGGCTGAGAATTTATTTTGTGCAATGTCAGACTGCAAAACCTTCCTGTGGAAGTCACAGAGGGGAACTCCAGAGTACACAAGTAGTCAGTGGCAGGTTGCCTTTCTCTTTAGGTAGCAGCATAATCATTCCAATCCCATTACCTGTTCTTGTGCAATCTGTTCCTCAGAAAATAAATGGTAAATTTTTGCATTTTCATCCTTGTAATCTGCATTTAGCTGCAACTAAAAAAGTTAAACATATTCCCCCTGCTATTCAATAACAGTCATACCAGTAAGAGCTTATGCCAAAGTTGCTCCCATTCCAGTAGGACACTGACGTTCCACAGCCTGTTCCACAACCTGCCACTTTTTACTTTACTCCTTTGCCTATTTCTGTCTGATTTGTGAGGTCTATACAGCTGCTGTAAACATGAAAATAAAAGCAAGGGAGATCTTTGCTGCTGAGAATGAGATCCCAGAGAAAGGAATTCTCATAGTGTTTTCACGTTGTGGAAAAGTCTGGAATCCTCACCCTAAATACATGGGAACCTCCATCATGCAACCCATGAGAAAGCTGTGAAACCTTGCTTGTTTTTCACCACACTAGTAAGGTAATGGAAAACACAGTATTTAAACTATATTTTGGATTTGGACTAATGTCTTACTACTTTGATATTTAAAGATGCAGCATACTGACATTTCTGAGAAGATCCAAAGCATTACTGAAAACACAGGGAAATTAATCTAAACTTCTTGAGGGTCCCTGAACTGACTTGCAGATGGTCAAATGAGAGGAGTGAGTGTGCCACTGGTTCCTCAAGAGCCCCAAATTTGTGTGGCAAACCAAAGGGAAGGAAGTAGGATTTCAAACACCAAGTACCAACATGATGACAGCCAGCAGCAACATGGATGATCTGGATTTGGGCATTATTATAGAGTAGATGCTCATGGTGAATGAGTTTACCTGCTCAAGCACAATTATGTTGCCTATTCTGAAACTACAATGTGTCAATCTAAAGTCACCAGTATCTCTGCACATAAAATTCTAGAATCATTTTCTCCTTCTAAGCTAGTTTTGAACTTGTGGTCCACAATGAAGGTCAAACTTTCTATTATGTTTTGAGAATCTGTGCTCACCAGTGCTATTCATAACACTTTGTAACAAGTGGCCTGACCTACTTACAAATCTAAAATTGTATTTTGCCCCCTGAATTTTCTCTGCCTGGAGTGTGAATGGTGCCTCATAATGGTCCATGAATAACTTACCTCACCTTCTGGCTACCAACAACAGAGCTATAAGTGATTTTCTAGGTGTACAGCTTGAAACACTATGAGATTCTTTGATGCTTCCAAAGGATCCCAAATAGGCAGGTTCTAAATATCTGAGTATCATTTCACTTCTGAATTACCAGTATTTTTATTGTATTCTTCCTCACTGGATTTTTCGTTCCTAAAATCTGTATCATAGTCCACACAGGAGTTTACAAAACCAGGTTAAATCCCAACAGTTCCAGCATGCTCAGTAACGTCGGCCTCTCCAAAACAGCAACAACAAATGAACCATCTCTAATAGCCCTACAGAAAACGGCTTCAAATTAGTGAAGAGTTTTCTGAACTAGGCAGAATATGCTGAGCATCTGTAATTAAATCTGTTTCCAGTTCATAATCAGCAAGTACCCCAGTTGTACCCTCCAAATATTCCACAAATCAAAATTCCTGCCAATTATCAGGGTGAAGGGATATAGACAAAGACACATTTTCCTTAACACTTTTTTGTCTTTTGAGGTAGTCTCTAAACACCACTTTGTTTTCACCACACAAATTTAATATTCTACTCAATTTACTGAAACATGCATAAACTGACAAACATTTAAAACTAATGACAAGTTCTATCAATTTGCTGAAGAAATCTACAAACCAATGCTGGTCTTTTATTCCATCCATGGCAGCCAACAATGATTTAATCACCACTCACTGCTACTCAGCTATTTAATGTCACACTACAAGCACTCAGTACTCGCTGGTAGAGATGAGACTATGTTGTTGTTTGATTGCTTTTTTAAATTATGGGTTTCATTTTCAACTTTTGATGTGTCAGGCTTACTCCAATCATGCAAGCTGTTTGTACGTTGCCTGAGCACAATCCCATGGATTGTGACTGTGTCAGATTAACACCCAGCCAAATGAGAACCAGAGACTTGCAGACAATAGCACAAAGGGAGTAACTCCGAGTTTGTTTTCCACTGCTGAACTGGAAGACTCACCTTATTATGGCAGGACAACACACTCTGTCAGAGCTACTTAAATTACTCTCTTTTTTTTTTTTTTGCTACAGGAATATAAAAAGAAAGGAGGGAAAGTTCTATTCTACATGACCCTACCAACTGTCAAATCCTAGGATCTTGGCATTGAACAGATCCTCTTTAATGGCTGAAGACTCAGCTCTTTCCCGCCTCTTTAGTTCAGCAAATATTTTCTGTTCAGGGCTATATGTCGCTCTTCTATCAGCCTTTATCTGTATGATACAAAGCAGGATAAACCACAACCGTGTATATTCGGTCCATTATGAGTGTTATTAAATCACTGGTATATTCAAGGAACAAAGGCAACCCTCTGAGTTTAAAACAGGCGAATATTGGCTTGAGCTTGAAAGGCTGTATTTAACTATATCTTACATAATCTACTATTTCACCGGCTGAGTGGTGTCAGATATGCCAGGCACCTCACTTACTAATTCCTGGAAACTAAGCAGGACCTGGCAAAGAGGACCTTGTACATGAGACAGAGCTTAGTTTAGCCTAGTTATTGCACAACCTTTTAGAGTAAAATGAGGATAAAAGTCTTGAAGTAACTTTACAAACCTCAGTCATCAATGACACGAAAATGCTGAGAAAACGTTCTGTGGGTGTGACACATTTTCTTGTGTGGAAACCACTGTGTCATTCTTCCTTATCTCTGTTCTTTTCTTCCCTCTCCCTCGAGACTGACAACTGACTATTGTCCAGCCAGCTTTTGATGCAACACTTTTACAGTGATTCTCCACTTGAATGCTATTTCATATGCACATGCAAGTTACCCAGAGCAAGGAATAAAACCTGCTTTGCTGCAGCTTGGAGATTGAGGATGCCATGCCCGAGGATCTGTCTGTGAAACACACCAGCAGCAGCAATAGCAAAGAACCCTCAGTGAAGCTGCAAACCCAAGAAAGATGACACTTGCCCTTAAGGCTTCACAAATGGGCTGTATTTCCCCAGCAGTGTTAACAGGCAACGGGAAAAGATCACCTTGAAACGCTCAAATCACTGACGTGAAGGCTTTGGTTCAACAACATCTGCACATGATCAAGACCACAAACTCTTCTTTTCCCACTTTCCCAAGTGAAACACTCCTACATAACACTGTTTTGTAGCAAGAAGGCAGAGTTGTCTCCTTTGCAGGCCTCATTCAAAGTTCTCTTTTGCCAATTAAGATACAAGCAACAGTATGGATTGAAGAGGTATTTCAAAGGATTTTCAAACATTATTACTTAATTTCTTTATTAAATCTGCAACACTTTTGCCTTTTTATTACGACATTGCTTGTGGTAATAAAAGTGGTAGAGAGGTATTTAGGGGAAAAAACATCATCCTACAAACAAGCCATGACTTTTCCATATGTAATTTGTTGGCAAAGTTTGGATTATTGATAGGGCAACATTTAGGAACTCTATCTCGTTCCCCCTTTTTTTTTCCTAATACCTGAAGTTAATGTTCAATTCTGATGACACCATTATTTTTCAAACTAGACAAGTCCAAGTACTTGGCACAGAATAAATACATAATGTTCATAATTTAAGTTTAAAATGAGTCAGTTGGAAAATAAATGGAAAAGAAAAACAAATGGAAGATATAACTAAAAAATTGTAGGATTCTGCATGCTAGATTTTAAAGCATGAATTTTACTTAGTCAACACCTGTTTAAAAATAAAGTAGTATTTTTTATATTTCTCATTATCCATTCCAGAAAAAGTTTCAATCATTCACAATTTAAATCCCTTAATATGTTGAATTTCTTAAGCATTGTGACTTAGAAATATTTCTAGTGAAATGAGGGAAATTAGTGCAAGACAAAGATCATCAGGTGAACCCCTGATCATTTAAGCGTGAATGGCCCATCTTGCACTACCCTGCATTCAATTATTTGATGAGAACCTTCTCCTTTATAACAGAAAACTATGCACATCTGAAGTCTAATGTAATGTTTTTTCATAGTTCTATTTTCCATTTTTAATCCATCCTTTCACAGTCCCTGGACAATCACAAGTAAGCAACACATGGGATTTATTTTTACTCTTCTCATACTGGAATTACAAATGATTTATATTTTATTATGTGGCTGTATCACTCTTGCATATTTTTCCAACCTAACTTCTTTAAACATTACAGACAAGCATTAAAAACACAGATAAACTGATCTAAGGATAAATTAGTATGTCCTTAGTTAAGCTACAGTGCTACCAATCTACTCCTACAGGCTCTGATCCAAAGCCCATTGACATCAGTGAGGTTTGGGGTAGATCCACTGTAAAAAGTTGAATTAGGAGTGGTAAATGAAATCTAAAATATATAATTTGATTAGAAACCACTCCAAGTAACACTGTGAAGAAAGTTAGTGACTCCTTCACAGCTCATACAGATTTTAGTTCCTTAAACTATTATTTTAAAAAATCTGGAATTCATAGTTTTTTGCCAACCACACTGTCACAGCTTAATTGAGCAGCTGTCAACTGTTAGAAAATAACTGCATCATCATCATCTCTTTTAGAAGAACTGGTGTGGGAAGTGAAACGCTTCCATGGGAGCTAAACTTTCTGGAGTCATGGTAATGAATGTGTTTTCATCAGGTGACCGTGAGTCATCATTTTATCAGCAGTTTGGAGGGTTTTCACAATAGCTGAGCGTCACCGGGGCTCACGCTCAGCACTGACTGCAGCACAAGAGCAAAACATCATTTTCTGCCATGTCTTGTGGTACCATTTATTGAAGGAAAAGTTTGGCCACTGACTCAAGAAAAATACTGCAAAGTCATGGTTGAATAAGTGCTGCAGGAAACACAGAGTGTCCCGAAAATGGAACACAAAATGCCCAGAAACGAAGCTTTTATTTGAGAATTGAAACTAAGTGATAATTTTGCTTTTAAAAATAGATGCCTTTTAAGGAAGCTGTGAACTATGTGGAAGAAACATCGGGAAAGAATAAAAATGTGTTGTCTGTCATTCTTGTCCCTTTTCATAATCCTGTCAGAACACTGTCAGACATCAAATACTCAGATAACTTCCACATATGAGAATCCACCTACATTGCCCAAAGTGGAGAAAGGCCACACAAAAACAATGCCAAAAAAAATTTACATTAAACTCTCATTATCATAATGTCAAAAGCAAAAACTGCATCATTAAACTGCTTGTCCCAGGTACTACAGAAAATGTGGATCCCTTTACCTCCCAGCCTCCTAACCTCCCCCTGAACCCACTGGAAAGAATTGAAGAATTTCACCTACAGCATAAGCTGAAGCCTCTCCCAGGACCTAAAGACACTTGGTGACCCCACACAGCATCTTTGCTAAGCCCTGATGTTTTGCTGGACTCAGAGAGATTCAAGTCTCCCTCTAAGTTTCCCATCCCTTCCTGCTGCAGGGCTGGACTCTGGGGTCAAGCAGGCTGTACCACCGAGATCTCCACACAGCACAACAGCAGAGGTGTAAACTCTGCTAAGTGCTGGTCAGAAATGAGGTACACGGCAAATATCATGGAAGTAAGCACATTTTAAAAATTATATTACTTACTATGGTGTGTATTTAGAATCCCATATCACTGCCACAGTGGTGTAGTGCTCAGAATTAGAAAAAAACTAATTTTCAGGCACAAGTGGTTCTTTCAAAACTAATCAGATTTGAATTACCAAAAAAAGTAATGCAAGTTGAACCATCCTTTTATTCCTTATTTGAAGTGATCCCCATGAAAGCAGTGTTTTCACTATTGATGTTTATCCCTCTGGCTTCCTACTCCTTTCTCCTTCAGCTAACACTTTAATCTCTCAACTCTTCATCCACTCATCATTTCCCTAGGCTTGAAAATTAATCCTCTGAGGTCAGTGAGGAAACTTCCATTGATTCCAGGAGATTTAGAATTGGATTGTACACTTAACTTTCCTCCCCCCTCTACCTCCCAACTTCCTCTTTTGTTTCTTCTGGAACTTATTTACTCATCACTTGAGCCATTCCATATCTGGTCCCATGAAATTGGGAATTAAGTGGAGCATTAAGAAAGAGAACTAAATAGATGTCTCTCCATCCATTATTATTGTTTGCACTTCCTATTTTAAATCATATCCCCCCCTGCCTCTTTTTCATCATCTCCCTTAAGACTTTTAAGCCCTTTCAGACAAGTATTATACTTCATGCACTCACACAGAAACAAACGTGACAGCTGAGTGAAGTGTGTGATTTTCCTTGATAGTAACAATTCCAACCACCTGTATTTCCAGCCGTTCTGAGCAGTGCTGCTTTAGGAAAACTTCTCTAGAAAAATCACTATTTAATGGTTAATATAGCTATTTATCTGTTTTTAAAGACACGTAGTACATATAAAATTCAGCAACCTTTAATCAGTTTGGAGAACCGGTACCTTAGTTTTAAGATTTAAAATATTTCTACAAATTCTATCTAATCACAGAAACCTAATCTTAGCCTGTTTCCTTTGAAATCCTTGTCAATACTCCAACCACAGGAATTTCACATACAAATGTCTTGGTTTTGAATGGGGACAAGAAATGAACATTAGAAAACACTGTATTTATTAGTAATCTAAGTAAGCACTCCCAAAGCCTAGCTCTCAAACCAGCAATCAGAAAGCCAGCAAGTTCACAGTTCGGTATGTAAAATAAGCAGCTGTACTACCAGTCACAACATACAACAAAATTATCTCAAATACAAACAGCATTCCTTATTCTGCACTTGAGAGCACTGCAGTCATGTACCTATGGACTTAAAATAAGCAGTAAACATATCTCTTGTCCCTCATCACTCATTATATGGGATCAGAGATAAATTAAAAAAGCAGGTAAGAAAACCTACTCATCTCCCTCATTTCTTACTCTCCAAACAACTCCCAAGAAGAGGCAAACACAACACTTTCTGACAAAAATACTTGTTGTGGTTTAACCACAAATATTTACAGAAATATTGATCAGCTGAACCAATGGACACACTTTACGGAAACGAGAACTTTAACCTGTCAAACCCACTTAGACACCACCTAAGAATCATCCAGACAGGCAGAGCTGATCATGCTGTCACAGTATTACATTTCAACCAGTAGCTAAAAAAAGAAAGCATTTGAAATATCAAAATAAACTGCTCATTTTCTTACTCCAGACCCAAGACCATCTACAGGTCTGTGAGAAGGCCCTAAAATGACTTGGGCAGCACTAAGTCCATCCTGGAGTGTTGTCTGACAGGGCATTTCCTTCTCCCTAATGTTAGGGCCTATAATCAACGTTCTAGGTACACACACTTTCTTTCATGGAGCACTTCTAACATATCCAGAGAGATATTAAAATGCCTTTGGTTATAAGTCAGTATCTTAACAATTACATAAAGATACATCAACATAAAATAAAGAACATGACACACACACAATGAAGGCGAAATCTGATGCCATTACCGTCCCACTGTCATTCTGCAGCCCAGTCATTTCCATCTTTTGTTCCCACTATACAACAGAAAACTACACTTGTGTTTCAAATGAACTTGCCATTTAAAGCAACCAAAAAGTTTGAAGGATCGAAGAAGTTACATATATACGTCCAGCATGCAATAATTAGATTGATAACAAGGAGCAACACTGCTGAAAAATCAACTGCAGAGTGAGCTGGATGACCAGAGGGAACACTGAAACTATAATTACCTTAATCTATGTGCTTGCGAGAGCCTACAAATCTGAGAAAGAACAGAGCTCTACATTTCTCAAAGCAGAAAACAGTAGAATAAAAAAAGCTTCCCTTTGAGTTGAGTTATTAAAATGTAGTAACAACTTAAAGTCTTCTGTGTTTGGCATATGAACAAATTGCAGAAAACAGTAAATGAAATTTTTCTATTGCAGCCATAAAAATTACTATATTTAGTTCTGCAGCTTGGCATGAATAAAGTCCATTTACACAATTCTGGAAGAGCAACTCTTTCTACTTTGTCCAAAGGTTTAAACAGGGCCCTAGTGATATTATTTTTGAAATCCATATAGAGTTCATGATTTTGCTTTAAGCCTAACCAATTAAAGTTAAGATTTATTTCCCAGAACAGCAGTAAAATATTTTAGCAACACACAGAGAAAGCTTAATTAAATTCATATGCTGGGGGTATTTTACCAGGCAATGCTTTATGAAGTATCGATATTTCCTAAAACTGACAATTGCTGATCAAATTGATTTGCATAAAATATTACCTATTGCAAATCCCAACACTGCAGCATCCAGACACTTGGCAGGTGAAGACACTGTGTTTAGGACTTAAATGTAGTTTTTGTGCTAAGGTTTAAAGCTATTTTACTGCATCAATTAGTTCACTTCAATCCCTCTTAATTGCCCATAAAGCCGAGCTTAGGATCGCCTCTCAAAAACAGGCCAACTGCTCCCTCTACTGGAAATAATGGACCATCACATCGCGGTACGGAGATTCCCAGATAAAATTGGTAAGAAGGGACCTTAAAGATCATCTCATTCCAACCCCTGTGCCACGGGCAAGGACACCTTCAGACAGAACAGGTTGCTCAGAGCCCCACCAAAATCAAAGATATTTCTCCTAACTCCTATATCAGCTCAGCAGCACTAAATTAGACATGATACTGTCAATCAAAGGTTTACCATCTTGTTAAGCAGTTAAAAAATGAAAGCAAACATCATCCCACTAAATGTCAGCAGTTTTCCTTGGAAAAGAACACACAGCACACGAAAATTAAGTGCTTGGTCTGCGTGTTGAACAGGTTGGTTACCCACAAAACCAGGCTTCAACAGCTTCCACAGCCTGAGCACTCAGGAAGGATTTTGTAGCTGCCCTCCAAAAAACCCAAGCTTATCCACAAGGGAAAAAGCCTCTTCTGTTCAGAAAATTCCTTGACAAAACATTTCCAGGAGAATAATATATTGTGCTAATCCCAATTAGTGTTATTTATTGATAAACTGATATAGTTACAGGAGAGGAATTATGAAGTGCTATGTTTGTAACAGAATGTTTTGAAAAGCATTGGGCTTCAGATACGTAATCAAGAGTCTGGGACTGTTTGCAAAATAAACTTCAATGGCATTTTACTGGATGTGAAACAACTAATCCCTGAAAATGGGAAAAGAGGCAAAAAAAAGAGGCAAATAAAGTGTCAAGCGTGATAAACAGTTTCAGAACATGCCTACACCTTAAAACCAGGAACTTAAATTACCTGGGAAGGTCACAAATAACAACACGACAGTGAGAAAAGAATTTTATTTCAGGTAGCAAGCACTGTTTTATTGGGAATTCATGCAGCTTCTAATTTTAACTAATCGCTTTTAGCTCCATGATTTAAATCTTCAGCTGACCTCAGACACACTCTGCTATGACACAGAAATGATTCAAAGTTTGCTTCCAGAGAGTATGTTACTATGACCAGAAGCCTGAAGAATGCACCTCTTCATCATTAACTTTTAAAATCAGCATATACATTCTAAGGAACATTACAGGGTTTTTTTTAAAGCTATGACATTCTACTTACCTTAATGACAAATTTGTTGGATGCCATGACAGGTCAGTATAAGCTGGTCCTATAAAAATATCAATTAGCAGTGATCAGCACCCAAGAAACAGATCTCTACACCAATCAAGAAGGATTTTTACATCTATTACTCAAAGTTAGAACTCTTTTAAGTAACAAACTACAGCTTTTGGTGCATATAGGATGCATACATATATATATAATTATATAAACACATAAACATGTATATTTAAAATTTTAGACTACAACACACTTAAAGCAACACAACCTGAGCCCTGTTGTGGTTGCGCAAAAGTAAAGTGAACTTCAGATATCTTCTTCTTTGGTTATTCGAAATAGGATCTAGATGGCTTAATTTGGGATCCTGAGTGAAGTGCATTCAGCTGCACAGCCCCTGACCCTGCCTCAGACCATTCCAAGGAACTCAGGAAGCATTAATTCATGCTGGAAATTAAACACACACTCCCTTGGGCTCAAGAAGAAACCTTCAATTAATTGCCCACATTTTTTTCCGAAGTGACAACAATTAATGTCAAAGCACTGAAGCTACTTGGGAAGCTCATCATCCTCCCCATAAACAGCAGCTAAACATTCACTTGTCAAAAGTAGAAAATTAGGTTTAACTCATGGAAGTCTTTCCAGCCAACCCCATAGAGCTGGGATTCAGAAGACACAACATGGGCCCTAAAGTACAAAAGTAATACCTACAAAAAAAACAGGAATAAAAAAAAATAAGATACATTCTGTTTTCACACAGGACAGGAAGAGAGGCAACAGACAAGGAAGAGACTTGGACTGGGCAGAAAACCAGGTGAAATGAGGTCTCAGTGTGATGGCAGGAGACAGAGCACCCAGATGGTACAGTTCAAGCTTCAAAAATCAAACCAAAAAATGAGTGTCAGTAGTTGCTGCCTGCAACAGAAACCAGACAGAGAATATAGAGCTGCCTTTTATATCCCAAAGTTTCCTAAAGGATTAGTCTCTTAAGATGGACAAATCTGGTCAGTTTTGTACGAGAAGTGTAGGAAAAATACTAAAAATTGAAGAAGACCTCCACATTTGTCACTGCATACTTTAAGTTATTGGAAAGTACTGAGACAGAGCTGTCAAAATTTCAGGATACAAGGTAGGTTGGGGATATGTGTCTCTATCCAGCACTATAACTTAAATGTTCCAAAATGCAGTCATTATGCCTATTCAGCTCCAAATAAGCGCAAAACAAGACAAACACCCACTTTACAGCTACATAGCATAGCACAGGTAATCTTGATCTTAAGATTCAACAGTAATCCTGTTGAACTCAATAAACACAGGGCCTCCATTCCAAATATTCAAATGCTGAGACCGAAGATTTAAAAAAAACTATGAGAAAATGTGAAAGTAATGAGGGCACAATTCCATGTACTGGCTAAAGGAAAACTCCCAATTACTCACATGATTTTTTTTCTAAATGTCATATCAATATTCAAGCAGTAAGATACAAAAACCAGTAAAAGAATGGCAAACAGTGAGAAGTAAAATGGCTGTTACAGTAACCAGATTAAAATGAGTTTGAACTGAGAAGCACTCTCCAAGTAACTACTGAAAATAAACTTTAATATAGTTAATAAAATGTTTCAACTCTGTCCTGAAAAAAGGTCAAAGTTAGAGCTCTTATCAGCTGTACAGTAATAGTAAGCAGAAAGATACATAAAGCAAATTTAATTTTAAAATAACAGAAAAAAGCTGGAATACCACCACGGCTTGTGCCACACCACTGTCATTCATTCTCTTGCACAAAACAGTCCTGGAAGCTTTTCAGTCTTATCAGAGTAAATCCTGACAACTTTACTGATTTTGAGAAGCACAGTGCAAGGGACAGTGCTCTGCACCACCTGAGACATCACATTTCAGTTCAGCCAGGTAGTAAGTGCCACTCTATAGAAGCAAAGATAGAAGAGAAACTGTGAAAAGAATCCCAGCAGGAGATAAAACTCAGAAATCACTGAAACAGCAGCTGCCACAACTAGTTCAGAAGAGATGCTGAAGGGAAATGGCAGCTACCAAGTAAAAACCATCTGAGCTTCTCAGCTCCTTTTACAGGAGGAATAATACGAAGAAGAGTTGCAACAAAACGTGCCAAAGCATCACCTCTTATCCAAATGCTCACGTTCTCCTTGAGAACAGAGAAAGCACGTGAATGAATCAGCTGAACTCACCCTGCCAGCATCTTTTTGTAACAATTTGCCTTCCAGAATAATCCTGTTGCAACAATGCTGCTGCTACTGTTGTGAGAAGAATTGCTGGCACGCTGAATTCCCCTCCAAATCCAATTTACAAAATAACAGAAGAGAAACATTAAAAGCAAAAAGATGGGGGGGAAAAAAAAAAGGTAACTTTGGTTCAATTCGCTCTTCCAGGAGTTCGCCAACTACCCCATTCTTTGCACTGACCACATAGATAAGGGAAAGGAAATACAGGAGATAGAATAAATGTAAGCACACCCTCAGAAAATAAAAAACAAATTCACCTCACGTGTGAGCCATCAGAAAGGTCACTGGAGTGACACAGATGAAAAAATACCCAATACTGAGACATCAGAAAATGAGCAAAAGCATCCAGCAATTGTACAAGAAAAAGCCCCAAAATGCTTTGCCATTTTCTGTGTTGAAAAAAACCCCACCAAAATCACAGATCTTATTACACTTGCTGCTGTTTGACAACAAGGCTTTTTCATGCCTTGTTTTTGCTGCAAACCTCTAAAGGAAACTCTACGTAAGGAAATGTAAAGATAAGAAAATAAGGCAGGAAAACTCCTCTCAGAAACTATGTCCATTAAAAAAATATATGTTCTTAAGTCTTGATGTGGTATTTGTAGTATTTCAACATTTAAAGTTTTCAGTTTAAAGTGTGCATAAGAAAACATGATTTACAATTAAACACATAGGTTGCTTGTAGCTAGAGAGAGACACATTGAAAAAATAACGTGGCAGAATATCTTTCTTTCCTAAATTTGATGCCAAGTGGAATGGTGGACACTCAGGAGAAGGCAGAAAATATGGGCTCCCAGAGAGCGAGTAGAAGTGTCCTCTGCCAGCTGAGGAATAGCATCTTACCTTAGCAAAGGAGTAGCTTCCCGTGGCGAGGGAATTTGGAGCTCAAAGGGAATGAGGAACTGAAAACTCGTACCAGATGACTGATGATACGGCAGCAAACTGTTCACACACTGCCCATCTCTGGGTGCCTTTGCCTCGAGCGGGGACAGGTGGACACCTGAAAAAAATGGCACAAACAAACACACAAATGCTGATTAAAGAGGTCTGTGGAGTAATCTGATATTAACTATTTTTGTAGTTAATTTTTGTAGTTCAAGATGAACTATCACAACATAACAGAGGAGTTTCCTGAACTTTTCCTTAGGTCTTGGGGTCAAACACTGTCCAGCACTCATCAGTTTTAGGAGCAGATCCTAAGCTTGGGATGAGCAGTGAAATACTCAGCTACTCACACATCTAGTAAAGCATTTGTAGTTCTGAAAAGACATACCACAATCTTCAAAATGTTACCATTTCAGGATTTTTATGCCCCCTGTTGCCAATTGCTCCACTTAACCCTTGAAATCTACTCTTCCAACAAGCCAGCATCTTTGCCCCTCATTGTTATCCATTCCTTCATTCATGAACTGCCCATTCACCTCCAAAGTTCAACAATTCAGTTTCAAAGACATTACCCACACACCACACCACTGCACTGAACTAGAGGAAGGAGAGGTTGAGGAACTGTGAGGGCTGTCACTGACAGGTGCTGGCTATTACGTTTTTGAACTGATAAACACCTATTTTTTTTTTTTTTTTAACTTTTGTGGAAGAGCTGAGTGAACAATGGACAATGAAAAAAATTATCATAAAATTAAAAAAAAATCATGATGCTCCTTTTTGTGTGGAGATCAGGCATTAAATACTTGTCTTTTGGCTACAGTTATAAACTCTGCAACTATTAACGAAATTGAAAACAAACTCATCTATTAGCATGCGAATGTAAAACGAGATATTCTTGACAGCTGTGACTATGGCGAGGGGAAGAGTGAATACAGGAAAACTATTCCTGCAGCCATAGGAGTGAATACAAGAAAAGCGAAGTAGAAGAGTGAAGTAGAAGGGCTAAGGAAACACTGAGGTCAGGGAACGAAGTTCTTTTGATCTTGTTTTGGCCAGGGCACTTTCGCCCGCCCACAGGAAAGCTCAGACAGGTGTAACGCAGAGTGACTGCAAGAGGAGGTAAGCAAGGAAGAAAGTTCTGAGAGATATACATGTTTAAGAGCAGCCGGGCCGGGAAGAGGCGCGGGGGGGGGGGGGGGGGGCCCCCCGGGCGCGACCCCACCGAGGCGGCGCCGGTGGGGGGCACCCCCCCCCCCCCCCCCCGCGCGGGAGCGACCCCACCGAGGCGGCGCCTGAGGGAGGCACGGCGGGAGCCAAAAGGCACAACACCGGCTCTCCCCAGGCATCCCCTCATACGTTTAACTAAGGAGGAAAGAGAGCTCGGAGCCCGAGCCGCCGCCACTCCTGCGGGAGCCGGGCGGCTGCAGGCGGCCGTACCTCTCCCCTCACGGCGCCCGCCTCCCGCCGCTCTCCTGCCCTACCCAAAATGGCCGCGCCCGTCGCCGCCGCCCGCCCTGCGCTGCCCGCACGCAAAATGGCCGCCAGGGGCTGAGGCGGGCCCGGGCCGCGGAGTGACGCAGCGCTCGGCTAATGGCGGGCGGCGGGGTGAGCGGCCAGAGCGGAACGTCCGGGTCGTGCTTCTTCTCCTTCTTCTTCCTGTGAGGGCGCGTTTGAACGCGCCGGGGGGGCGGGTGAGTGTTCGCCTGCCCGGGAGGGCTCCTGGGCAGCGCCTTTCTTGCTCCCTCGCCGAGGGGAGAGAAGCGTCAGGTGCTCCGTGCCCGCGGTGTTTGTCCCGAGGGAGCCGCTGCCCCTCAGCCGCCCGCGCTTCAAGGTCGCTGGGACGCGAGGAAGAAGGAGGAGGGGGTTGTGAGGGCTCCGCATCGTCACGAAGGGGTGGTTAGTGGGGCTTTTACACCTGCCGGTTGGATGGAGCTGGGGAGGAGTAGGAGCACCCTGAGTTGTAGCTTTGTAGCTGTTCAACCCAGTGAGATACGTTGGTACAAAACCTGAGTATACCTGCGCGTTCTTCTTGAAGTAGGTACCTGTTAATGGAGAGCAGTGTTTTCCACCTTCTTATGATGTAAGGGTTAAATTATTCCGTTTGTGCTGGGGCTGTTGTAGCCTCCGGATACCACAAGGTGGTCGGGCAGAGCCGCCGCTCTGGGCAGGGTAAAGTGGGGTCAGAAGCATCACAGCTTGCTTTTCCTGGAAGTTAAAAGTTCTGTGTTTATTCTCTTATTAGCTCAGTTAGTCATTCAATTGTATTAACTGCGGGGGGAGGGGAAAAAAAAAAAGGGGGGGGGGTATTTTAAAACTGCTTTAAGGCTTCAAATATTTACTATCTGAGCAGTAACGTTTGTAATTAGATACAGCTTTGTTGCTTTGTTGTGTTTAAGATTTAGTATGCCAAAGCTCGAAGCAAGTGTAGCAATTAACATTTCAAAATGCTTGAATTGAGGTTATTTTTGCACCTTTTTTTTTTTGAAGTTCACAAAGTAAGACTTTCTTGTGTTGTTTTTGTGTTTTAGTCATCTGCTGCACTGTAATTAAAGGTATTAGCATTCAGCTTCATCTGTTCAGTGCTATTATTATAGGGTAAAAAAAAAAAGAAAAGGATTTCTAGAATATATTTAAAATAATAAATTATCTTTACCTAGGTAGATGCCAGTTTGCAATGGGTCTTAAAACCATCTGGAAGGACTACAAAGTTCTGATTGTTATGGGAACTGGCCTTGGGCTGGTACACTGGGGCTGGTTTTACATCAAGTCCAGTCCTATTTTCCAAATGAAGACAGAGGACTATGTTCCAGAACCTGGGATTGTGACATACATGATGCGAAGCGATCAAAAAAGTAAAGAAAAATAGCATTAGTACTTTGTATTGTAGGTAAGTTGCCTAATTAGTTGTATCTGTGTCTTAGAGGGAGGAGATGAGTCAGTTAAATGAGCATTTTGTGACAGATGCAGCCTTGCTGCTCTAACCTGAGTCTTCCAGAGTTTTATTCTTCTTTGCAGCTGAGGTAATCTTGTGGCCACATGGCCCCAAAAAGTGCATGATAAAACTCAGAAAACTATTGCTAAATCCCATATGATGGGATCAACTGACTGATGGTGTTATATGTCTTTAAAAACAAATTCTAGTAACTTCAAGGCAGCAGTCCAGCTCTTGTGACTGGGAGTGTAACAGTGTCCTCTCAGTCTCAAAACTGCCCAGAAACAATTATGACTTTACCTAGGAACGTATTCTGTAGGGATAGTAATTACAGGGGAAAACTAAACAAAATTATGAGGGAAGTTTTAAGTACTGTGGAGATTGCATAGAAATGTAAATAAATATCCCTTTAAGTTTGAAAGTGTTTTAAGAACTGAAAAAAAATCCTGTTAAGCATTTTGAAGTGAGAAACTTTTCTTTGAGTCGGGTTTCTCAAATTATTGGAACATCATTTGTTTCTGAAGTGGTTGCCTGGCAAGCAGTGCTGAGTAGTTCAGTTCTTTTGTTTTTGAGTAAAAACAGATAAACTTCACTGTTTTTACTGTCTCTGTAAACTGTCACACAAAACTATCACTGTAATTTTGACACTTTAGTGCATTGGAGTCTGTACTTGTTACTTACAGACCTATAGGTAAAACAGTAGAGACTGGTGGTCAGAATTGAAGTTATTAACAGTATAATATTTTTGTAACTGGTGTAATGGTTTTTTCCCCCTTTTTTTTTTTTTTTACTGTATGCTTGTAGTAATGATCAGATTAATAGATTTTTCCTGGCTTGGATCAGGAATAGTGTAGGCAGCGGGACCAGGGGAGTGAATGTCCCTCTGTACTTGGCACTGGTGAGGGTACACATCAAATTATGGGTTCAGTTCTGGGCCTCCCCGCTTCAGAAAAGACATTGAGGTGCTGGAGATTGTCCAGAAAATGGCAACGGAGCTGGTGAAGGCTCTGGAGCACAAGTCTGATGAGGAGTGACTGAGGGAGCTGGGGATGATTATCCTGGACAAAAGGAGGCTCGAGGCAACCTCATCACTCTCCACAACCACCTGAAAGGAGGTTCTAGTGAGGTGGGAGTCAGTCTCCCACGTAACAAGTGATAGGACAAGAGGAAATGGCCTCAAGTTGTGCCAGGGGAGTTTTAGATTGGGTATTAGGGAAACTCTTCACAGAAAGGCTTGTCAAGACAGGAACAGGCTGCCCAGGGAAGTGGCTGAGTCACTATCCCTGGAGGTATTTAATAGATGTTTAGATGTGGCACTTGGGGACGTGGTTCAGTGGTGGGCCTGGCAGTGCTGGAGGAACAGTCAGACTTGATCTTAAAGGTCTTTTCCAACTGAAAGGATTCTGTGGTGCAGTATTTGTCCTTATATGACTTTGTGAAAAATGAAATAGCAGTTCAAGCTATGCAGTATTGTCATAAGATTATCCTAATATCTTTCTGGTTTTAATTGTAGGTATAACTAACCCTGAAGCTTTCCATTTGTGACTGTTGCCAGAAAAGATGAAGAAAACTACCTGGAACAGAAAGAACTTGCTGCTTGTAGTAGGACTGTCAGTTATAGGTGTCCATTTAGGAAGCATGCTCGTAAACTTTGTTGCAAAAAAATCTGCTCAGTCACATTCAGAAGTTAAAAGAGATCGTCATGAGTGAAAATAGCTTCCTGCTGTCATTATGCGTCAATGTTGCAACATGATTTAAGCCTCATTTTGAGAAAGACACAATGAGCAGTCACAGGAATGTTATTGTACTGTATGTACCATTTCACACTGAAAATAATAATCCTTAACTGCAAAGAGTTAAAATGTGTTACTTTTAAATTTTAAAAGTGCTATGAATTATAGATCCAAGTGCAAATGAATTGTTCTGTTGGCCAGAATTAAAATCTTACTTTGAAAATGTCTCGTCTTGAAGCTAAAAAGCCTCCGTTATTTACTAGCGAGCCTTTGACTAAAGACACGGCGTGCCAGTCGCTGCTTCTGCTTAGCAGAATATTTAAGTCTTCCTATGGTCCTGCTGGTCGACTCAAACAGCTCCACAACGGTGTGGGAGGCTGTGTTTGTACAACTTCCCAGTCCTCAGCTCTGCTGAGGCACCTTTCCGTCAGCAGTCCCATGTTCCGTGTCCTGACAGCCTCCGTGCAGAACCACGGCTCGCGCTTCAGCGACTGCGGCTTATTTACCGCCATTCTTTGCTGTGGCCTGATTGAAAACTTCAGAGGCCTGAATGTTGCGTCTTGCACGGTCACTAAAATAACCAGGCACCTCCTGGGTTTGTGCATGGACTACCTGAAATCTGAGGCTTGTGGTTGCCGAGTGTCGGTGGATTTTAGCAGCGTTGAGACCCTGGCTTGTTTGGTACGTAGCGTTTTAACAAGCAAACCCGCTTGCATGCTTAATAAAACAGAAGTTGAGCATCTCACCACGCTGGTTTTAAGGGCTTTTTTATTTACTGTTCCATGTCATGTTGAGACTAATGCTGTTTTAGGAAAGTGTGTAATAGTACCTGTGAAAGGTAGAAGAGTTATGGATTCTACGATTCTTCCCGGACTACTGATAGAAACACCAGAAATGCAGCTGGGAAAACCACTTGCTGTCAAAAGGACTAGCTCAAACATGATCAAGATTGCAGTTTTCTGTGTGTCCATGTCAGGAGATGGCTTCAGCCCTGAGGAAGGAACTATAGCAGTCCATCATGGAATTTCTCTAGAAATGTCAGAGCTGAACCAATTGCTTAATGTAGGGAAGCAGCTGGTCAATGATGAGGTCGGCCTTGTAGTGTGCCAGAAAGTGATCCATCCATCCTTGAAACAGTACCTGAAGGAGAACCGTGTCATGGCTGTGGACAGAACTGGGCTGGCTCTGATGGAACCCCTGAGCCGGATGACAGGTAACAGGCGAGTTTCTTTAACTGAACAGTTGTCCCCAAGTTTCCGTCAGGAGATCAACACTCTCTGGGGTGGTGTCATTGCAGAGTAAGGGTTCTTATTTCTGTCTGGATCCTGCCTCAGCAGCTGAGCAGGAGTTGGTTTTTTCCAGTCTGAAAGCCATTTCTTAAGGTGAGACTGATCTTTTGCAAGTTCTAGCAGTGACATACCACACCTGTGATTACAGCTTGCTGCGTGAGGGATATCCAGTTATAGTAAATGAGACAATTAATTTTTTATTTTTAATCTCAAACCATCACCAAGTCTTGCACTTTGAACATGGCGGTTTCTGTTTGTGATTTCCTGTGTAGGTTGAAATGGCAGGTACTGAACAGCATACATAATTTACAAAGCCAAGGCGGAAAAGGGTTGTGTTTTATGAAATGCAACAGATAACTCTTCTGATGATGGTGCTCTGCCTCTCCTGACTGGCAGGTTCAAAGCCCATAGCTTCCATACACTTGTTGTCTCCTGGTTGTTATGGCAGTTTGAAAGATGTCAGCACTAAGAGGGTTGCTTCAAAACATTTCGTGCATCTAGTTCCCGAGGACACAGCTATCTGCAGCTTGATACTCTGTAACAGAAGTGAAACAGCGTGGGATGAGTTGAAGGTAGGTAAATTTTCCAGAAATCTGTCCTCGGAAAGTCATGCTTTTAATGGAAAAATTAATGAGAACTAGAAATACAGTGAGTTTAGAAAATAAATGAAGCTTACTTGTTTACAGAATTTCAAAATCCTTGAAGTGCTCACATTCATTTATCACCTCAGTTTTAATACAGGGAGTTTAGACACAGGAACATTTTTCACCTGTTCTTGAGGCCAGTGCTGGATAAATATTTTCATTCTCATTACTTGGTCTACGAGAGCATAAAAGTAAAAACTGCCAGCAAAAGGCCAACAGCAACACTTGCAACGGTGTTCAAGCATAGTTTTGCACTGAATAGTTGCTCTAGAAATGTCATTGATACTGATTGAGTTTTTATTTATAACCCTATTTTGCAAAAAGAAGGAATAAAATGCACTTTTCCATAGTGTGAACAAATAAAGACAATTTCTCATTAAGTGAATATGGTTTTGGAAATCACTCAGCAGCTTTACATCCACATGTAATTTAAGTTTCTGGAATCTGTACTAGAAACTACTGAAAACTTTATTCCAGTAGTTATTGGGGCAAATCCTGTTAATCGTGGCACGTCTAACAACAATTTTACGTGATTTTCAGCGTGTCTGTGAAACTGCAGAACATGTGTTACAGTTAACCATGAAGGAACCTGTGGCATTATTAGGAGGGGGCTGTACAGAAACCCACCTGGCTTCATACATAAGACACAAGGTATGTAAGACAAGGTTTTTTAAAGCGGCTTAATAAAATTCAGAATTCATGTAGAGTAACTGCTACAGTTAAAACACTTATCTCTTCTATGTTAATGTGGGATTTTTGCTGTCTAACTGCTGCTACAAAACAAAGGGGTCTATTTGTAGCACTAGGTGTTAATTACATCTTTCAGACTTGTTAATGCTGTATTTGTACTTGTTAGTTTTTAGGTATCTATTGTAAGTGCATGTTTTTAAGTGTTAAAAATGTGTAGAGCTTTTATATTGAAAGATGGTAGTGCAGAACTCCACTTTGACTTGTCTAGAAATCTTCCCTATTGTGGAATAATCATAACACAAACAGTTTTTTTTAGTTAGAACTGAACCATCTGGTTTGGGGAAAAAAAACGCAGCAGTATGATCCATGTTTAAAATCACCTCTGTAAAACAGTGTTCTAACTTCTGGTTTTGGTTTGTTTTTTAGAGTTCTAGTCTGTCCACCAGCACTTTCAAAGACCTAGGTTGTTCTCAGACACAATACCACTTGGTTGCTGACGGGTTTTGCCGTTCCCTGGAGTCTGTAGCTCGCTCTCTGAATCGTGATGGTGGAGAAATCCTCACAGACATGGTTTATGGACACTGTTGGTTTGTTCCATCAGGTTTTCCCTCTGTCTCAAACTGGTCAGATGTAGTTTCAAAATGTGGCTGTGGGATTAATGGTAACACGGGGGACCTCAGCTGGAGGATTTTGGAAGGCCAGTCTTGCTCTCCTGTTATACAGGGCTGCCCTAAAGAGCCCTCAGTGAAAGTTACTGACCTTCTGACATTGGACTGTTTCGCTGCAAAATGTAGTGGCCTGCAAGTAGCTCTGGAGACAGCCAACCTGATCCTGGATCTCTCATACGTAATTGAAGATCAAAATTAGCTCTGATTTTATGTGAATTGTGGTGCACAGCAAGATACTAAATTGAAAGGAGGGTAATATGTAATGTGTTAAGGCACTTCGTTTGGTTAGAAATAGACAACAAATTTTAAATTGAACAGTTGACCATTAATACTCTTCTCGTTGTTGTTCTGCTGTGCTCTCAAGCATTTTCAAATGTTTCACTTCTTCCCTCTGCATAAAGGAAAGTTTTGGATGTTTGTTATCTCTGTGGCATCTTCAAAGGAATGGGAAAAATGGATTCCCTTGCTGAGTAAACATGTTATGGATTAGAATTTATGTAGTCTCGGGAAGAGCTTTACACATTCAAACAGACTTTTGTAATGCAGCAGAACTTTATCCCTGGCATTTTTAATTTTGCAGGTAAAAAAGGCTTTCCTGAGCAGGTACCTTGAGCTCCTTGTTCTTAAATTTTGTTCTGAAGTTCTTGTCACCGTATACTGTGTGCAGGTGGAAGATTTTAATTCATGTCTGTAATTTATTTAGCAAGTTATAAAAACTCATCCTGGAGCTCCTAAGGTAGGTAATAGAAGATTTGAAAAGTAATGGCAGACTGGGTGGAAAAAAACTTCTGTGAATTGGACCCTGATTGTGGGACACAGGACAGTCTGTAGTGAAGTTTCTATCATTTAAGCAAAGTTGCAAGAAAGAATGTCCCACTTACCATTCAGTTAACTCTGTCTGTGCATGGCTTCTTTTAATGAAGTGAGGCTTTAAGCTGCTCAGGCTTGTTTTGATCTTTAAATAAGACTGTAGGCTGAAGGATCAAAACCTTTTCTCATTCTCAGCCTGCATGCAAGATCAAAAAGGGGCGTTACAGTTTCTTGCTTAAACTCATTTTCTTTGCCACTTTTCTTCTCCCCCTTTGTTTGCAGTCCCAAGGGACAAATTGTTCATGGTGTGCTTCTCCAGAAAACATCCAACTCAGTTATAGTCTAGTCTGCTTATTTGTTTTCTGCTCTCTTAAGTTTTTAATACATTTACTGGGTCTAAGCAGTAGAATTGTTTTGTGTAACTCAGTTTTGAAATACGTAATTAAAACCAGATCTTTCCAGACCTTTTGTACAGAGCCCTTTTAATTTTAAGAGTGTAAATAATCATTTTCTCACTGGGAAAAAAAAAATTGGAAAGTTATTTAAAGTTCTTTATCTTTTTATGACCCGAAATGATTGTTTCAGTGCTATAAGGCATCCTTTGGGAACTTGTGGAAGAATGTTACGAGGGTTGAGAATGGAGGCTGTTCAAAGCTGATTAATAAAAAGGCTGCTTTCATATCTTGATCCTCCCATATACCATGAACCATATGAAAACACCAGGAATAATGAAGCCAAATGATGGTGTATATCTTCAGGCACAGAAGAATCTTGGTAACGTTTCATCTAATTATGAGTCTCTAACTCAGAGTGCTGAATTAAGAGTATTTTACTTCCTATAATAGCAGCTTGTTATGCGTGGAAAAATGTTGAATTTAGTGACTACAGCTGTGAAGTGAAAATTAAAACAGTATTTGAGTAGAAGTATTTGTGAGTGTTCTTTTGTCTTGGTATCCGAAGGTCGGTTCACAGCTCTTGAATCAGAGCTGACAACGGTTTTTATCCTCCCACAAGGAAAATCACAGATTAGAAAACTATGAAAAAATTAAATCTGAGTTTTGGTAAAACAGATTTTAGCTGAAAATTAATTTGTACCTGAAGTAAAGATTGTTTCATATCTAGATAGTTCTAATAACAACAAATTTTTCTCTTCCACTGACTGAAAAGGATAAATAAGGAGCTGACTCTGCTGCCAATGGACAGTTCAGGTTCAATTCTCAGTTATGCCTCTTGAACCTTTAGTGGTTAGTGTTGCCTCATCTTTAATGGGTAACATGAGTAATACAACTTCAGATACTGTTTGAAATGAAGTAATCAGAATTTTGACTCTCCATTCAACAGCAACTGTTGAACTTTCATATTTGGGTTTCCCCCTGTGTTTTGAAGTTGACAAAATGAAATATCCCCAGTTGCAAGGCCTCTGAGAAGCCACTATGGTTTTATTGCTGTTCCCCCTGGCATTTAAAATTTGTTCAGTGTGAAAAATTAACATTATACAGGTATTATTAAGAGACAGGCGTTTTCTGATCACGACCCCAGTCGTGTCTGATTTCCACAGATTGCTCAGAGGCTATTAATTTAAACTTTAATAATTCTACTGATAATGCACAAGAAGTAAGAAAATTCATCTCCAGCCTTCACAGCTGTGTTAAATGCTCCAGACCTAGCAGGAGAAAAAAAGAAGTGCTGATATTATAATTGCTTAAGTCATCACATTTAGGTAAGGTGCCAGTTTAATATAGTTGCTCCTCAGTTTATTGTTGGGTATTTCAGTTCCCATTTGGTATTTAACACTTCAAAGTGAAGACCTGAAAATGCTGATTAATTTAGGGTTCTTTATTTCTGTTATTGTGTCCTATTTCCAGTAGACATACCATTAAACATTATATTTTGGCATTGGCTAAGAATGCAGAATACCTGCTTTTCACTGATTCTGCTACTGATCTGTGAATTTGTACAGTCACTGAGCCACATCTGAGGTCTTTTTCTGTCTGTTCTTTAAAATGGGAACAAAGGTTTGTGGGTGAAGAGTTTGAAGATCCAGATGTAAAGTGAAGAACTACTTGCTGTACAGGAACAAAGGAAGAGATATTTAGGAAAAAAACTGAAATCCTTGCTAAACTGTTAGTGTAATTTCATGAAGGGAACTTTGGCCAGGATTGATGTAGGCTCCTTAAACTAGTCTGCTTGGTAAAACACCCCTGTTCTCCTTGTCTACTGAATGCATTTTCTTTTTCTCTGAAGTTTCAGCTACAGTATGTCACTATTTCTAACAGTAATCTGATTTATTGCTTTGCATTTTCAGTACGCACACACAGAGAAATGTGACCTTAAAGCTCTGTGCAGGAATGGTTGAGATTCAAGATGAGCATTGTCAGACACATCAGCAATCTTGACTGTATATATCATGTATGTCTTCAGAGTCTCTGCTCTGCATTTTGGAGCAGATGTTCATATGCTGCTAATCCTGGGAAAAACAGATTTGCGTGTTTGGGAAACAACCTTACTATACTGGAAGCATAACACGGCCTTGTTGTTTTTTAATCTTTTTTGAGTGTTTGGGCACATTTAGGCTGACCAGCTAACACTGTTACAGCATTAGATCTGTCCTGGTAAGTAAAGAGTATTTATTACTGTCAAAGCTTGTAAGAAAAATAGTGCCTGGAGTATCGCAAGCACAGCAGAGCATGTACAAAACAACGCACCTTTCCCAAAACCTGAAATCCTGAATTTTACTTGTGCCCTTATTTTGCTGTATTGAGTAGCAAAATACAGTATTTATGACATTTTCAGCAGTGCCATGTGAACTGAGTCATGTAAGTAATACATTCTTTAATCTCAGAAAAATCAGTATCTGTGAGTCAGTCAATGTCAGTCTTCAACTCTATTTGCATTTACTGCTGTTCTGAAGATGCAGGAAGAGCATGGTTTTATTGCAAAGGGACTGCCTCCAGTGTGCTTATAATCTGTACAGACAGGCTTTTTGACAAGTCAGATTGCAATGTTTATTTCTAGAATAGTAGTGGCTTTTATCTGTTATTGTAAATACAAGTTATTTCTGTTTGCCACCAGAGACAAATTTCACAGTACCAATAAATAACTTTTTGACCAGTAACACTGTCATCTTAAATTCTCAGTTAAGAAATACCTTTACTTTTTGTCTATATGCATTACGCAGTATAAATTAGTCGTGCACATCATAAGCTCAAAAGAATGTACAGATTTATTCTTTGTGCTGGAAGGAGAAATGTAGTCATAGAACATGTAGGTAGAGCCACCATGTCATTAGTCCAGACACCAATAAAATTAATTGCGGAATAGGTTTCAGGATTGGGCTGGACACTTTGTATCTTTAACTGTGCTGCCTTCCATTATTCTTGACCTAACCATTAAACACAGATACAGATCTTGTAGGCATACCTCCTGCAGGGTTTTATTTTCATACCTTACTGCAAACATCTTTGTAAACTTGAACCTCCAAATCTGCTCGCACATGAAAAGCTTTTATTCAGGCTTTCATCGTGTGCCTGGAAGGCCCCCGCTGTGTGTGCCTGCTTTCTGCAAGCTGATTACTGGTGTCCTTGTTATTTTCTGTCCTGACAACATCAGCTCTATTCAGGTACATATTAAATACACATGAAATACTAGCTGTTTATTATGGTAACGCTCTTACATGTTGTCTGCTAAGCATTTGTGTGGCAGCACCACCATGTCAACAGCTATTCCTTATTAGTACCTTTTATTTTTTATAAACCATTAAGCCTAGTCTCTTGTCCCTTAAGGTTTTAGGTTGTTGGTAGTCTGATGTCTTATACCTGGTAGAAAAATGAAAGAGGTTTGGGGAAAAATGAGTTCCCTACTCTGTGCTGATGACTTGGAAAGACTTAGAGTCACCGCTTGTGTGTGGGCTGTGCAGGCTCCTCTGCTGATGGATGGTGCTCTCAGGGGTGATGGCTGAGTGATTTTTCTTTTCAGGAAACTGTAGGGACTGTGGTACTTCCAGTTCTTGGAACTCTTTGTGACTTTGAGAGGCAGAAGAAAAGGTATTTCACCCTTGTTTATTACTCCTTATAATATTTCTCCTGCCGGGTGCCTGCCCAAGCTGCTCGCTCACCCCTTGACCTGAACAGAGGGAGAAAATAGGGTGAGAAACCTCCCGGCTCGAGTAAAACCTCCTCGTGCCGCCTTTCCCACATTTTCCCCTTATATTCCTCGCTGCCAAGGGGCATTTTGGCCTTTGTAAAGTGTGTTTAGGCAGAGCTGCCGCAGGCGCACGGCTGAGGGCCGGGCTGGGCCCAGTGGGTGCAGCGGCCGGAACCGGCCGCTCCCACAGAGGCTCCTCAGGCACCTCACAGGCAGCCATTTTGTGAGCCCTCCTAAAGCCGCTGAGCGATGTGGAAAAATCGCCGATTTTAAAGAAGCTCGGACCCCAGGAAGAGCGCTAGAGATGTCAGCAAAGCCAGTCCTGAGGGAGGCACTGGGAAAAGGAGGTTTTTTACCTCGTGCAGTGAGCGCTTCGGGAGGGATATGTGCTACACCTGGAGATCAGCCAGCCGGAGGGCTGACCTCAGAAAACAGGGCAAAGAAAAAGCCAGCTTCTGTTGAATGTGGATGATGTAAAGGTGTGGTTGCTGTGACAGGCTGCCCTGCTTCCCCCAGAGACACATCCAAGGTAGTTGTGCACTACCTGTGGATAATCAAGGCTCTAAGGTGTGATTAAGGACTGGGGAGCTTCCTGTAATGGGCCCTTTCTGGGAAGGCTGAGATTGCTTCCCAGTATCTTTGAGATGGCCCAACATCATCTCATGAAGGAGTTCAGATGGGAAGACCACCTACTAACACCCATAAAGAACTCATTTAGAGTGGTCTGAGGATAGAAGTGTGTATGTGATACAGGCAGAGGATTGACCCACGGCCCCTCCATCATCACCTGAATGTTGCAGTTCATGGGGTGACTCCAAAAAGTGAGTTTTCGTATATTTACTTTGTATCAGCATGTTGCCTTCTAAACAGATGTGTGTGTGTGTGTGTGTGTGGCATGGCTGTCCAAGCCTTTTTTCTTTTTTTGTTTTTTATTGCTTCATTTTTAAGCAGTCAAGAAAATATTTCTTGTTTAACTAACGAAGGTAGGACAAAGTCTTTACTTGCTGTTTTTCTTCTCTGGGGTTGCCAGCCAAGGTGAAGAAAGGAAAATTAGTCCTTTAGTTTATAGCTGAGTTCTTTTTGAGCATTTAAAATCATGATCTGAGAAAGCATCTCCTGAGACTGTCTGTCATGTATCACTGAAGTGTCATGCAGCTGTGATCAGCGTTGCACTGAATTCCATGTTTTGTGTTTGGCCCAGATATCTTCGCTGAATGATGTTTTGAACTGTCCTGTCATGATACTTTACTTGTAAACATGAATCTGTCCATAAGTTTATGTTTTTTCAGTCACTGAAGTGTTTTGTCTGGCCACTCAGATGTGTGAGTGTTCCTCGGTGGGAACATTTCTACCTGAAAGTTGTTCTCAGCTGAAACATGGTCAATCAGGCAGTAGCTGAGACAGTTGGAGATGCCCTTGCTGTCTATTACCTTTGAAATTAACTGTTTTATATGTGTTGGTAATTAGGAGAATATGATACAAAATGCTAAGAAAGTGGAATTCTTGAACCCTGCGTCAAATAATCCAGTCTTCTCTCTTTTTCTAAAAAATTTTTTTTATTGGTATACAAAATGCTAAGAAAATGGAATACTTGAACCCTGCATTGAATAATTAAAAAAAAAAACCAACCCAAAGCTGGATGCACCTGATGTCTTTGTGAGTATAAAATTCCTTCAAGGAGTCCTTTATATGCATGTTCCACAGAAAAACAGCATTCTGAGAGGAGCAAAGTGAGTGCACGTGCCCTGTTTTTAGGTGTTAAGAAGATCTGTTGCATTTGTTCAATCAAAATGGCTGCTAGATGAAAAATCTTCTTCCTAAAACTGCCTGTGAAACAGCAGATGTCACTCCAGTTTTTATGTTGGCCGGGGACAAATTTGCTTCGGTACAAGAATAACCCATGCGTGACATTATTGCTGATGTTTAATATAGTGTGCTAAGGAGTAGATGGAACAGAGCACGGAATTCCTGAGGTTAACTGTGGGTTGCTGCTTTAAGCACTAGAGAAACACTTGTTTCTGGTTTTCATTCGGACCTGTGCATGTTGGCATGGGGTGGAACCAATTTATGAAGAGGTGGAGGCACTGAGTAGCAGCACATACCTCATGTGTGGCTTATGTTTAAGGCAGTGGGGTTATCTGTGAGCTGAGAAAAACCTACAGTTGCGTGGCTGAATTGTTCTGAGCAATCGCTTTAAGGCTGCATTACGGTTGAGCTCATTTTAAGCGAACAGAAAATGGAATGAGCGGTTTGTTTCGGTGTTCGCAGCTTGGTCACAACAATTGCTAAACTTATATTATAATGGCCCGCCTTCGCGAACGAAGAGCCGGGGAAGGTCTTTACACCTTCCAGCCTGCGCATTGGATTTTT
>JAYRBT010000114.1:469066-525743 GCA_036023395.1 Myiotriccus ornatus
CTGAGCCCACCCTTTAATCCTAAGGTTCATCTGCCGGGGCCAAGCAAGCTTGGACGGTGGCAGTGAGGTCCTGAGGATGTAGATGGATTATATTATGTTTGCATGTATAGGAACCCAGGACCAAAGTCTAAAATTTCTTGAAGTGGTGCTGATTCAAGTAGGCACATCTTCTATGACTTCACATGCAGTGCACGCTGCAAAATATAGGCCAGAAATCTCAAGGCAAGGTGGCAAAACGCGTTTCCTGCATCACCAAGAGAACCATAACCATCCCCAAGCTCCACAGTAGATGCTGTGAATAACCAGTTTTATCTCAGGAATGTGGTTTGGGTTGGATATGCACACTGGGAGGGGATTTAAAATCTGCCTTGCTATTGGCCCTAAAGACAGGAGCAGACAAAATGAGATTTCTTTACTGTAGGTTACTTTTATTTGCTTAAAACTCTTACTTATGGTTATAAAGGACTACATCTGAATTTAGTGCCTGTAGGGAAAGGAAGATAACATTGTTTTTACATGGGGGAAGAAAAGAAAAAAGTTTTATGGTATCAAAATGCATTTGATGGGGAAAAAAAGTGCAGTGTTTTGTTTTTTAAATAAAATAGAAGTATAGCTCCATGTCATTCTGTTTTAACTTAGACTTAACAAGCCTGTGTTGTTACAGAAGACAAAAGCTTGGGAATTATAGATATTTTTGGCACTGCACAGAAGAGTAAATCTTTTGTTTACCTGTAAATTCAATCCTCCATTCTTAACTTCTCCCCTGAGACTTGGATCTTAGTAATATTAAAAGTTCTGCTGTTTTAAAATCTTTGCAAGCACACACAACCTGTGCTCCAGTAAGTGCACCATCTGAATTTTATTACTAGGTCTTGATATTTTAAATAGCAGAGGCGAGTTTACATTTTGCTGACAGACATTTTGCTCGAAGCTTTGGATAGTGAAAGGTGTTGCAGATTAATATTAAACGTCTCTTGAATGTGCCTCCCAGCCCTAGAAGGATGACTTGCAATTCTGGGGCAGAGGGATTTATTTTCTGTGATGCTTTGGGCAGTTGTTGCAAGGTGCCAGGCAGAGGATATTAAAGAATTCAAAATAAAATACTTATCTGTATTTATAGCCTCAGATCGAGAATATTTGCCAGCCTGAGTGATGACTGGGCATAGTGACAGGCAAAGCCAGAAGAAATTGTAAGACACAAGATCAGTTCCAGAGCTGTAATAAATATAGTTTTAAAAACAGCCATGAAACACAGAGGAGAGTAGATTTGGAGCCACAGGCCAAGAGATTGTTTCTGTAGAAGGGCGAAAGAAAACACTCAATTTTATCATAATTGTGTAGAAAGGCTCCCTGAATAGAGAGTTAGATTAATGTTTTCAGGTAATAAAAACATAGTTTGGCAAGTACACTATGGTATTAGCTGTGTGCTTAGTGGAAAGAATACCTGAACCAAAAAAACCAATGTATTATACATGTAAGCTTGAACTTTGTTGGGTACAGATGGGCAAACTCTGTCCCATACGTTTGTCACTTGTGTTCAGTCATATTTAATCAAGAATTCACCTAAATGCCTATACAGATTCCCAGTAGCTGTCACAGGAACAAACAATTGGTCCTACTGGTGGATCTGTCTGGGAGCAGAAGTGCAGCTGAACGCAGTGGTTATCTTTGTCAGGGGCAAGTCACTTAGATGAGAACCTTTTGCCATAAGGAGACATCCAGAAGCAGAAAGACCGTGCTTCAGGCTCTTCCTGGCAGGATCCTCAGGGGCATGTTGGTAACGAATAGAGTTGAGGAAATTATCCCAACACAGGGTTCTGGGTGTGATGAATTCAGAGAGGGGCTGTGTGGTTCTGGTTATTGTCAGAGCAAGGCAGGCTGTGCCTCTGCCTCTCGACCTGGAGTGGAGAACCTGGAGGCTTCGTGTGGAAAGGGAATGTCTTCCAAAGAGCTTCAGCCAGCTGTGGGAACTGCTGCGTTCCCTGAGCTCACACAAACACTTAACAGGTTCCTTTTGGCCTTGAACAGTGTGCCAGGGTGTTGCTGTCATAGTGGTGAATACTTGCAGGAGCTGGAGTTGATGAACATCTTTTTTTTAAAGGGGGGGATTAGAGTGCCTCATAAGAAAACCTGAGAATCTGGTTTTATTCCAGTTTTTAAAAATGGGAATATTCAAAAATTGGGCCAGATCCTAAGAATGGCAAGGACATTTTTGTCTCCTCTTTGTCCTGTGAGATGAAAATGTAATTTTCTCACCACCAAGTTGAGAATTTGGTGTGTTCCTTGACACTGTTTGAGTACAGAAAGCACAGAATAAGATACAGAGACTCTCCCTGCCCTCAAAAGGGATGATGACACATAGTAAGCACACTCTCAGATGAGATCCAATTATCTTCATTTTCTGCAGTGGCCTTTAAGTGCTGAGGGAAGAACAGCAAGAAGTCTCCTGAACTGCTCTTTTAGCTTCTGGCAATCAGCAATTTAAGGACTTCTGGGTCAGGCTGCATCTGGATTGTCAGATTTAATGGACACTCTTAGGACTATTTCCCAGTTATGCCTAAATGTGAGTTTCTTTAGGTTTCTCTGGTTTTGGGTTTTTTTTTGTTTAAAAATCTGGCTCAACAAGAAAGAAGGAGACAAAGGAAACAAGTGCTGAACTGAGATTTCATGAAGAAGCATGACCAGGACTGAGCCTTTCTTGGGTTACTTCTACCAGCAGTGCCTAAAAGCCACGCTGAAAATGCTGAATTGGCAGGATGAGATCCCAAAGTGGTTATATGGACTCTCTCTGAGGCCCTGGGTCAAAAATCTCCCTTTAGTGAGAGATTTTTCAGGCTGTGTTTTGGTCATAAGAATCATGAGGTCACTTTTAGCTGTGTCAGGGCTGGAGCAGGCTGAGCTTAAGAGCCAAAGAGATTTATTGTGTGACAGCAGGGAAAGGAATACAGAGGATGTGCATGTCCCCTCCTTGAGTTCTCTTGCTGTCCCTGTCCTGCCCACTCATGCTGTATCCCACCTCTTCTAGAGCTCACAGGATCAGATCATAAGTCATAATACAGTGGATTTAAGAATTAAAAAAAATAAATATTTACAGGTGAAGATGCCCAGGGAACTTAGTTCCTAGTGACTGTACTCCAGACTGGTGTTATTCCATAACAGGGCATATTTAAGGTTGTTGAGGTTCCTGATGTGGAAGTGGTCACATTGCTGTGAGTCAACCAGTGCAGTGAGCTGTGTACCAGCATGGAAAACACAGAGTAACAAAATACAGCTGGGAAGCTGGACAAACCACCAGGGCTGGAGCACTACCCTCTGCAGCAGGAGCAGCCTGGAATTATTCATAATGGAAGTGCCACAAGGTGAATTTAACACATTTTCTAACCTAAACTGGAGACGTAACTTTGGACTTGTTTCCTGTTGTGATAATACAGTAAAATAACTAGACAATCACTAAGACAATCCTTACAACAGAGCAAGTGCAGGGAAATGTGGCTTCCTGGTAGATTAGCAGATTTCCGATCTTTCTAATTTCTGTAGGTGCTGTAGGTCACCCTTAGGTGGGAAGAGGTGGTATTTGATCTTTTGTCTCCTGAGTCCTCAACTCGTGTCTTGCCTGCAAGGGGCCTGAAATTTTCTCCTTTACATCCACGTCCTCATAAATTAAAGAGTAAGTGTTGGTTTGATCCGGGCATTTGGGATTTGGCAGCTCTGTACACGCTTCTCCTGTACCTGTGTGGGAAGTTAATACCGGAGTTGACATTGCATTAGAGGTTGAAACCTTTGATATCAGGGATGAGAGATCCCATTCTTCTGAACTTGGCCTCTTTTGCAAATTGTCAGACTAAGGAAACCATAAGTGAGGAAATCTGTGCCTTTTGCTGAATTGATGCCTGGAGAAACTATGCAAATCAAGGAAAAGATTTGCTGCTCTGCTTTGCTTCCCTCTGCTATTTGTGTGCTTCAACACTTTTGTCATCTGCAGATGGGCCATAAGTGAAGGACAGAGAAAGTGGCAGGTGTTCCATCCTTCCAAACCCTATCTCATTTTAGCAAAATTGGAAAAAAAAAAAGGATTTAGTTGCTATGATAAAGCTAAGTCATCAATTACTCTGCAGTTTGCTGCAGTGCTGTCTGCAGGCAGGCTGCTCTGGGAAGGCAAGCACCTCAGCCCCAATCCTCTGGTTTAAATGCTTGTAAAATTTGGAATTATGGTAAGGTTGGGTTGCGGATGTACATTTTACATTTCTCTTGGTAACGGACAGAGCAGCTCAGGCCTTAGCACTGTTCCTCCCAATATACCAGTGAAGCACCTCAGTGTTGCTTATACTGCTGATATTAAATTTACAGCACATGCTGTTGAACTTGGATTCTCTAAATATTTTAGTTCTAGCTGGTGGGTTGGAATAGTGAGACCGAAGAGGTCAGAACTCCCCTGTGCTCTCATTGCTGGGCTCCAGCACTTTAACCCACAGCCTTTCAGTGCACTGAAACAATACTGTGCTATAAACTGAGTATTCCAGTAGCTAATTTTTAGATGTTTCACTCTACTGTTCAGTAGGTGTGGGTTGAACAGATTCTTTAAGCCATTGTCCATGACAGCAGTCAATCTGTCCTTCGTCTTTCTACTTATCCCCTTTGGAATAATCAATTGTTTGTGGTCTGAGTGGTTTTTTTTTATTTTTTTTTGGCTCTTTCTGAAGGTTTTGGTTTATTTTTTGAGCAAGTGAAATGAATTAAGTTAGAGAAGAGGAGCCAACACACTGCAATTAACACCAGGAGCATGACATGATGGCCAAGGACTGTTTTTGGCAAGGGGGAGCCAGAGCAGTATAAAGTCAGTTCTAAGCAAACCATAATGATGCTCTGTAATAATCTGCATTAATCCTCAGCCATTGGCTGTGTGTGATACACAGTGCTCCAAGGAAGAGCTCGCCTGGATAAACAAAGGAGAGTTTTTCACACTGAAAGCTGTTTATTTGGATCTATATTTATGACTGTTTTCTTTAATAAATACCTCTGTTTAGGAGGTGCTGTTGTGCCATATGTTTCAACAAATCCAGTATTAAGCAAGTCCAGATGGATGAGAAGCATTTTATGAAACATCTTCTATTTTCTTTTGTTTTGCCTGAAAAGGGGAAAAGTAATACATGAAGTCATGCACAGTGTAACCAGATGTTCTTCCAAGATCTACCTCAACCCCATGTTTTTTGCTGTGGTTTTAAAATTTGAGAAGCCAGAGATCCACTTTATTGGTCTGCCCAGTGTCAATGCAAGTAGCTCTTGCTATAATGACAGTGTGCTGCGAATTCCAGCTCTTTTTCTCATAAGGCCAAGCTGGTCTGTTGCTATGTCTGAAAGTGTTCTCATCCAATTACTTTATTTTCTAGTGTATTCGCTCAATTCACCTGTTGATCTGTCCTAATTTTGTCAGGGGTGGAGATTGGGGGGAATGACTTTCTTTTCTATGAAATCAGCAGGAGTGATCTCCAGCAGCAAAAGCATGGATATAGTGTGTGTACTTGGAAAAACGGAGACACTTTTTTCTTCAATGCCTGCCTCTTGATACTTATTTGAGTTGCGCGGTCAGGAGTGTCGTGACATTCAGAGGACAGTTACGTGTCCCATCCCTGGAAGTGCTCAAGGCCAGGCTGGATGGAGCTCTGAGCAACCTGGTCTAGTAGAAGGTGTCCTTGCCCATGGCAGGGAGGTTGGAATGAGATGAGCTCAAAGTCCCTTCCAATCCAAACCATTCTGTGATTCCATGAGTGTTCGATGCTACTGTCATGTGAAGGATAATCCTATAGCCTTGGAGCAGTGCCCCATAACATGCAACAGCTCACTACTCCTGGATCAAGGAAACCATGGAATAGAAATATGAAATGGTTTGGATTGGAGGAGACTTAAAGATGATCTTGTTCCAACCCCACTCCCAAGGGCGGGGACATCTTCCAGGTTGCTCAGAGCCCCATCCAGCCTGGCCTGGGGGATCCTTCCAGGGATGGGGCATTCACAGCTTCTCTGGGCAAGCTGTTCCAGTGCCTCACCACAGAATTCCTTCCTAATATCTGATCTTAACCCACTCTGTCAGTTTGAAGCCATTCCCCCTTGTCCTTTTGACTCTGTGCCCTTGTGAAAAGTCCTTCCCCCGTCCTCTTGTAGGTCCTGTTTAGGTACTGAAAGGTTTCTCTAAGCTCTGTCTGGAACCTTCTTCAGCCTGGACAACAGTCCCCTCCATGTAACTCACTGTTTGTTCTCTGGGTTAAAATGCATGTTTCCATACTAAAGAAACTTTAGTAGGTATTTGTTACTGTGGTTCAGCACTTAAATTTGCATCTTTATCACAAAGGCAGTAGCTGATCATGAACTGTAAGACTCATCTCACATCGAGTCATTTTGATCTCCTGTATTTCACAGGTAAAGTGACTGTAACTTTACATTCACCTACCAAAGGGACCTGATCCCCAAGAGGTGCCAAGCATTCCCGTTTTAAAAGAGATACTTGCACTAATCACCAGCTGGTTCATAGCGAGAATCACTAGTCACCTCTTACAGTCGTCATCCAGTGGCAGCTTTGTGGTTTTCTAAGCACTCCACACCTACTCACAGCTCCTGGTGCTGTGACTCAACAGCAGGAGCGATTCTGTGCCTGCCCTGCAGCTGCAGCAGTCACTGGTTTTGTCAATTCACATCCTAGGCAGTCCTCAGCTGAATTTGTTCTCAGTTCTCCTATAGCTACCGGAGCCAGACAGCAGTTTCTTCTAGAAAAAAATAAGCACTCTTATTCTCCAGTTTCTTGCATATTTTCCCTGCATGCACTTCTCCCTGGCCAGCGGTGCCAGGGGTCTTCTCACTGTAGCTGATCGAGTGCTTGGGTGTCTTTGGTGTCTTCTCTATCAGGGTATTGTGTCAGCAGAATTTCATTACAAAAAGAAGAAGAGAAGTGTCTTTACATTTTCCTTGCACATCTTGTTCCACCAGCTTGGTTAACTGAATATGGGAATCTTAGGGGCAGAACTGAGAGAAGTAAACTCTTCAACCAACTCTCAGAATTCAGTGCTGGAGTTAATAATCTGCTTGCTAAAAGATAGCATTCTGGGGAATGAAATATATTTTTGTTGCTAAAGTGTTCTTGTAACGGAAACATGGGAGTTTTGCACAAATAAGGAAAGAAAAAGTAAAACAAAATACCAAAGTCCTTTTTGTTGCTGTCGTTTTAGTAGCACAGAGCAAATGAATTTTTAAAATGAAAGGAAATATAGATAAGATTAAAGTAATCATTAACTAAGCCAGTTTCACTGCAGGAACTTGATTGAATCCATTTGAGATTATTGCTTTGTGATATCTGCCTTTTCAGAGTGTGGTCTGGATTAAAATACAATGAAACACTACTTGATCACTCAAGGATATGAAGAAAATAGGATTATTGCAGGCTTTTTGAAGAAAAGATCTGGTGCTCTGTAATTTGAGTGTTTAGACACTTTGAACGGGCTCGTTAAATTAAAGGTTCCTTAACATGAGTGAGCATTAAGTGGCTGCCTAAAATTACTATATAGCAATTACATGGATTTAAAAAAAAATTATTCTATAGGTATATTTGAAGGTAATGGAAAATCTAGTTATAATTCTGTTTAAAAGTCAAACAAGAAGCTTGTGTAGAAGAGACCTGGGAATAGTCAGACTGCAGGACACAGATTTGTTTTAGTGTTGCCTTTCTCAGGGCTCCTTCATGTGCTTGAGCAGCTGATCAAGAGGTTTCTTGGCTTATTCAGCCAAAGCAAGGATGGGTTTGTTTGCTGGAGACAGTTCACCAAAATAACCTGTGCCACAGTCTGTACTATGGAATTCCATTGTGTTCTTCCATCTTAAAACAGTAAAGAAGAAGACCAAGCACTCTAACAAATGCAGGGGGAATTCTTTGTTCAGATTGTTATGCAAAAAGACACTAAATTCCTCGGCCACATCCTCAGGAATACAAAAGCTCCTGGGCAATCACAGAATAAATTACCAGAATTTCTGGCCCAGTGATTTGTTGGAGAAATGGCAGCTGAGCATTCTTCAGTCTTTATTTCTCACAACTGCTTACCTATATTGCTTCTGCTTTCTATCCTTTGCAAGAAAAAATTTCCAAAATACTCCTCTTTGTGAATTTAGACACATTTTTAAATTCTGCAGTTTCTTCTCTAAAGCAACTAAGGTGTTTTGTCTGTATTTCAGGAATTTGATAGTCTTCCTTTTGAATCCAAAGTCAGTGCCCTCCTTTTTTTTTCCTCCATTCTGACTTTGTGAAAGACATTCAGAAGTACAGAAAGCCTGAAAACATTGTTAGAGCTCTCTGCAGATCTGATTTACTTCATCCCTGTAGTGGGTTGCCTATTATTAGTCCAAGCCCTGTTGTACTGATCTCTGTGTCCCTTGATCTTTATAGGGAACTGCTCCAAGTGATGTTCAGTCTCTCTGGATTCTCAGATGCATTTTGTGTGCACATTTATTGTTGTTCCTGGGAAGGCCTCTGAACCGGTGTGGTGGCAAACACAGCAGAAAGGTCCTGCAGAAGTCTGAGAGGAAGGGCAACAGCGTACAGGCAGCTTTTATTGTACACACAGCAACATTTGAGGCAGTAAATTACTTTCCATAACCGTGACTGTAGATTATGGGCCACCAGAAGGCCTCTGAACATTGCCCTGAGGGTTAGGATAAAGGATGATCATGGAGTCTCTGTATGGGATTGTATCAGGAAGTTGGGAAATTTGCGAGTTTGGGTGAGATACTTTGCTATTCTTTAAGGAAGTTCCATTCTGGAATCAAACAACAACATAAAATCATAGTTGCTGCACTCTGAGGTAAAATTAAAAAAAAAAAAAAAGGCCTGATTGCTTAAATGATAGGAACTAATATTAAAGATCCAAATCCTCCAAGAAGTAACAAGTGAATTAACTTGGATTCTTTCCTCTCAGTCAGGAGGATTCCCTCTGTTCCACTTGGACTACTTTACTTTACCCTTGTTTGTCATCTTGTCCTGTCCGTTTTCACATCAGCTAAATCCATTTCTGGGGAGTCATCCACTGCAGTGGCCTTCCTCATTTTTATGTTTTAATCTGCCCTCATATATGTGCCTGTATATAAATGTATATAAATATTTTTTTGCCTGGAGCTTTAGTCAGGAGAACTGGGGATCACAGGGTGTTAATCTCGAGTGCAAATCATCTCTACAGAAGTACACTGAAAAATCAAATAAGTATTTGTTGATCTGCTCTAAATTGCAATATTTTGACATATTTGGATCATAAATAAGGCCTAGCTTTTCCTTTACATGTGTGCATGTGCAGCTAACAGAATTATAGTGAGGATATTCTATGTGCAACAGAGGGCAGGTACAGGCATTGTGCAGCAAGAAACCTGTCCCTAATTCCTAGTTTTGGGGTAATCTGGAACCTGAATTTCTGCTAAAATACTCTTGTATTCATGCCTGTTTACTGATCTTGAGTGTCCTCTGGGGTTTTAGACCCACAAGCAGTTCCACCCTTTGATAGCAGGAGTTTTACTGTGTATCTTGTTAATTCCTTATAAATTATGGTGCAAGTGTCCATTCTTTTTGTCTAGGAAGTCTGGACTATTCCTCTTCTGCAGTGTTAAATAATCAGATGTAATGATTTAACTTGGCAGATACACAAAATTTAAGATTTCTGTTTTGAAGCAGTGGAAATAGGCAAATAACTGCATTTCTTGAGAAATCTTCAGCAAGCTTGGCTTCTTGCTGCAGTTACAAACACTTGGAGTCCCAGTTTTCAGCTTAAAAATAAAAAGAAAAAAATCCATGTGTACTGACTGCAGTGCAGAGAAGCTTAAAAATATGAATCTGACAGTTCCCAAGCAGGCAAAAAACCTGTAACTCTAAAAACAGTCCTTTGGTCTACCTTGTTGTGAAGGAGGGGGCTTTGGAGGGGGCCTAAAGGTTTGGTATGATTAACACTAGTTTTAAAAGCAGGGGCTGGATTTGTGTGTGCGCTCAGGACTCCAGTGGGGAGTCAGGATGAATTTTGTCCTGAAAAAGTACAAGGAGCACATCTTCTTTCCCCACTGATGTGCACAGTGAGTATTTCCTCCTGGCACAGTGATGTCTCTCAGCTCTGTAACTGCTCTGGGGCTTTTGATTGATTTCCTTTTTTTTCCACTCCCTTCACACCTTCCAACTTTGCCATGTCCGTCCCAGCTTGAGGAATTGGACAAGCCACCTTTCTTCCTCCGTGTGGGCAGTGAGTGCAATTGTTCCTGGAAGTGTGAGCCATAGGAAGCCCGAGGAACAGGCTGTTCTGCTGCGCTCCAGTGTTACATAAAGAACGGGCTCCTGAGACCTCTGCCATCTCTGCAGGGAGAGGGCCCGTTCTGACAGGCAGCCAAAGCAGGATTTTGTACAAGGGCAGAAGAGGACTCTGCTGTTCTGGAAGGGATGGCAAATGCCATTGTTATCCTGATGCTGATCTCTGTTTTTCTCAGGGCCTCACACATAGTCTTTGACTTCTTCTTCTGGCCATGAGGAGATTAAACACAGAATGAAGAAGGAAAACAACCAGATCTCTCACTATCCACTGTTAATCCTTGCTGCTTTTCCACTTCATCTGTGTGGCAAGGGAGAAAGTAAAACACAGGTACTCAAATCTGCACTGGGGTTTAATTTTTTTTTTCTTTTTCCTTTTGAGGGAGAAGTTGCTGGTTGTCAGAGGCAAAAATGGGTCATGGAGCTGCTGCATCTTAAAAATAAAATCATTGGCAGACTTCCCTGCCTGCAACATAGTGCACTGAATTTCAATGAAAATCACCCAAATGTACAGAGCTCACAGGCAGCTCAGAATGCTGCAATAGAAAATGCTGCAGAGTACATTTCTAGGCAACTTCCGCGGCATTTGATTTGCTTGTTCATAAATCTTTTCTCAATCAAAGTGCTATTATTTTTTTTGCAAATATCTATCTGGATTCTGAACTAAGCAGCATTCATGATGTTCTCTATTTCCCCTTTCATCCTCGTGCAGAAGATGGTGGTTTCTTTGAAAATGTAAAATACATTCTTCTGAAAACAGTCAATTTGGAAGGCAAAAACCTGTGGTTTAGAAGGAGTAGAAAATAGTTTATTGTCACAATTTATTTATGCAGACAGCTACAAAGACTTTGTCTTGCTCAGACTGTTGAGCATTTTGTTTTCCTTTTGATCTTGTCATTTTTAGAGTGCTTTGCCAAACTATCACGGATGTGGGATAAAAACATGGGATTATTGGATTATGACTGTTAACCAGGAGGCTGTTCAACAGCTGCTGTGTTGATGCTGGAATTGTTTTCCATGCTAGTTAGGCACTAGTTAATCACTATCATGTTCCACCCCTGTCATAGGAGGTGCCAGGTAATAGGTGTAAACTCAGTGCAAAGCACATGTGATCAAATCCTCATCATCAGCTGGGCTGGCATGAAATCTCTAGAGCTTCTGATATCTCTGTTAGCACTTGTTTTGATTCTCTATTCTTCTCACCAGCCTCAGATTTTTTGGCTGTTTTCCATCCACAACCTTTATCCAAGACTATCATTAGTAGTAAACTGTGTAATCCCAAGAAATAGAATGTGTGGATATGGCTGGCAGTGGAGTCTCAGTATTACAATATTTGTAAGCCCTGGAAGAGCAGGCAGAGCTTTGATTCTGGTATGGTCAGTAAGTGAATTTCCCAGTGGAGGCTGCACATCCATGTCACAGGGAGGAATTTCTCCAGAAGGGCTAAAACCATTTCAGTATGTTCCCCTAAAGCCCTGCCACTTGTGTCTGGCAAACACACAGCCAGTTCTCATTGTTCCTGCTGCTGATAGTGCAGCAGCAGCACAGAAGGTGAGGGTGGGTGTCTGCCTTCTCCCCTCTGACAGTACAGTAATGTATTTTCAGTCCTGTGCCTTAGCCTGAACCCAGACAGTGGCAGACCTGGAGTAGAAGCTTTACAAGACCTGCTGGCTGTGGTTTGGCAGGATCATTTATGAGGCTGCTCAGGAATGGAAATCTTGGTAGAGGTCAGCAAGTGGGGAGGTCCCTGTATCCGGTCCCTCTACCAGAACTGGCAGTAGAAGGGGAAGGCTCTTCTCTGAAAACTCAAATCACATGTTTTTACCTGTCTGTACTGAGTATCTGTCTGCCTTGGCTGTTTTACTGAGTCACTGCAGACAAATTATTCATGGTGTGTTTTTACATCAGTTAGCACTTGCTCGTGTGAAGTTTGCCTCTGGTAAGGAATGTCTGATATCACTGGGCTCTGGGTCATATCCTCCAACATTAGCATTTTCATGTGCAATATCTAAAGGGGATGTTGACCACATTTCAATCTAAATTAATCTCACTTTTATTTGTTTTGAAAACATTAGATGTCCTGTCTTTCCTTCTTCCCAGTGGTTAATTTTCCCATATTTATCCTTGCTGGCTGGTGAATGTCTCTGTGCTTGTTGTTTAACTGGCAGATGAGTTCATTTAAGTTGATAGAAAACCGAACTCTGAAGGGAAGCACGTTCTCAAAATGCATAGGCTAATCCTATTAGGTGAAGGCATTTTTGCTTAAATGGAAAATGATTAGACTGTATCTTCAGTATCTCTTCAGGAGAGTCTGTGGCTGATTTTGCTGTTCCTGGAGGCTCATATGGTATTCCCTGAGTCATGTAACTGTGAACAGAGAGGCAAAGGAAAATTGTTTCCCTTAATTGTACGTGGTGAACTCTATTTTGCTTCCCTGCTGAAATTACTGTTTTGTGTTATTTTCAAATACCATTGGAATAAGAAGTATGACACAGTGCATGTTGGGAAGTATATGAAATCCTCTCCATTTTTTTTTTATTTTTTTTATCCTCCTCTAGCTGAATCCACTCAGTTATATTCCTGGCTGTGCCTGCAGCTGAAGTCATGTGGTAGTACATCTGCTTTACACTAACAGCACCAGTTTATGTAATTCATTATGTGCAACCACAAAGTCAGATGCTAATCCAGGCTAATCCAGCACTTTCCTGAAGAGCTGCACTAACAAATCTTGCTTCAGGGTTTTCAGCTCGTGGTCTGCTGGACAGTGCCTGGAGCTCGGCGGAGACCGGGCCGGGCTGTGTAGAGCCGCCGGTCTCTGTCCCTCCCTGATATCCACAGCCCTCCGGGGCAGGGCCGAGCGGGAAGGCCTGGGATGCGTGGCTGGATGTGCTCCTCATCCCTCCACCTGGGCGGGCTGCAGGGAGAGCCAGCCCTGACAGCCGAGGGCTGATGTGCCAAGACACACCAGAGCCCCTGGTCTGCAGCAGTGACTGCTGCGGCAAATCCTGCCGAGCACACCTGTGGGGGAGTGCAGCCCGTGTCCTTGCATCCCTGCACAGCCAAATCCAGGGCCTATCCAGAGATCCTCTTTGTTTCCTGATTACAGTGATTTCTGCAAATCGGAAGCACATCATTTGGGGGGTGTTTGAAGATTGAGGGGATTTTTATTTGTTCTTTGGTGGTTTTTTATAGCTGTGCTGTCAGGAGATGCCTCCTGGTATCTGGAAAAAGGGAGCTCTCCTAAATAGCAGTGGACACCTGAACACCTGCTCCTGAAGCAGAGGCAGCGAGAGCTGAGGGCTCAGGCTCTACTCCCACAGAAATTGTTGAATTCCAGGCTGCTGCTTCGGAGCCCTTTCTTTCACTACTACACATCCTAGCACCTCTTCCTTGAAAATGACAGATGTGAAGCTGTTTTCTTTCTTAATTTACCCTTAAGTCCTTGTTTCTGACTGAATTTTCCACTTCTACCTCTGCATGTATATGTCCCTATTTCCTGACCCTGCCTGAAAAGAAAGATAAAATTCACTACTTCTGGCTTTTCTTTTTTTTGGCAAATACAGATGTTAGGTCTGATTTTTGTCTTGAGGCTGCTCTGATGAAGATGATGGCACTGGGAGGGGAGTGAGACACTGGAACAGGTTGCCCAGAGAAGTCATGGCTGCCCCATCCCTGGAATTTTTCAAGACTGGTTTGGATGGGACACTGAGCAACCTGGTCTAGTGGGAGGTGCCCTTGCCCACATCAAGGGCCATTGGAACTGGATGATCTTTAAGGCACCTTCCAACCCAAAGCTACCTGTGATCTTATGTCTCCAGAGTCACAGATATGGCTGTGCAGAAGCAATTCCTACCCTGCAGGATCTGCTGCCAGGAGCAACTCCAGGTCAGTTTGTGCAGTTTTGAATAGCATTTGGTCCAGAGCCATATGGATCTCCTGGAAGTGTTCCCTGTCCAGGCACTTTGTGCCTTGAAGCAGAACTAGATGGAATAGATGAATTTTCTCAGTGTTGCTGTTAGTTATCCCTACATCCATGTGGCTGTGATATGGGGATCAACATCAGAAACCCACTGACAGCCAGAGAGTCTGTGCTGTGTTTAAACACTTAATACCACTGAAAATACACTGATTTTATTTGGGCTGCTTGAGAGGGGGAGAAACTTTCTTTGCTCTTCTGAAGTGTTTGTTCAAAGAACAGCAACAACAAACAGCCCCAACCACAAGCTGTGGGAGCATGACTTCATCTTCTCAGTTTTCTCCACGCTGTGCTGGGCAGAGGAGCAGGGAAGGCATTTGCAGATGCAAAAATACACTTCTGGGACTCCTCCCTGCGGGAAATTATTGCTTCACAGAGGAATGATTTAAACAGCTGTAGTTTGTCTTGACAGCATATTTTTCTTTACTCTGAGCTGCAAAATAACCTTTTGCTGTGAAAATCAGATGCTGCAGTAAATGCCTTTGCAGGTGTTGGATGTTCCTTGGAAGAGACAGAGGTGGTTGAAAAACGGAGGGACACTTTGCAAAAAAATACTCTTTTCTCGCCCAAAATCCTAAGGTTTGAGTTTAAAAGAAAAAAAAAAGTGTCTTTCATCTAGAAACCAAGATAAAATTTGCAGGGAGAAAAAAAAATCCCAAACAACCCCCAACAGTATTTGATCCAGAAATGCAGTTTTGTTCTGTGGAAGTTGCTGTCCAGGCCTTTTGGGCACTTTCTGGATTTGGGGCTTTGAGGGCCTCTTGATTTTGGAAGGATTTTGGTTGGTTGGTTTTGGTTTGTTTTTTTGGTTTGTGCATTCTCACACCCTCTTTCCCCATCTCTCCCCGAGGATAAGCTCTGTTTTATCCTGCAGTACTTCCTATTACTTATGATGGCTGTGTAAAATCCCCTGTCAGCACTGAAATGCAGCTCAGAGAAAAGAACAAGAACCAGGGGTGGTACTTCTAAGTCTTGAATACACTAGACTTTGTTTCAGGCTTGTCTAAATAAACTGTTGGGTTTGTTTGTTTGTTTGTTTTAATAATGAAAATTCTTCATGGGGAAACACTTGTTACAAGAAGAAAAATGGCTTAAACTACTCGATTTCTTCAGTGTTAAAATAGATTTAATTTGGCTGGTGATTCAAGTAAGTGGAAAGAGACTTTATAGAGAGTAGGTGGATATCTGCAAAGATATTCTGTAAGAGATAGGCCAAAACCAAAGGCTGGTGCCAGACCCAAGAGATGTGGTGTGTTTGTGTTGTCACTTCAGTGTTCAGGCCAGGCTGAAGCTCTGAAGCCACTCTCAGTGAAAGGGTGGCCAGGGCTTGTTTAGAGAGCTGTCCCTTCCTCACCTGGCTCTCTGCCTTTTTTATTTTCTGCCTTGCCTCAGCCATTCCCATTTTCCATGTTTGTGTAACTCCCTGGCAGCACATCGGTGTCCTTGTGTCTCCCACAACCCCTTCCTTGTACACTGCCATCATATTTGATTCTTGTAACTTGCCTGATGCGTTGACTTCGTGTGCTCTGTGAATCACTACTGCAGAAAAAGCTGATTGTATCACAGTGTTACACAACACAGAAAGTGGATTCCTAATCCTAGAGAATTTCACCACAACAGCAGCAGTTGTGCAGGGTATTTTTGTTTGAGGAGATGCTGCTGTGGACCTGCACCTTCTTTGCTGTTCAGATTAATTTTGCTGTTATCTGTACACTTCACTGACTAAAAGTCACGTGTCCCAGTCAGTTTCCCTTTAAGCAAAGTAAGAGTAATCACATTTCAAGACTTAATTTTGGAATTGGCCGTTTTGCTGAGCTGGCTTAGGTTTGAATACTTGACTAGCAATCCCTGTCAAGAGACCGGGGAAATAAAGGAAAACAAATATTCTCTTTAGTCCTCTGTCACAATTTCATAAAAATCATAAAATCTCTAGTTCTGTCACCCTCATCTTACACTTTCTCTACATCCCAAAGATTTCTGTATTTCAAAGGATTTGTGGAAATAATTTTGAAATTCTGTTCAAGTGATTCTTACAGCTCATGTTATTCACAGCTTCAGGAGTTTGTCTTAGGCAAGACCTACTGAACTGAGATAAAGTACAGTTCCAATATTTTAGGGTGGCTGAACCTCCACTTATCATTTCTCAGGTTTTCCATAGTATTTTACTGGACTGGAACTCTAAATGACTCATAACATGCTTAGTTGCTTTGGACAGTAAAATAAGGGATGAAAATCCAAGCTGGTGCACAGCAATGGTATATTTTTAGGTGTGTCACTCCTTTGGTAATGAGCTCAATTCTCAGCAGCCATTCTCACTTCTAAAACTCTGCAGAAACATTCTCTCTGTGTTGGACCATAAATAGCAGGTGGGTTTTGATTAGTGTAGGATGGCTGGTAGCATTGCAGAGCCTGTAGAGAGCCGTGAAAAAAGGAACTGAGTTCACTCAGACTTCTGCACTGTCAACACATTTGCCATCCAGACTCAACTAAGATGAACCTTTATCATAGAAGATATTCCTGTGCCACTTCACCTTCTCCCTGTGACATGGGGATAGTGAGTGGAGCAAACCTGCCTGGACACAATTCCTTTGCTCTCAGGACAGCTTTGCCTGTCTCGTCTGCTTAGGCTGAAGGTTTTTGGGGCAGTGCCAGGCTGTTCGTGCCTTTGGAAGAGGGAAGCTGAGCTCAGGAGCAGCCTTGAGGTGCTGCTGTGACACAGGCACTGCTGCTGCAGAGGATTTGATGGGCAGGGAGAACATCTGCCTGGCACCTAACACTGAACGGCCCTTCCCTGCAACAAACTGCTACTGACTGAAGTGGAACTAAAGCTTTTTCGCTCTCCTGATTAGCTTTAAACAGGAATATTTTGAGGGGAAATAGAAGCAAATGTTTTGAGTAGGTTACCAAGATACTTGGGGAGAGTTTTCTCCCTCCTCCCAGGCTGCTTTCCTTGGTTTAGCTTTTACTATTGAGCATAATCAGAATTACGGAGTAATTTCATAATACAGTAATCTGCAGTCTGTAGGTTTCCAACTTCGCATCAACTGAGCCCCTGATCTTACTCAAGTCTTTGCTCCCTCAAAGCAACTGTCCGTGGCCTTCCTGTGGAAGGTGTCCCTGTCCATGGCAGGGAGTTCAGAACCAGATGATCTCTCAGGACCCTTCCAACCCAAACCGTGCTCTGATTCGATGTTCACAGTGCTCTCTGCAGTCCAGTCCTTGCTGGCTGTTGTGTCTCTGTGCCTTTAAAGGAGGTCAGTGTGGAGCAGAACAACATCACACGGCTGTGCCCTGAGTTCCCACCGTGTCCTCACATCCCCCACAGCAGCTCCACTTCCCAGCGTGTGCCTTACTGTGCCCGTTCGCAGCTTCCATTTCTTATCCTCTGCACCCTCCTCTGGCCTCAGCCCTTTCCCCTGCTCCAGCTCTCTGGCTTACCAGTGCTTCTGGTGTGTGTTTAGGGGTTTAAAACCTAATTATACATTAGTTTGAAGGCAAACTAATCTCTCTCTTTTTTTTTTTCCTCTCTTTTTCACCTCAAGGCCCAGCAGGAGTCAGTGAATATGGGTTGACTTCTGAGGGTAAGGCTCTAAGGATTGCCCGAAAGAAGCAGCAGTTCATTAAATTTTATGTTTCTGGTTAATTTCTCCTCATATTCTAATTTAATCCAAGAAACAGAAATGTGCAGTGGGCACTGAAAATCTGGTTTAAGATAAGGACTTAAAGCTGAATGTCACAATTACAGCTGCTGTTTCTTCCAAATTAACTTTTCAGCATGCGTTTTCATGGAGTTTATAAACTGACTCTAGAGCCACCCAGGCTTTTGTGGTCCTGCAGAGCATCAAGAGCAGTGACTAAAATACTGTCATCAGCTGAAATTATTGTTGTTGATAGGGTAAATCTGGGAATCCTCTACAGTGAAGTCAAAATAGGTAGGATTTCTTAAAAACATTTTGCTCAAGTTCACTGCTGTTGGTTTTGATCCCCAAAGATACCCTTAGCACAGGGGGATTTGTGCATATTCGCGCTTTGGAAGTCTAATCAACCTCCCATGAATGTGGACAAGAACCATTTTGTTCCTTTTAATGAACTTTGGATCAGAATTTAGATGGGAAAACCTACTGTGCTGTAAGTGGAGCCTACAGCTGCCTGTATTCAACTTAACATTTAGCAAATGAACTTAGGACTGCCTAGAGCGAATTTTACTAAACCATTTCTGATCCAGTATTTCATTTTAACTTTTGTTTTTCTATGCCAACTTGAGTCATTCTGGATTTAAGATTAAATAATCAAAAGTCTTGGTAGTTTAATGAACGAAATTCATGGAAGAAGGGTAAATGAGTTGTTTTGCCTCTGTTAGGGAAGATTTTCCAGCTGTCTCATGGAGAAGCACTATTAGTGCCGTGGACCAGAGCCATGGAATTTAGCAGCTGAAGGGGCCCTCAGTTCCTGCCCTGCTGTGAAATACCTTCCCAGTGCTTGCCTGTCTGTCCTCAACTACCCAAACACCAGCCTATGGAGACTTTTTAGATGCCTTTGGATAGACTGTGCAAAAAATTGGTTATCCCATTACGTACAGATTTTGCACTTGCATCAGTGATCTCGGAATAGATCCCAAATGTGTGAGAATCAGCTTGGTCCCACATAATGATTTATTTTGATTTTCCTCCCCACCATCTTGTGGGGTTTGGTTGGTTGTTTTTTGTTTGGTTGTTGTTTTTTTATGTTTTCATTTTTGGGGGAGTGTGTGTTTTTTAATTACAAAATAACATTCAAAAACTGCTTGGTATGTTACAACACAAACATAACATCTCTTAATACTGGTCCAGAGGGGATCCAACACTATTTGGCAGATGCTTTGCAAAATAAGTCCTCTAGAACCTGCCTCCTCGCCCCCATGCAACCAGCCCAAGGCCCTGACTTCTCAGCAGGGTTTCTCTCCCGTGTCTGCATTTCTTGGAGCTCTTTGCAGGTTTAAAAATACTCCGTGTTCCACTAACTTCCAAACAAACTGTCCTCTCTCTGGAAAGGCACCAAAATGGCTCAGCAGACAGCACTCACATCCTACACACCCACGCCCACGGGCACACACAGCAGCCCTGCATGTACTTAAGCTGTCTCTAACACACATAATTTTCCTTATTTCCAAGTGCTCCTCTCTTTCGTTTTCCATGCCTTTAAAACAAAAGATTTATATGTTCATATATACACACAGGAGAAGGAAGAGTGAGGCAAAAAATAAAGTGTGGGGATTGCTTTGTCTGCCTCTAAATCCCTCAAATAAACATCTGGAGGGCGTTTCTCCAGGTTCAGGTCCAAATCCAAAGCCTGGGGAGGTTAGCAGTTAGTGTGACACACAGAATATTTTGGAGAATAATTATGATCTATATTTCTAGATTTAAAGTATATCTGTAATAAGTGTCACGGGGCACGGGCAGCTCTGTGAGGGGTTGCTTTACAGCTTGCCAGGCAAACTCTATCTAGTTTTCTTCAGAAATGAAGGAGGCATTGTATTTAATTCATATAAGCCAGGAAAATTTACATTTATCTTAAAAAAATTAAACCCAAGCATCATTGTTTTTTAGTCCTAAGATTTTGTTACATACAGTAATATCACCATATCTTCAAGAAAATTAATCAATTATCTTTTACCTTTGCATCAAATCCAGCTGCTCTTCATAAGAGGTGCTCCATCAAACCACAAGGTTCTCTGTATGATCTGTAGCTTCTTTTCTTGCATTTGTGTCAGTCCAGAAAGCTGGAACACACTCTTCTGGGTTCATCTTGTGTGTTTGTGCTAAGGTTGGGAATCATTAACATCCTAAATTTTCAAGGTTTCTTTGATTTTTTTTTTACTTAGCTTTTCCAATTTTCTTTCTTAGTTTCTCACTGCTGAAATCAGGCTAGGTATTTAATGAAGGTGATTTTTTTTTCCTTTTTTTTTTCCACGAGTTATTACATTATATATAAATTTTGTTCTGTTGAGGAATAACATTCAAATATCCTTCCTTGGGGTTATTTCTCTATTTCATTTCTAGCCTGGACTAGGAAATTTCCTAGGAGGACAATGCCTGATATAAAAGAAGTCATTAACTGTGGATTTTTAGAGCTCAGCAGAAGTTTGTCTTTTAGTTTGACTTGAGTTTTTAAGCAAAATTTGAAGTAATCCAGCTGGGCGGTTTATTCAGCTCTGGCACTTGAGAACATCAAAATCCTTTTCCCTTTGACCACCTCAAAGCAGCACCAACTTGAGGATCTTCCCCTGTTGCAAACTGTTGGTGAAGCTGCACTCAAAGTCTAGTAATAAGTGATATTTATAAAACTCTGTGTCTTTGAGCACCCTCTTCTTTTTTTTTATCTCCCCTCTCAAACCTGGATTTCCACAGGGACGAAAGAAAATACTGATTGAAAAATACAATGTGCTTGAAAGGAAGTTCCTTACCAGGAATAGGAGGCTTTGCCTTCAAAAAACCTGGTTGTTTTTATGTTTCCATGATCAGTGTGGCCATTTTATCTTATGGGAGCTGTCATTCCAGCTCCTTGCTTTGTCCCTTTCCTTCCAGTGAGCCTTGTCCCTCAAGGGGGAATTCTGCACCATCCTCAGGGGAAGTCTGCAGTGTATCAGGGAATCAGGAGCCAACCAGAGGGAGAAAGGGGGATAAAAAGGGAAAAGCCACATTTGAGGCAATGTTCTGTTTAAAACTGAGTCAGCTGCTCCTTCGGGGATTTGGGGGGGGGGGTGGTGTATGTGACAAAACTGAACAAACAGAAGTGGATTGTTCTGATGACAAACTGCACAGGGCTGAGCCTTTCCTTGAATTATTTCAAGAATAATTAACCCTAGAAAAGTCAATTTCCAAAAATATGAGAGAAATGCAATGTATTAAATTTATGTACTGAGGTAATTTTCAGCCAACTCCATGGAGACCCTGCATGCAGTGGAGGAGGACACAAAGACAGATGCAGTGAAACATTTCAGTATTTCTGTCCTTTAAGCTTTCCATTTGGGAAAAAGTTCCAATGGTTCGGGTTTTGATCTTTGTTCCAGACAAAAACAGATGTCAAAACACATTCCTTCACAGCAGCAGCTATATTTTTGATCAGCTTTAATGGAATTATGATCTTCAGATAGGGGTGCATTCTTGTCAAACACGAAAATAACACCTCCATTAATGTCTTCATTACTTTCTTATATATTTCTTGCCCTTTGCAATTATCCTTGTGTTTTTTATGTTCCCATTCTCTTGCACGTTCCAGGATGATTATTGCCCTCCCTCAGTAGGCTTCGACATTGCAGAAGGATTGTGCTGTCACAAATATTAGAATCCCCAAATCCACAGGATTGGGAATGGTCAGCAGATTAAAAATGCTTCGCTTGAAGTTTATTCTTTGGTTTGAAGTAGTGGGGGGAAATATTTGCATAAATGAATTTTCAATAGGTACTAAAAATAAAAAGCTGCTAAAGAAAATGTAGCTTGTCTGCATTATCGTGCAGTTTTAATTATGAAAGCATTTATGTTCTTTGTGTATTTTGACTTACGGCCATGTGAGACACATGAGTGAACTGTCACTCATGCAGAATTAATTATAATTTGTCCATATAGGGGAAAAAACCCTGGGAAAATATGATAACACTTTTCATTGGCAGCAAACCCTAGTTGTTGTTAGTCATTTGAGAAAATTATTCTTAGCAGACTATAGGAATTCTGTGTTCAAAGTGTTCCCTAAAAAAGGTGTATTAGCACGTGGCTGCATCCACTACAGGAATAGATTTTAACAACTAAGGAGCTGTATCCTTCTGTACCATAACACTGATTTCAATTTCTTCTTCCCCTTGAACAAGAGAAAATATTTTGATTCAGTGTTTGGCAATCCAAGGCAGGTTATTTAAAATAATATTCACTTGGAAGGTACTGACTGTAAAGTGCTGTTTTTAGAGTGGTTATTTCTCTACAGTATTGCAGACCAAAATCTTCCGTTTCCCACGTGTAATAGAACCAGTTTGTAAAGAGCCTTTAGGCTTTGTTCTTCTCCTTTTCCCAGGTGAGTGGCAAATAACTACTTGTCACTGACACACGGGGCAACAAATGGATAAAGCAAGCATGGATTCTGAGATCTATAATTTTTAATAATTTTTAAACTAGCTACAAAATGTCAATCACTTCACAAACTGACAGGAGACATAAGGAATTTTTCATATTACATGCTGTAAATGATATTTATCTCACAGTTTATCTAGAGTTCATTCATTTAGGTTTTTTAATTATTTTTTTTGTTGTTTTAATTGTCAGCTACTAAACATCTCAGCGATTTGGTGTGCATAGCTCTAGGTAAGCAACAGAGAACTGTACTGAGAACAAACCACATGGGGATAGCGACTAGTAAGAGAGAGCCTTATAAAAATTACATTTCTTTGCACCATTTCATATGGTTGTTGTTTCCTCCAAAAGATAAGTCTTCAAAAGCAGCAGACAAACCCAGTATATTACACTTATTTCTTTTTGTCTTTGACATATTTTCAGCCAAGCTTTTATTTTGCTGGCAATGGCTAAATGGTGAGTGCCAAATCCCTCCTTTTTTTTTTTTTTTCCGTAATAAAAAAAATGATCATGATTAATAACTATATATATATCAACAAGAAAAAAGTGGCACAACTGCAAACTTGCTGGTATAACATAGTCCCAAAAGAGTCCGAATACTGAGCATGCTTTTGTTGTCATTGTTGGTGTGCTACTGCCATGGGAAAACTCTTGTTTAAGTAGGAGTCTAAAAGTCTATTTATTCCTCATGCATAAATGCATAAATCACATCACTTTTTAGTGCAATGCTTGTTATAGTAATATAATTCCACATTGTCTAATCATGAAATCATAACAACAGATAATGGCAATGAAGAACTGAAGACAGCAGGTTTAAGTGCTTAAACATCATGATACCCAAAGACAGGAGCATGGCAGTAGCTCTGTGGAATGTCACAGTTTTACAAGAACAATACTGTATATTTAAAGGTTAACAGCACGTTTAGCATTCCAACAGTGTTGTCATTCAGCAAACATCATTAAAAAAAATAATGAAGAGAGAGGGGAAAAAAAAAAAGGAAAGGAATCCAAAACAGAAACAAGGAAAGGAAAAACCCCAAAAAACATCATAGTGAGCTATAGCCATCAAATCAGCACTATGTACAACCTTTGGAAAGAAAGATATCTAGAAAAAAATAATTACAAGTATCATTTTTGGAAAGCTGACAAACTACACAGGACAACATTTACAATGGGGCTGATATGTGCATGTGTGCAAACCTAGTAGATAAATACCATGATAAAAGCATGAAGGTGCTGCCCTCTTGGGCAGCATTAAAAGGAAATGCACTTCGCTGCATTTAACCGCTGCCCAGCATCTTTGTTGCACGCTGGTTGGCTTCGTCAATCCTGGTTTTGTTGGAATCAGCCTAGGGAAACACGAAGGAAAGAAACAGATGAGTACAGGGAGGAAAGAGAAGAGACACTTCTGTAGTTTTGGCTTGGTCAGAGCAAAAAAAAAAACAAAAACAAAAAAGCAAAGAGGCTTGAAAGTACCAGAGAGCTGCTTTTTATAGTGGTATTATGGGCCCCAAAAGGAAATTACAGCTTTGTTGGGTTTGTGACACTTCATGTAGCCTTTGAGCAGAGCTTTTACGTCTGTATTCATCTTCACTGAACTCTTGGGAATGCTGTGCCAGGTGCATAGCTGGAGCTGTTGATAGCACTGGTGGTATTGATGGTGATGGATTCAGGGAACTGCTGGTGTGCACGTGGACTTTGCTGGTGAAAAGCTTCAGGGACCCTTTAAGATACAGTGGGCCTGGGGTCTGTTCTAATTTATATCACCAGGCATGCAGTCAAAAGTAAAATTCGGGTCAGTGTAGAGAATCTCTGGAGCAGAGAAGGAAGATCATTTCATGCAGGGAATGCTGGCAAAGAGAAATTTCTTTGGAAAGGTCAGCCTGGCCGTCTTTGCTCTGTGCAAAGGGAAAGGAAGGGAATAGGTAGGAGTGATGCTGGTACTCCAGCAAAGTTCACCAGCACAGCTGCAAGACAGACCAACCTCTCTCATTGGGCAGCAGCATAAACAGGAATTAAGGAAAAGCAGGGATTCTACTGTTATTTGAAGCAATCAACTGGAATTTTTTGATGGTTGGACTGGATGATCTGAAAGGTCTCTTTATAGGTTTCAATATAAAACGCTGTTAATAAAATGGCACCGCTTGGGAGGTTTGGGAGTTCTCTCTGAGTGGGAAGATGCTTTGGCCATTTCTGTAGCTCTGCAGAAGTTGGTTTTGGAGACTGAAGACGTTGTTTGAGCTGACAAAAATTGGCAGAGCTCCATCCCAAGCCCACGTTGCCATGCCTACTTACTCTAGCAGAGGGACTAGATAGAAAATGGTTTCAATTTTTAAAAATCAGACCTGTGGGGAAGGTGAGAGTTGTGTTGCTGCTTTAAAAGCATGAGCTCAAATAGCAAACCCTTTTCTGTGGTTTGATGGCTGCATTTTGTTAGTTTTGATGATTGTTCCCACATCTCTGGGGTGTATCCAAATTGCACAGGTTTATTTTAAATCTCCAATTTGAAACAGCAGAATGGTGAAGCAACGCTCCCAGATGCTTTTAAAAATCCTTTAAAAATGTTTATACCGATGTGCAATAAATCAGCCTGAAACATCTTGGGGTTTTCTCCATAATTGTTTTGGAGAATGCTATATGGATATTTATAGTGCAGAGGCATGTGCCAGATCCTCAACAAGTGTAAATCAGCAAAACTGCTCATTACAAGCCCCACTCCTTCATTTTAGCCACGAGTTTGACCTTGTCTACCACAGGACAATTTTGTGTGCTTGTGCCTAAAGGCTTCCTAAAAAGTTAATGGTTTTGGAAGCATTTGTGATGAAATGCATGTTTATTGAATATTGATGAAACACCATGTTCCTAATGATATTTAGACCTTAGTACCTGGTGGATGAAGTTGCATGGAAGGCAGTGGGAGTCTTTGTGTAGACCTTCCCTCCTAGGTCAAGACAGAGTGTTTTAGGCCCTTCCTACTTTCCTCCCAGCCTCCTATTTATGGCTTCTTTTAGGACCAGGCTCTTTTGGTGGTGATGTCTCTGAGAGTGCTCTGGTTTGGATGCAGGCATCCAGTTTAACATAAATCCTTCAGGAGCATTTGGGTTAGCTTTGTAATGCACCCCAAAGTGTGCCAGCCAAAGGTCTTTCCAAGGGTCATAATTGATCCAAAACAGAGTGCTACAGCAGGTCAGGGAAAAAAACCAACCCTGGCAATGCTGTACTCTCACCACCAGCAAGGGATGATGGTCTGCTGGCATATTTCATTGCATTTCTGGTTTCAGATAACCATCAGTTCTGTCTTTTAGAGAGGTTTTTCCTAATATATTGTGTTTCTTTTTCTAGTCTCTCATTACTGTCTCCTTACTCTGAGAAATCTGGCAGATTTTCACTAAGACTGAAGACTTGTCTTGTTTCTGTGCCGCTCTCGTGACGACTCCTCTGTGTACAACACAAATCCATCTTCCACAAATGTGCCACTGTTCCTTAGCCAAGGGCCCTGGGTGACGAGGCCCTCCTGAGAGGCTGCACTTAATGAATCCCATCAGCTGCCAATGCTATTTTGCCGTTGCTGTATGAAATGGGAAACTCTGTAAGAAGAACACAGCCACGTGGAAGGGGTCCCTCAGTGAGCTGCCTGCTCTCAGCACGTACTGCCCGGAGGTTTGGCCCAGGTGCTTTATGTGCACAAAGGGCTTGGTCAGTGTTATTAAAATCCAGATGTTTGCAAGCCTGAGCTGGTAGGAGAACAGCGACTTGTTAGGCCTGCTGTAGTTTGGGATGGTATCCTGCAGTCATGGGTAGGAGACTGCTGATTTCCATCCACAAGGCACATCTCCTGCCACTGTGTTATGACAGGAGCAAGGGTGATATGAATAACAGCAGTAAATCCTTCCCCCCATGCTTCTAGTTTTCCCAGGAACATGAAATGGTGCAGAACAGTAATACTGTGTATTTTCCAACACAGTCAAACAAACACATGCAACTTCATAAAATAAAACTTTTGACTGATGCAAAGCCATGTGCTTTGTGGTGTCATGTGACTGTCTCTCTCTCAGGCATGAACTTCCAACCTTTAGGACAATTTATACTTTACCTAGTTTTCTCTGGAATCAAATTCCAATAAGGAGAGCTCTCAGAGTGAATCCCTCAGTTTAGTATTTTTAATTTTTTTCATTAAGTTCTGTTGTAGTTAATTGACATGAAAAACAGGCATGGGCATCCCGCTTGTGTGAGGATGCTTGCATATGTAAGGAGGCTCAAGAGTACAAGCTCTGACCACCTAAGGTCAGAATTAACTCTAAGCACCCCTGGGGTTAGATCCTCAGGTTGTGTAAATCTCAGCAGAAGTCGAGTGTTGTGCTGATTTTACACCAGATGAAGATCGAGCCTCTTATGTCACTTCAGCCTGGCTGTGCCTGTGCCTGGAGCTCTGCCAGTGGGAATGCAGATGGCTTGCAGATCGTGGGATCTGAGGATGGCAGCCAGGTTTGGAGGGGGCTGCTCTCTGCTTCAGAAATCTGCAGTGCAGGTCTGGCACTGGAATGGTGCTCTCTGCCTTTCGAGGTGGTGATTTTGCAATACTAATTCTGAGCTTTTGTATTTCAGTGGGGCCTTGTGGGGCCCAATTATATATAAATACAGAAACACACACCTCCCCAAGAGAGCAAACAGACCTCTGTCCTAATGTTGTTATAGGCAGGAACCACGACAAAACTGGCTGCACTTTTACCATACAGCAAAACCTTGCTTAATAAATCCCCATCCTTCTCTGGGCACTGATCCTCCAAGCAAGTGATCTAATCCTGAACTGCTTATGGGGTTTCTGAGGAAGGAGAAGTCCACGAAGGTTTAAAACTTTCCAGGAAGGGCCAGGGCATTCAGACCCAATGCTCAGGGTTCTGCATAGCTCAGGGCACTTCTTGTTTCCCAGAGCTGCTGCAGAAGCAGCCTTGGTGTGTTAACATTAACTCTAAGGGGTCCCCTTGCAGTTGTTGCCCAGCAAACTCAGCAGCATCAGCTCAACCCATCCTACACTGGAGGCTCCTGAAGATCCACAGCAGTGAGTTCTGCTTTGGCCCAAGGATTTGGAGGGAGAAGAGAGGAGATCTAGCAGCTATTTCTGTGCCTTTTCCTCCTCCAAGCTGAAACGAAACTGCAGAAAGGAAAACACAGCCCCTTTTGGGCTCATGTTAGGAATGCCAGCTCTTACCTTCTCCATGATCCTGTCAATCTGGCGGTTCTGTGTGTCGATCTCGTTGCCCATGTCCAAGGCCATGTGACGTAAGTTGCCAATGATGCCGCTGACCTGCTCGAGGTTCTCATCCATTTCATTTTCCCGGGCATCGTTTGTTACCCTGGCAGCAAAACACCAATTCTTTAAAGCAGAGACAGGAGACTCCCCCTGAAACTGTGATTCACCCGAAACCTCCCCTGCATCCTCCATCGCTTGTCACCTGAGGAGCAGCTGCTGTGCCCAGCTTTGAAGGAAAGGGATTAATAAGCAGCTTGCCTGAAAAACACGAGATGCTTATTTTTTGGATGTTGGGATCAATTGTCTGGGTTCATCACTGCTCCATTTATACTGCTCTTACTAGAAGTGTTGCTGTCTGAGCTTGCCTGTACCACAGACTGCACCTCTCTGCAGCAATCATCCTTCTCGAACAGAGAACGAAAGGATGCCCTGTTTGGATCTGCGTGTGGTTAGAGTTCATGGGAAGTGCTGGAGGGTGGTGGAATTACAGCTATTCCAGGCCCTCTCCTTGAAGTGCTCAGAGCTAATGGGAACTGGCCAGTCCTCTTATGCTGGGGGCTCACAGACATGTTGTGGAAGAGCTGCTTCAGCTGTGAAAATCCTGACCTAACATCCTGTTCAAGTAACTGTACTTCTGGTAAATGACAGAAGCAGCTTCTCTTAGTAAAGAGCTTCTGTCTGTCATTCTTAGCACTGTCTTGTGCACTTGTTTGCTCTTTGGAACAAAAAACTTGTACTTGAGCCAAGGCCCAGCTCAACTCTCCAGTGACTCAAGAGGCAAAGGGTGACTGGCACTGGGAAAAGCAAGGTCCATGGGTCCCACTCAGAGAATCCCTACTTTGTGCCTCTCATGCAATTTCTGTTCATGTAGGTGCCCAAAGGGTGCTATTTGCAGGACAATTAATATTATGTAGCATAATTTCCTTCACTGCTATTTTGTGATCATGTCCCAGCCTTCATTTTGGTGGGGCTGCCATCCAGAAATTAAAAGCAAGTGAATGGCAGACCCAGCAAACTTAAATGGCAACTCCAGCCCACGCTCCAGATTGCACGACAGCATTGTTTCTATCACACTGGTTTCCCTTTATCACGGCAGCCAAAAAAATAAGTGGATAATAGTTTTTGGAAAGATAATTACGTATTAATCCAGTGTCCTTAATCTTCAGAGATCAAAGCTTTGCCTACTGGAATGCCGTTTTCCATTCAGCTGATAACGCTGTCATCTAAATGATGCTCCATAAGCACTGGAATCCAGTAGGTGCTCATTGCTGGGTCCCTGTGTCCTGGGGGAAGTTTGCAGTGTGGTTGCCATTGGTAGCGCTGTGTGTTTCCAACCAGCTTTCACTGGAGTGCTCAGCAGTTCCCACAATGCCAGGGCTTTACAGCAGCTGAGGAATGGGGCATCATTCCCCGTTCAGCGAGCGTTCCTGGATACTTATGAGCAGGGAAGGGGCTCACCTCTACTTTAAAGTGTACTTCAAATTCTGTGCCTGGCTCAGTGCTTTGGCAGGAAACCTGAGGCTTTTTTTCCTCGTTGAAAAGAAAGGAGGGGCTGCTGGATGCTTTAGTACCTCTTCTGGCAAGGGTGGATAACGGGCACTACGTGCCTTGGGACACAATGGCAATAAACTTCTATTTATCTGACACTTCGTTTCTAAGGCGTTTGACGACTGTCATTAATGAGACCCATAATAAGGCCCCCAGGAAAAGTGTTCATGCAGGGAGCTGGAGCACAGAGGACGGTGCTGACTGACTGTGACTGTCTGCACCCTCACAGTGCTGCTGTGAAACAAAGGAATGGATCTTATTTCTATTTTATTATTGCCCAAATAGGAGGAAGGTTTAGGGTTGCATTTTCAAGCATCTTCTGGTTTTCTGGGCCGAGACTCTCACTTCCAGGATTTCCAGCAAGGTAACCAACCTTTGCACCAGCTCAGGGGACCTACAGGGCCAGGGGAAGTCACTGGACACAGTAAGCATTTAGAACCTGTGTTACTCACCGACCACCTGAATCCCAGCAGCCACCACTTGGTGGAAAACTGTCTCCATCTTATTACCCAGCACCACGGCAGGAGTTAATGAGCATCCCAGAACTATGACCATATGGAAGAAATCTAAATATATCAGTGGCAAGGAGAATAGAGAGAGAACAGTGGATCCAAAGGCTCACCTGCGGATAAAGCCACCACTGATGGCCATCTGCTCCCGCTCATCTACGACACGTGCAGGCTGGCTGGCTACAACACCATCCTGGTTATTGCCCCAGGCCTTTTTGTAGGCATCACTTGATTTGAGCCTATGCAAAAAACACGATGAGTAACAAAGCATCAAGTGGCCAAGGACAAATGCAAAACTCTTTACCTCTCCAAGCTAAAAGCTGAATCAAGCAAATGAGTTTTCAGATAGAGGGCCATTGGCTGTATACCGATATATCATAACCCTGAACAAAAGGAGGGGGTTCGGTTTTGTTTCCTTTTTTTTTTTTTTTTTACTTTACTGCCACAACAACAGTGATGGTCAGAGGTTTAGTTTCCAATAGGGTGAATTGCAATTGTCAAGTCTTACAACACTGCACACAGGTTTTTGGATGTTCACTTAGTCTCCAGAAAGAAGGAAAATTAAAAAAAAAAAAAAAAAAAAAAGGAAAAGTAAAAAAGAAGAAGAGAAGAAATACAGATAAGCAGAAAACATTGTTTCATTTCAGTGACACATATGTATTGACATCAAACACAGAGAACGTACTGGCAGACAGACATAAAAACAGAACTGCCAAGTATAGTGTGTACATCACATCACAGCAACACACCCTCTTAGAGAAAAACAGATTTGGCTAGAATTTAACATTTTACCATGCAGAATATTGGGTTTCTGTTGATATTTTTTCAATATGTATGTGGCATTTTAGGCATTTAGAGCCACTGACCTTTCCCAAGGTGATTTGGGGATGATTTTATCACAGGGTTCATTCGATTTTTCAAATAATATATCGGTACTTGAGAGTAGTAATCATACATCGACAGTTGATGTACAAACCTTTGTCCACAGAGACAAAAAGTAAAATAGGCAGAAATGAAATGAGTGCAGGAGAAAATAAAAGATACGAGCAATCTAGCATCAGAAAGGGAAGTTTCTCTACATTTTATTTCATGCACCAGCTACAGGCATGAATAAGAAGTAAAGCATTCTCACTAAGCACAGTTGCCCCAATAGTTCATCATACCCTCAATGCATCAGCAGTTAACAGCCTTCACAATAAGCAAGACACAGGCAAAAATGGATCATCGCTTCCTTCAGGAGTTTTAAACCACAGGACTTTAAATATAGCCTAGCAACTTGTCGTATTTGTTCTTCCTGACAGTTACATTAACTTTAGGGGAGCCACTTTTGACTGAGCTGCTGTGGCAGATTGACATGTGCAGCTTATTTAGGGTTCAGATGAGACTGAACACTTTAACAGGAGAGTGTGAGTGTCTGGGGTCCACAGGTTTAAGTTCTTGATTTTTTCTTTTTGTGGAAATGGAACAGTTTCCAAAAAAACTGTTGGGAACTGCAAATCTCGGTGGTTTCCCTGTGCTTTGGTCAGCTCCAATCCGTCATCTAAACAGCCATGTGGCTTGGATTTTGGGGAAGGAACTGAACGTGCTTCTGGAGGATTTGGGAAAGAACATGACAAACCCATCTCTGGTGTTATGTTCTCTCCTTGCCCCCCTGAAGCAGCTCAGTTTTAAATGAGCCTGAAGATGTGTTGTATGCTCCCATATAGAATTAAAATGTAGATTAAAAGGGGATCTTTAATCTGTTTTGTTGCTTATTTCCTCTCAAAGTTTGTGAGGACTTAAAAGGTGATGGTTGGCTTGTTTAATCTTATCTGTCTGAAACTATACATCAGCTTTGGCATTACTAGAGATGAGTAAATGAGTCATTCTCTTGCTGCAGATACCTTTACAGGGTTTTGCCTGTTCTTTAGACCTGTGCAGCTTTCAGAGTGAAACAGCCTTTGTGTTTGAGGTAAGTGATCTTATACATGCAGAATCTCATCTCCGTTTTCTCACAGACTTTCCTAATAAACGTCAACAGGTGGAGCCTGGGTCTGCTCATGGTCAATAGTAGTTGTCCTGTTGAATGCAGCCTGGTCAAAGTTTCATGCCATGGGCATTTTGAGTCCCCTTAGGGTGTAGGATCAAGCCTTATGTATTGGTAAGGCTCACGGAGTTGGACTTTCACTGTGCATCAGGGTACAGTCATGTCTGAAATGGTTAATCTTTTTTAAATACATGCCATTCATCTCCCACCAGCCACAAGAGCACTAGTGGATCGTGGTGCTTCTGATGCCCAGAACTGTGTGGATTTCTCTCCCTCCTACACTCCACTCCTCAGAACATCATCTCATCTGTACCAGTTGAGTCCTGGCATAGAGACTCGAGGAACAGTCTCTAAAAGCCTCGTTCATCCACACTCTTTTTCTGAACGCCGATTGGCAATGCTGCTTTATGAAATCTGGCTGCAGACTGCCAAGGTCAGAACACTGTCTTGGAGAAGGGAAGAGACACCCTTACAGATCAGTGTCCCGCTCATGGCACCCACACAGCATCTCTCTGTTCTTGCAGCCTGGCACTGCAGCCGTAGTGAAGTGGCAAATGTTTGAAGGCCACGTGTCAGGTGCTAATCCCATCCCTGTCACATGTCTGGCTGTCAGTTCTGAGCTTTTACAGCTTGTACAGTGTGGGAGATGTAAAGTTTCTGCTGCATTTGTACCTGCAGCTCTTCTGCTTCAGGTCCTCTGGCTAAAGCCTGTATCAGATAAAAACCTGGTACCCATTACAGGCAGTCCTGCTGACTAAGGCTGTGTGTGTGTGTGTAGCTCTTCGCATTCCTCCTGCCCTCTCTCCCATTGTGCACACCAAGGCAATAGTACACGTATTTTGGGTAAAATATTTAACCCCCAAAAATACTCAGGGCAGAACTGTGGGGTTTTTTTAAGTATCTGCATTGTGTCCCAAGGGAATTAACTTCAAAATAAATATGATTGATAAGGCAAAACCCCAGTCTTGCTGTTCTGATTTTTGGCAAAATGCCCCTGAACTCTGTGACAGCTCTCCTTCATTTGGTCTTGATAATTGGGGTAGGATGAGACTTTGGCTGTGAACAAACTATCGTGCAGAAAGGGAGTTCAGTACTCAGAACTACTGCTCTCTGCTTTGTTTCCTGCACAACCCCTGGCCAACCATCCGTGGCAGTTTTCAGTGTACCCTGGTTGCCTGCCGACTCACTGCATGCTGGATTTGCCATTCCTCAAGGACTTGGGGTTGCTCCACTTTGTCCCCGCTTTCCTCCACCCACATAACCGCACATCACATTTCCATTTGGCATTTAAAACAAGCTTTGCATTACTTGGAGGACGGTTTCGTTCAAGTGTGATGGCATGCAAGCAAATTCGATGCATTTCAACATTTCTGCTTAGTGTACGTGCTACCCAAACCGGAGAAATTTGGCATATTCACATTTTCTCAATTTTTTTTTTGCCTGTGGCAGGATGAAAACCAGTTCAAGTTGGGTTCCAATTATGAAACGTCTCTTTTGAGAGCTCATCAAGGGCTATTTCTGTTGAACAATCAAAAAAAGGTGTGATTTTCATCCATAATTTTGAGCAATGTTTAGTACAACCCCTTCTGCAGTTTTTCAGCTCTTTTGGTTATTAAACTTGTGAAAATATGCTTCACAATTTAGGGTGTCCAGGAATAAGGTAGCCCCAGTGTTTTTGTTCGCTGGAAAATAGAACCACTGAGTACACTTGGTGTAAAATGTTGAAACTTTTACCATTAAAAGGTGTCGACAGTGAAGCTTTCACTGCAGTATGCCTGCTTTTAATGCATCTACAGTAACTCCCAGTCAGTTGTCTATGCTATGAGATGGATGCATTTGAACCAGAATCGTTCTTTCTGCATGCCACATGCTCATCCTGTCCATGTGCCTAGCAAGGATGAGCTTCACAAGGCCTTTGGGATCAGCCTTAAGTGCTCAAAGAGATGAGGCAGGCAGCACCTACTTGTTACATGGACAGACACAAAGACCACAGAATTTTCCTAGGTCCGTCAAATTCTTTTCTGCTTCTTTCATGTCCTTATTGATTTGGTCCATTCCCTCTTCGATGCGTTCCAGTTGTTCTGATTAAACACAAGTATTTTATCCCCACAGAATGAAGCAGATGGAAAAGGACAAAGAAAAAAAAGACAAAAACTTCAGACATTCACTGTGACAAAAAAACTGGACACCACATAGCAGAGCCGGTACCCAGTACCTACTTGTTACAAGGACATATGAAAAGGCCACAGCATTTCCCTAAATCTTTTAAATTTTTCTCGGCCTCCTTCATGTCTTGGTTGATATGGTTCATGCCTTCTTCAACACGATCGAGTTGTTCTGGTCAGGACAAAGGGATGACAGTGTGGAATGAATTGTATTTTTGCTTGTTTGCTTTTGTCTTCAACAGAACATGAAAAATGACCCTGTAGAACTGAGTTAATAATGACACTACAATGCATTAATCTGAGCTGATGCATTGCTGAAGGCACGTGGGCCGCACTGGATGCCGAAGATAATTTTTTTTTTTACTAGTATGGGAAGAGTAAAACAAAGGAGGAATTTATTTGAAATATATTAATATAAACAAGATGTAATGATGTAGAAAGGAAGGGTTATAAAGTTCAAGGTCCAGAAACATCATACAATACATCCGCTTACTAAGACACAGTGACATCCAGGAGAGAGAAAGATTAGTGTTATTATTTTGCATTTATGTATGTTAATAAAAGAGAAAAGACGTCCTTCCATGGAAAATACTTGTTACTTACGCTTACAAGTGCCTTGGAATTAGGTGATTTTGGGCAGCACAATTGCTTTGATTAGTGAGTGAGAGAGCTGGTAATAGAAGTACCAAAACCAGAGTGAGCTGTTAAGAGCTTGTATCCATGTACCCCTTTTTCCAGAGGCCGAGGGAACTGAGACCTGCCATTTGACTGGAATTGGATATTCATCTCTAATCTGAGTATGGCCTCAGGGCTGGTTTTCTTTCTGGTGTAGAGGCTGCAAATCAGGAGTAACCCCAGTGAACACAGAGCAATCGAAACCTCCCAGGGAGCCTGAGAAACCTCTCCTGCTCACTGGCAGAGAACACCGGCTGTGACATTCACTGTCCCTGTCCCCAAGGGACCTTTGAACACAGACATGGGGTGCAGACTCGTGTTGTCAGTGGGGTCACTTCTGCTTTGCTCCAGGGCAAGATAAGCAGCACCAAGCCCAGTAACCACAGAGACAACAGAATTTGGAGGATTCCCACCGAAGGTTGGAAGTGGTGTTGGATTTTCTTAGTGACTCAGTGGCTCAGAAAAACTTAATATGTTAATGTCTTCACTATTAAACCTGGGGAAGGTGTCCTAGAGGAACAGAATGCCACAATGTAGAAGTTTAGGAAGGGATTCTCTGCTGATGTAAACAGATATGGATCCAGTGGGATTGGGGGCTTACGTGGAATCTGTGGTAGTAACAGCATTTTACGTGGGTGGAAAGGCTCACCATTTCATGAAGGATAAATTCAAACACTACCCAGGATCAAAGAGTTACTCGGGAGTGACATTTCACTCCATTAAAAACTGCAACTGTAGCTAAAGAGGCAAAGTCAAGGAATCCCAGTAAAACACAAATACATCCCTATTCACCCTATGGAATAGTAAAACACAGAATTAGACTGTAGAGGAAGGAACTAAGAGCACTGGTTATGGGAGGAATTTAGTGTCATCCCTGATGTTAATTGATTCCTATCCAGAAGAAAAAAAAAAGGTATTTTAGAAGGAAAATCATATGCATATTGACGTCAGTACAAAGCTCCTCTTGACTTCTTTGGGAACATGAATAGGCCTAATTTCTTACTTAGGTTTCTAATAACAATTGAGGTTTAGATTTTCAAAGCTTTCTGGGGAATTTGGTTACCCAGTTCCCATTAAAATTAATTTTATTTAATTAATTTTAATGGGAAACAGGCACCTCACCCCTCGAGGGCCCAGAAAATCCTGGCCTAAATTATTCAAGCTGAAATAATTCGAATATTGAACTTGTGCTCTTTGTTTAATTCTTGCATGAGACAGGGCTTTGAGAAGGAGAGGTGCTGTGTCAGGATGGTGAGATGCCTCTGCTTTTCAGGTGTCAGCTCTCATTCTCCTCCTCTGGATGGGCCAGTCTCCTGACACCACAGGAGTTATTGATCCCAAATCCAAGGATGTATTTAGAGGATCGGAGTTACCTGGCACTGTCCTCTAAAAGGGGCACATATCGTGTAAGCAAAGGATTGGGAAACTAAGAAGGAAACCTGAGAGATGGACTGCACAGGTTCTGCCTGATAAACTGCTGAGCTGAGAACCAGAAATGCAAGGCTGGATTGCTGCAGTGCACACTGTAATTTAGGCAGGAGCAGAAGCTTTGGTTCGTGTTTGGAGGTGCAGATTGTCAGTCTCATCAGAAATGTGAGTCTGTGGTGGAAGGGGATGCTCCTCCCAGTGCTCCTGCTCCTGCCTAACTCGGAGTCCTGCCTGCTCTTGCATAGTTGGGCAACTCTTGCTCTGGGAAGCAGCTGTGGGAGTGTGAGCTGGCTTTTATCCTGGTTCATGCAACAGGATGGGAACTGCTGCACTTCTGTGGCAGACTCCCACCTCCTGCTTGCGAGAGCTGTGCTCGCAGAGCCCGTTCTCAGCACCCAGTTCAAAGGCAGCTGTACCCACGTGTGCATTTTGACACCGGGCAGGACACGAGGTACTGACCTTACTGCCACTGATTTTCCTTCTGGTCCTTCTCTAACCTGGTCTGCTCAGTAGAAAATGCCGGGTAAGTCTGCAGGGACCAGTCCCAGAGCTGGTACCACGGTGGCTTTCAGTCTGAGCTCGTTTCCTTGCCCAGAAGCTCATTCTCTGAAGCCACGTGTCTAGTAGGGCCGTTTGAACTTTCTTTCCCTGTTTCTTTTTCTGCCTGAATAAATGAGTCCTAATTGAAGAGTAGATTTGACATGACTCAAAGACTTTCATTTAAATTACAGCTCTCTCTAGAAACCTGACTTAATTCATCCTGCTTCAGGATTTGTATGATGCTTATGTTGTTTCTGAATAGAAACAGGACCCACAACTAATTTATCTTCCATTAAAGGAAACCTCATCAGTGTAAAAAACCCATGTCATATTTGTAGCCCAGAAGTCTAGACAGCTGGCTGCTGGTCCTAAAACCATTTGCTGGTTGTTGATGTCATTGGCTGGATTGTTAACTGGTTAAAATCAGCATAGTTATGCTGGCTTTGTGGAGCAACACCAATTTATACTTGTCAAAGTCCTGGTCCTACTGGCAAGGAAACAGATTCATAAGTCTAACCACAGTTACTGAGGCATAAATATAGTGGAATTAACTTAATGGGGTCACACTGGATTTGTTTTCATATAACTGCAATTAAAATCTGGCCCAGAATGAATCACTGCTGGTAGGAAATCAGATGGCTATCAAAAGGTTAATTTAATGTCTGTTTTTATAGATCTTCCCTATTCCAGTGTTCTATATTGTGTTAAAGGTTTTAGGGAAGACAGTCTGCTGGCATATACTGCCATGAACCTACACAAATTCACGCCTACAAAGGATCATGTCCTTTGTCTCCCATTTACACAAGTACTTCAAGGTCAGAGTTTGACATTTTTTTGACAGTTTGTTGCAATATTCTTTGAATATAATACATCTATCTTTATGTTTATGTGTCATATATAAGAAAATTGGTACTGTCTGGCAGCAGAATACAGAGCTAGGTTTCATTGTGATTTCCTGCAATTTTATTTTTCTCCAGTAAACTGTGCCAATTATTAGCCCTTTTTGCATATTGATACTCTTGGATGCCTGAGAACTTTCATTCCAAGGTAGTGACCATAAATCTTCTTCCAGATCCTACAGCAAACTAATGGCCTATCTCAGGACACAAAGAGGAATATTTTTTCACCTGTGAATTATTTGTGTAAGGCAACTGGGGGACCATGAGCCAGTCCTGTTAGTTTTACCATAGCCCTGTGGCCTTTTGCCAGTGGGTCTTTGCCAGGATCTTCCACAGCACCCTGGAAACTCCCACTCTGTGACTGCTCCGGGGAAGTGGCTCAGAGAGGGAAGCTGTAGCAAAGGCATCCCTCAGCTGCCACTGTGGCCTCTTGAACAAACCCAGCTGCAAAAGCACCTCACACAGCCTTGGATGCAGCACCAGAACAGGCAAGTGAGGTGCTGCTCCACCTTTGCATCCCCAGCTGTCATTTACAACAAATATTCCTTGACTGATGTCCAGGATCTGTGGCCTGTGCTTGAATGGCAGTTATTAAATGCCTGTGGAGATGGGAACTCGCTCCTTTGCTCCGAGTATTGTGCAGTGAAGCAATGTCCACAAGGACAATTTTAATTAGAGGGAAAAAAAAAAGAGAAAAAGAAAAAGGACATCTTAAGAACACATTGTAATCATAATTGCATACAAAAGGGCTGAATTTGGAAGAGAGGCAGCAGATTAACTGCTTCCAATGCTACGCCGTGATCCCATTTTCCATAAAGGAGAATCCTATCGGAGCGTAGTACATTTCTAGGACAGCCTTTTCAGAAATCCTGAGTCTTGACCTATCTGTGCTCTGAAAGGCACTGCAGAGCACAGGTAGGACTGGCAGAGAGCTGGCAGGGAGTGCTGTGAGCCCACGTGTAGCTCTGCTAAAAATAACAGGAGACAGGCCACAACCTGCTTTGTGGGGGTTCGTTTGCCTTTTGTTCTGCACTACAATTTCAACATAATTAATACCATTTTCCCTCTAGGATCTGGAATAGTCATTAGTTACTCTGTATTTCCCTAATTACCCTTAACTCACACAAAACTGCCAAACTCACAGCTCCTGCTAGAGAGGTCAGCTAGTGTGGGTACCATCACATGGTGCCAGTGCTTTTGCTTGGGAGGTTGCCCAGTTATTTTGAAGTTTTATCTCCTTTATCAAATTGATCTGGAGTTAAGATCTTCTGGGTACATTAATCTGCTCCCCGTGTTCACTGGTTGTGCATTTGCTGTTGCTGGTGCAGGGAGAAAATTTCAATTTTCAGTGAAATGACGTTTTCTTTGTCGCTTATCAAAGTATTCCTCTATCTTGTCTCGGATGAGAAATGGCTGTGCTGCCGCTGTTGTTATTGGAGAAGTTTCTCCCCTCCGCCTCCTTTGGAATACAAACCCCAAATTCTTTTGTAACAAACTGCATGAGGGCATCATCACACACAAATGTCCTTGAAGGTCCAAATCTCTGTCCCTGCTGATACTCCCAGGTGATGGGAGGTTCCTTTGGATGAAGAGACCTACAACTCTGGGCCCCCTTCTATGTTAACGATTCAGGTTTCTCTTCATATTCCCACTTTGTATCTCAGTTTCATTTCTACACTCTGCTTTTAACCTATATGCATTTAAATATTACCATTTTTCTAAGTTAGCATGTTTTAAAGACACATTCAATGAAGCAGAGCAATTGCCACGGCTCAATAATCCTTTGCAGTACGAAGGTGTTAGTGTAAAATGAAAACACTTTAAAGAGTTATATACATATTTATATTTAATTAAGGGAACTTGACTCAAGGCCTCAAAGAGCACTGGAGGAGGTCTCCAGTTTTTATGGCAATCCCACCCTCTGGGAAACAGGGATAACAAAAGCCCTTGTGAAGCTCCCCACGTCTGAGGGTCGTGGCAGCCTCTGCCATGTCTGCACAGCCAGCTCTGCTGAACCTCGGGGCAGCAGGAGCTCGTCAGGCTGGCTCTGTTGTACAAATACCGGTACTGGGAAATTACCTTGACTTACTGCCTTTTATGATCCCAGAGACTTCTGCCTACATGATACCAAAAAATCAGTTCTTGCTTTGCGTTGTTTAGATTGAATTGGCTCAGAGAAGTTTTCCTTGTAAGGTCTGTTTAACTTCCAAACAAGCAATTTTGTGAGGAAACCTAGAAACAGAGCTGCAAGCAACTGCAGAGATTAGATATTCTGCCTGCCGCCCACTGCAAAGATCAGTGTCATGTTTTCTGTATATTTAACACCTAATAATCTTAAGTGACTTGTGCAGTCAGCTGCAAAGAGATCACATGGCAGTGTTAGCAAATTATTTCCTTAATCTGATAATCTGCTGAGACATCCGTGAGCTGCACACATTGCACTAATTACAGAGGGTTCAAAGTCATCATTAGCATGTTTTGCCCAGTAGTGTAAGTCCTTTATTGCTAAAATAAATTAAAAAAAAGTCAGGAATTATTACACCTACATATTGCTAAAATGGAGAAAACTTAATTAGACATTTAGCATAGGACACTGGTTACAATATTTTCAAGGCTTGTAGCATTATTTGGCTGTTTTCCTTTAGAAACCCACACTGTATAGTCATCAGCTAAATTTACTGAACCACTTAAGGCATGACCATAACCAATTTAAAGAGGCTTTGCAACTGTCTGATTCTTTGCTGTAGGTATTGACTCAGTGCATCTCTGACTGTACAATACACATTTCAGGTTTCACTGTCGATAAGAGTTTAACACTGAGTTCCCTGGACTCCCAAAGAGGTGAATAGGTCCAGTCTTCAGCTCTTTGGCTCATCCAGATTGTCCTTCCTGCCATGACTAGGGAGTAAATCAGCCAGACAAGTTTTGCACGCTGGGCTTTAGCAATAGTAGAATTCCAAAATAACAAAACCAAAATTCAGGGTGAAAATCAAAATAATCCTCCCTAGCAATCTGTGGAAAAACAGCAGTTAAAGAACAGAAACAAGTTTTCCCAGGAACCACTAAAGTTTCTGCTGCTCTGCCCGTGGATTATATTGCACGACACATCTGGATATTTACACTTTCTTTGACAGTATTTGTGATTTATTACAACTGTATAATTCACTTCAGAAACAAAACACATTATTTAGACAGGTGCCATATCTGTTTCAACATAAGTAATTTCTGGTTTTCTGTATTCAGTGATAGTTCTTTTACTGCCATGATTTTTTGAAGACAACAAAATATTCCCTCTAATATTTTTCTCGTCGAGACAAATTGATGTGACAAATTTGCTTGGGTTAAATTCTTTTCCCTAAGGGGTAGGAGGGGGGAAAAGAAACATTTCCTAATACAGTTTGGTGTCATGACATATAGTGAATAATAAGAATGGCCTTTGGGAGGCTGGTCTGATAGAGGGTAGCAGGAATTTATACTCTGTTGATTTATTGGAGACACCCTTTTGCTGCGGGTCTACACCAAATGAGGAGTTATTAGTTTTATTGAAGGGAGGGGGGAAGGTACCTACTTCTTTGTCATATTATGAAGGGTAAAAATGTAATTTCCTGGAATGTATTGAATATATCAGGCTCTGGCTTTGTCATTGTCATCCACAGACAGGGAGTCACCTGAGCCTGAAACCTCCTATATGGTCAATTGTAATGAGCTGATGGTGCCATAGCTTTTAATGTTCAAACTCTGCCATCCTCACTGCCATGGCTATACAAAAAGCAACGGAATTTTACACAAAGTAAACCTGTATTACCTCTTCATGGCATGCATTTATTGCACGCCTTTCACTCGTGACTTAAACTAGTGGGAAAATTACGTAGCACCTGCGTAAATAATGCTGGATTTTACACTCATGGAGGCAAATCTCATCACGCAGCTGGATCTTGACCCAAAGCTTGCTGAAATAAAGTGGTGATTTGGATGAGTTCAGCCTGCAGCTCTCTTTGACATTCACGGGAAACAGATCAAAAGAAGTACAGACTCTTAGGCAGTTGTTGGTTCTCTGTCAGACAACAGCGCTAAAGGCAAAGAGGTTTTTTGGGTTCTCATGCACAACCACACGTATTTTGTGGCCCTCATTTCCAGGGTTGCACAGTCAGTACAGAACTTTGAGAAGGGTTATACTTCCTTACTGAAGCAATCTGAACTTACCTCCTTGCTCATCCAACATAACCAAAGTCCTGATACCAGCATCTTTACTCTACATCCCAATAGTGGTAGCAAGGGAAGGAGAGAGAGGGGAGGAGAAAGAGAGAGAGAGAGAAAGAGAGATCAGTGAGGGAACACCCAGCCCTTGGTACGGGACACAGGAGGACAAAAGAAAAACAGTGAAAGGAATGACAAGGTCATAGGGGGCTGGTAGCACAGTCCAAAGACTTTATGTGCCTGGACAGTGTATAAGGAACCAGGTAGTCTCAACCGTACCATCAGTCCTTCTGGATTCCCCAGGATTCTGAACTTCAGCAGAAAGCACAGAATCACGGACCTTGCAATTAAAATAATCACTTTATGCAACAGTAATTTCTAAAAAGAGAGGGTTCATCTCCAAGTTCACCGAAGCAGAAGAAGGGAGGATGAGGCTGTTGGTATTGCAGGTGTGTGTTAATCCCACAAAAGAAATTCCCAGGCAAAACAGATGTGACACAAGCATGTTTGGGAAGGAGGCACAGTGGTCTGTACACAGCCCTTGGTGCTGTCAGAAGTCAGAAAGCTTACCTACTTAGGAAATCCATTTTAAAGTAGGCTAATATTTAATAGGATTAAGCCATATTTTTTGGCTCAGTGATCTAATAGATATGGGTTTGAGCCAAGTTTTAATTCAGTCAACAGACACCTTTAGCATTAATGGACTTTGAATTGAGCTTGAAGGTAGAATTTTTAAAACACCTACACACTGAAACTGTCTCTGCTCCCACAGCTTAGTGGGAATCTTATCACTGCCTTTGCTGGATACAGGGTTTGAGCAAAGCTGAGCCACTCAGAGCTCCCACTTGCCTAAACCAGCAGGAGGGCACCTTTCACAAGTACAATTTTTGCATTTGTTATCCTCACCCTGGGACATGATCAGGTGTCTCGAGTTTCTCAGTGCTGTGATACCGAGCTGTATCCCAGATCAGATTAGCTCCTTTTTAATTACCAAGGGGAAACCAGCTCCATTCTGCTCCATTATCACTCGGAGCAGTGATAACATCTGGGAATAATTAATGGCCTGTTGCATGTCAATAGCAGATGAAGTAAGTCCTTGGACACGAGCAGCAGTAATTTGCCTGCTTCCATGAACATAAAGCTCTCCATCCTCCTGTGGAACAGATAAAGGTGGTGATGTCTGTTTAGCAGGGGGTAGAGGAGATGCTCACAGTTGCAGAGGAACACGAGGAACAGAACCCTAAAGTCCTGACCGTCCCTTTGCTTTTCAAGCCACCCCACACCTTGAGGCAAATTAGGGACTTCATATTATCCTTCCTCCCAGCTGCCCTGCTCTCTGCCATGGCCCATCTTTTTTCCTGGGAGCAGGGAATTGTCCCTGGCCCTCAGCTGCCCATTCTGTGCCCCCAGGCAGGACAGAGCCCACGCTGACTCTGCCACGTTCGAGGGCTGTTTGCCTGGTGCAGCTGGTGCTTCTCTGCTGGTCTTCAAGAGGATCCTGCTCAGCTCAAGAGGGATGAGAGATGCCTCTTGTCTGTCTCTCTCTGCGCTGCCTTTCTTGTCTTTAATGTCCATGTCACTGGAGACACTGGCAAAAACATCAGAAGTGTGCAGGCTGGCTTGCTCCCTCTCTTGAAAAAATCCCTGTGTGAGTTGCCAGATGGGGAGAAAAGGGCTGCTGCCTCTCCCCCCAGTCTGCTGCACCCTGCTGCCTTCAGGTCAGCCACCTCCCAGCTACCCACTGCTGCTCTCTCTCCCTCCAAGCTCACACTGCATTTACTTGAATCCCAGCCAGCTTTTATTTTTGAAGCCTGCAGAAACTTAGGGTCCAAGGGTTATCTTAGACTTGCCACTTTAGAGTAGGAAAACCACTTTCAATTATCTTACATTTGCTGTGGGGCGGGTCTGCTGAGCACTGGATGTGCAATGGCTTTTTATTGGGCTTCTTCTATGTATCCAGGGAGGTCTTACCTTAAACGAGTTATTTTTGATTTACTTACTTATTATTGTATTTTAACAAACCTACATCATGCAAACACAAGAAGGCTGCCTGGGTCCTGAGTCATCTTGTGTTTCAGTAAACATATCTTACTGAGTCTGACATGGGACTCTTCCAAATACTGGACTCAGAAACCTGCAGTTGGTGCTGTGATAGTTGTTGGCTTTCAGAGAATCAAACACAGTCAGGCTGAGAAATATCTGCTGCTCCTTAACCCTCTTACCTTAGTTTCCTGCTGTATTTATCATCTGAGCAAACTCCCTTTATGCAGCTAAGATGTCCAGTGACCTGAATAAGGCGTGTGCTGAGAGATGAACTCAGCAATTAGACCTTATGGTTTGTATTTCATATCAAATCCTTACAGGGAGTGAAAGAGGTGAAATTCTCTTTTATTTACCTGATCATCAGTGCCATGACATTAATACTAATGTGAAAATATTAAAAGGGTGTGCAGTGAATATACTTGTCTGCATCTGCAGTCTAATCAAAAGCATATTGAAGCTAATAAAGAGATGGTGACTGGCAAAGATGGGAGATGATTCAGACATCAAGTGACAATCTCCTGCTGTTCCAAGTTTGTATTAAGCATCAATTTTCAGCTTTTCCACAAAAAATTAAATGTGTAAAGCAAATTTTAAAATATAATCACATTTGTGCATTTAAAACAGATCCGGACTTTTAGAAAAGTTCAGTATTTTCACTGTAACTGCTCCTTTAGATAGCTCAAAACTAAACCTGTCTGTAAGAGAGAACTGCTCTAAAAATGTGTTCATCATCCAGATGTCTGAGCAGGAGAAAATCGCTCGGTACCTGACCATTAGTGACAACGGACTGAGGCGTCTCTAGGAACTAAAAAACCTCTTCAGTTAAAGGTTTCTGCACCAGAAGTATCACAGAAAATCCTCTTGGTCTCAGTGGGACCGGGTGTCAGCAGATGCACTAGAACTGGGTGCTTGGAGAGTGTAACAGAAGGTGCCAAAAGCTGGGTCTGCAAAGTGCCAGCCCAGAAGAACCTGTTTGACAACCACTGATCCTAAAACCTTGACAACAGGCTCCCATCACCATGGGCCCAGTGACTATGGTTTGATTGGTCTGATCCCGAGGGCTCAGGAAGGATTCAGCCCACATTCCATTTTCATCCAGCTCTCAAAACTGTAACAGCCTTCTGTCTCCAGGGTTACTTCTGACTCTCCTTGTCTTCCCGTTGCACTCGAGAGGAGAATTTGGACTGCTGGATTTTGCCATGCCACAGCAAACATCTCACACTCTTTTCCTTTAGAAGAAAATGGCACAGCATTTCTTATGTTGAGGCATTGATGTCCTTGAACCTGTCACCAGCACTAATCTCTAGTGTTCAGCTAAAAGCAAACCAACAGGCAGTGCTGGTTTGGGTATCCTTTATATGAAGCACATGCCCAGGTTTTCCACTGGGCCACTGGCTAAGCTGATGATCAGAAAGGCAGAATATATGATTTTAAACCTCTGGGCTTAATTCAACTCTTAGATACATAAGTCTATCAGTGCTTCAGTGAAGCCAGTTTAACAGCTTAACTAGGAACCCTTCTGGAGGCTTTAATATACATGATCCTCGATCTTCTGTAATAGCTTCTTCAAAATTTTGGGAGGTTTTTTTGTGAGTGTTTCACTTAGAGCAAGTCAGCAACAAAACATTCACTGAAATTCCTCCCCAGCACTTTGGAGGGAAAATGCATTGCTGTATCATTTCTTATTACTGCTGTTACATAACTTAATTTCCCAAGGTGGGAATAAAAGTAGGGAGAGAATTGGAATGACTTCTCAAAGGGCTCATCGGTCCCTCCAGGAACACAGTGTGTTGTGTCCTATCCATGCCTGCTACAAAAGGCAGCTACTCAAACTTTGGTTTAGCCTGAGGGGTGATTTTCTTAACAGTCTAAGGGAATGATGTATTGGATAGAGAATCCAAATTCTAGAAATCTCTTTCTCTGCATTTCAGGAGATACCCTGAAAAGCAGATATGCACTCTCAGTTCTGTGAAAAACACATAAACTTCCACTTCGATGAAGAATTTTGCTTTAATCAGTATGGATTATAGAGGTTTTTTTGAATAAATTAATAGAGACAATTATGTTCCAGGACAGGCTGACATTGCTAGCAGTTCCCACAGACACTAAAGAGAACTGTCAACACCCTAAAGACAAAAAATGTGGCCAAAGAAACATTTTTTAATCATCCGTGGTAATGCATTTGCTCAGCTCTCGCTCCGAGTTCCCTGTCGCCCTGTTAATGCTCCAGTGTCTCTCTGCGCCTCATTAAAGAGACCAGAATTCTGGATCACATTCCCTTGTGCCAGACATGTATTTCTGTGGAGTTAACACTGGTTACAAAACTTTTCTGAGTAGAACTGTTCCAATGATTCAATAGTTCCAGTAGTTCTTATGATGGCAAATGGATTTTTCAAATTAGCTGTGACAAGATTTGGGCCAAACTCTAAATTAATATAATACTTTTATTTTTCAGACTAGGGAATATTTGACTGGGATAATAACGTCAGGGGAAACCCACAGCTAGTAAAATGGCATCCTGTGTGTTCAGTGTCCTGTGTATGGCAGCATCATGAGCTTATCAAACTTTCATAGCTTAACATTTCAGCTTTGATACTTTGGTAAGCTTCACTCTAACCTCGGAGCGTATGAGAGGAGAAAATAGTCCTCTCTGGATTTAAATGGACAAAACAACCCTTTTGCCTGGACATGTTCCTAAATGCTTTCTTTTGGGCTTTCAGCAGTACTGATCTAGTTGATATTAAACTCATAGCTTGTGATATTCTGCATTGCATAACGTGGCCTCAGAGGTAAAAGGCTTGAACAAGAAAATAAGAAGGTCAGCTACAAACTGCATATTTACTCTCACTTGTTCTTCCTCAGTTTATTCTTATTTTTTATTTTTGGCCCAAACATTGCACAGCATCATCATAAAATCCAGGTATTTATAGCAGTGAGTGGCTCAAATGAGCACTGGTCAGTGTGGATTAGCTGTGCTGCCTGGGTACACTGGCACCACAGAGCAAAGCGGCCTTTGGAATCTGCCATTCCAGTACGGAGCTGCCTTGGGGCAAAGCTGTGGCTGCTTTTGTAACAGCCACTCACCACTTCTTGCTTCCTCTGTTGTGCCGGGACTGGAAAAATCAGCTTCTCGCAAAGCTGGGTTACAAAACCAAGAAGCAGTTCCATATTTGGTTGTCCTTGCCGATGTTCCCTGGGAACATCAGGGTGTAGTCTCCAAACTCAGACTGGTCATCCTGGGCAAGGAAGGCATGATCCTTTGGGACATGTCCCCCAGACAAGGCCCTACAATTCAGCATGAAGCAAACCTTCTACTGCTGCAGGGCTTCCCTGGGGGGACAGCACTCTTCTGTCTCAGGGTAGAGTCAAGTCAGTCTGTTTATTCTGTGTTTTCCTGGGATGTAACAGAGTGGAGCCAGCCATGAGAGGAATCCATACATATGTATATAGCAATAATGCATAGACACGGAGGCTTCCTTTTCCTAAGAAAGGAATAAACATATTTGCTGTATCAAGAGAATAAAGTAAAAAGCACTCTGTCACTGAGAAAGAATATCTTCTATCTCTACCCACTAGACAGGTTCTGCTAAGTCAGGGAGTCTAATTGGATTTTTGGGGTCTATTAAATCATACCAGTGCGAGTTCGATTTCACAGACTCTCATCATTTGTCTTTTCAGTATAAAATCTCTCACTCCTTAAATGCTTCATTCTTTTAAAAGTACCTAGGAGATGGGATCAGAATAACCAACCGGCTGTTTAGACCACAGAAAGATTTTAAAGGTCTTTTGTAGTCACATTACTGAAAATAATATGCAGTTCATTTTAGAAGAACTCCCTTGACTGCTCAGTGCTGGTTTTAGCAACTTCTCTGGACAGGGAGATACTGTAGCATCTGAACAAACGCCAGGTCCAGAGAGATGCTGAGCTCTTCCAAGTCCTCCATAAATTCACTGGTAAATTCAGCAGTCCCAGTTCTCCTCCCACTTTGCCATTTGCCGTGGTTTAATGCTGAAATCCCAGTGGCATTCGCAATATGCTGGTTCAATATGTTGGGAAGACTCAAGCAGTGCACAGGTCACACAAACACGGCTCAGGAGAGACAGGGCTGATATTTACTGATGGCTTGGCCCTGAGCAAATCACTTCCCTTTCCTGTGCCTCTCCTTCTTCCCACTCATCATCTGCCTTGTCTATTTAGATCATAGGCGTTTTAGGGCAGCTGGCTCTCCTGCCTGGTGTTGAGGGGGTACCCATACAAGACTCTCTTCCATGTCATTGGATTGATTTCAACAGGAGCTGCATCCAGCACAGAGCTGACCCAAAGTGATGGTTAGAAATGGCGTGTCCAGGGAATTGTGCAGATAAAAGGGACAGACTGCTCAGGAGACAAGAGCATGTTTTGGCTGTAAGGGGCCCAGATCTGAAGTGTTTGGGGAGGAGAAGTGATGCTGACTGTGTTCAATGACCCGTCTGTCTGTCTGTCTGTACATGGAAATTTAATTTTGTCTCCACTGGACTCCACTGATCTTCACAGTCGTGATTGATTCCAAGGCCCCTCAGCCTACGGCTGGGATTTTGCTTGTTCCTGAATGTGGGACCTGATGTAATTTTCTTCCCGTTGTCTCCTCTGGAGACTCCTCTGCTTGTCAGGAGTACTGGGACTGTCAGTGCTGATGACCCTGATTAAAAATGTCACCAGCTGCAGCGCCAGGGCTCCCATAGCGTCTGAAAATAATACGTCCTGTCAGGCGGCAGCAAAGTTTTCCACCACCTGATGGCTGAACACTTGAAGCTAAACTGGGTTTGAGATTTTCCAACTTTTAAACCCCTTTGTTGTGAAGAGGGTGAAATACAGCCTGACTGAATTGTTTTTTCCCTTCTGGGAGTGACTCTTCCAGGCAGGGAGAAGCAGTAGTGGGTGTGAGGCCTAAGCTGGGATTCCCTTCCTTAGCACCATGGAAAATCAGAGAACTCCCTGTTCCAAAGCACTCAGGACATCTCATGAGCCTTGAAATCCTGATAAATATTTCAGAGATACATAAAGAAGTGGCATTTAAATACTGTGACTGATGTTCTATAAAAATAGCTCAGAGTGTTTATGGAGGGGGAAATATTTAGAGACAACAGGGAAAACGCACTGAGGGCCTTTCTCAGGCAAGGACAAGAGAGAGGTGCCAGCACGAGGCTCATGGAGCTCAGCAGCACCTGAGCCTCTTGTCCCTGACTCCGGGTCACCTTCAGAGGCTGTGTCCTTCATTTATCTCCAGTATCCTGTCTCAATGGATACTCAGGTATAGACAAACCAGTGCCTCAGCCACTGACCTGCCATGGACACTCAGCAACAAGTGGCACATGAAGCCAAGGACGTGCCTCAGCCATGTGAGTTATTGAAAAAGCACTTCCAGCATCAGACTCTCCATCACCTTTGTTCACAGCAGAAGTGCAAATGAAATGCAAGTCCTTACCTCTTCAACAAGCTGCAGCATTCGACGGGTGCTCTCCAGGGACTGGAATAAAACAAGAGGAAAAAATGCTTAGATTTGGCAAGTTATACTTTCCAACACTAATGTGCAGGTTTATGCTGACACCATGTTTTCCCTGCACTCTTTGCCTTTCCCCCCAAATCAGGCCATCAGCAGGGCACTGGTGATTTCTCCATCTCCAGCTCTCCATTAGGACTCGCTAATGCAGCAATTCCCACTGCATCCTGAGGCAGCTGCAGTCTCCAAGGCTTGTGGTCCCTTTGCTCACACACTGCGGCGGTGCTGCTTGGAACAGCTGGTGTTCCTCTTTAAAAATAGTCTGTGGTTTTCAGCTACGACTTTTCAGAGACCTAATTGGTGACTTTTAACATTTAATAGGTTTGACAAATCGAAGGAATCCTCAGAAAATATTAAATTGCTGCTTTTTGCTCTGAGGCCACTCAAATTGATGCACAATCTAATTCCTAAACCAAACTCACGATCAATAAATGCCTTAATCTTGACTAAACACGACATTAAATTCCACCCCAGCTCATTTCATTTCCAATTCTGTGTTCAGTGCAAAGCTGACGGAAAAGAGAATCAGCCCTAGAAATCCTTTTGCCAGATGAGCTCCTATTCCTGGCTGTGTCTTTCACAGCAGCCCCAGCCCCAGGTTCCCAGTTTAGCTGCTGGTCTCACCTCATCGGCGAGCTGGTCCGCACGCCGCTGCATTTCTTCCAACTCATTGCGCATATCCGCGTCCTCCGCCATTTTAGCTGGGGGTGTGTTTGTGGACGCCGCAGATCAGGGATTTGTGCTCAGCTGCTCGGGAGCCTGGAAGACACAAAGGAGGAGAAACAGTGTGGCTGGGCTCCCTGGCTCGCCGAGTCGTGCTTAAATGTCAGTCCCACAAAAGTGCTTCAATTGCATGAGCGCCCTCACCCAAACTCTCTCGTTCTGGATGGCAGTTCCTACGCAGTGGAGAGCACACGGGGTTGCTCAAGGTGCTGCTTTATTCCTGTATTGTTAATCACTCTTGAAGAACGAGGATGTACCCTGGTCATGTTCTTTGAGGAAAATCCTTCCTTTTTTCTTAACCTTTCAAATGTTATTCCTATCAAAGCTGGAGGCTCAGGAGATGTTATTTGCTGCCAGAACCAGTCCTGAAACCCATTAATTCTTCTCTGGAATTAAAAGGCTGAATGTGAAGGAGGTCAAGGTTGAGTCTATGCCCCCCATGTCCTGTGTTTCAGCTGCATTGCTAGGAGGGCTGGATGCTCAGCTAATACATCTGCACTGAAATTAAAGACAATGATTTTTACAGGCTTATGACTCGTCCACCACACTATAGGTCAGGCTATGAAATCATATTTACAGCCAGTCTAGGAAAAGTTGTCTACCTGGGAGGATCCTTCATTTCGGGAGAAGTGGGTGAGATTCTGCTTTTGGTTATCCCTCTTGATACAGAACACCACCACTGAGCCCATCCTAACCGGGTCATTAGGCAGCCCATTAGTGCTCATTTGGGTAGGGTTTCTTTTTTGTTACAAACTCCAGCTAGCTCTGATTACTGAGCATGGCTTGATTAAGAAAGGCGGGTCCTCCTACCATCTGTCAGATCTTTGTAACAGCAACACTGGTTTATTTCTTTGCTTGATTCCACGATGGCATGTTGCAAATTACTGCTCACTGAATGTTCCTTGCAGGAAAACCTAATCCCAGGTGCAGAGGAGCTGGGGAAGTCGTGGGGGACGGCAAATAAACACCCATAAAAGCAGGTGCCATCAGACTCGGTTACAGAAAGAGGACAAAAGCAGCCCCTTTCAGCAAAGCTGCTCCAAAAAGGCAAAATCCCAGGGGCTGTTTTCTGCCCTGTCTTGGCGATATGTGCACCCTTTATGAAACAAGATAACTCAGGGCAGAGCTTGGCTCTAAAATGTTAACAGTAACAACTGTGTTTACATGGAAGTTTCTATACATTGGAGATGAATCCATCCCTCACTTTGACTGTGCTCTCCATCAGGACCTCAGGAGAATGGGCTGAACAGGTACACCTGGGGGGCAGCAGTATTTCCTGGGTCACACTCTGTTTGCTTAAACTGCGTAAGGAAAGCAGACAGCTCCTCGCATTCCCTCTGAAGCTTCAGCAGCAGATCTGCTGCTTTTCTTATCTAAGAGGGAATATGTGACCTTCATGCTTTCACATTAGCTGTGCCCTCACTCGTGGTTGCTTTTCCTCTTCAAAGCTACAGCAGGAAGAAATCCATCTCGCAGAGTCAGCCCTGCAGCTACTGGCACAGCATCCTACTTTCATCACTGAGCACATCGCCACGTTCTTGTCAGAGGGAGCCTGGCATTCTGTGATGGGTCACACAACGTTTAGGAGCCCAAATGTCTGCTGTGGAAGGCCACCTGGCTCTGCCAGCTGCGTGGTCACAGCGGTGAGAAGGACCAAGCTTAAGCAACTCATCTGCAGCGCCGGCTGATGCAAAGCCAGAGCTTAATTTCATGGCTAATACTCAGGCTGGTGTCGGACACTTCAAGGAGGCTCACAAAATAAGCTTTACAGGCAGTGGTGCTCTCGGATGTTTAGGAGGAAAAGAGGAAGCAGGAACTGGTCTCTCCCTGAAGGGCATGTGAAGGTGTGGGGATGCTCTTTAGGCCACCCCACGGCGGCTGCTGCACTCATGGTGCCCTTTGTGGCACATCACGCAGCTCCAGGAAGACACTGCTCCTGGTCACAAATGGAGCGTGCTCAGCTGGGATAAAAAGAAGTTATTTCTGTAAAGAGCCATGCTCCAAACTCCTGTCCCACTTGGCACAGGCTGGCACCACCACTGGTCACTGCTTCACAGATTGTGGGTTATTTTTTCAGATTGAGGCAAAGCCCAGCACTCGAATATTTCTGGCGCAGCCTCCGTGACAGAGTATCAGGATTAAGTCTGTGAACCTAATTTTTGAGCATCTAGTTATAATTCTCTCCTCTGCCTGGATCCTTGCTAAACCTGTGCTGGCAGAATAGCAGCACTGAGCTTTAGCAAAAACCAGGACAATTTGGACAGGACTTGGAGACTGATCTAATTGGTAAATACAAATAGCTGTGAGGGGCAGGAAACTGGTTCTGTGCTGTGTCTGCCTGCTAGCATCTCATGAGCTGTTAAGTGGGAGGTGATGCATCAGTGAGAGGGTGGGATGACAACAGGGAATTTGGTTCAGTCTCTAAGCATATCCAGTGTGAGCTGAATGATTACAGACGTGGAAGTGAGATGAGTGTTTCTACTGACAGTAATGAATAATAACAGTCTGTTGGTCAGTCACTGCAGATAATAAAAACTGCACAGAAAATTGCGTTCTCATGTAGATTTTGATCATTTCCCTAGGTTTTTTTGATCATGAGACAGCAGTGATGATGGGTGGTGCAGAAAGAAGCAAAGTGGAAAAAATGTCATATAATCATAGGATGGTTTGGGTTGGAAAGGACCTTAAAGACCATCTATTTCCAACCCCCCTGCCACGGGCAGGGACACCTTTCACTACACCAGCTTGCTCAGAGCCCCATCCGACACTTCCAGGGATAGGGCAGCCACAGCTTCTCTGGGCAACCTGTGCCAGGACCTCACCCCCCTCCTGGTAAAGAATTTCACCCTAACATGAATCTAAACCTACTCTCCGTCAGTCTGAAGGCGTTGTCCCCTGCCCTGTCACTCCATGCTCTTGTGGGGTTGGGTTGTTTTAGAGTTCCCCTTCTTGGTTAGTTAGAACCATCAGCTGGCATCTTAGTGACAGACGCCCCTTATTTTGCATCAAGCTAAAAAAAAAAATGTCAGAGCTCGTAAGCAGAGTGATGCTGTGCAGCAAGTGATCGAACGTGACAGGTTTATTGAGATTGTTTGGTATTTGTAAAGCACTCAGAATGGGTTGAGAAACAGCAAAAAAGAATTCTTCCAGACAAGTCATTTTACATCAAGTTTTAGTCATAAACACACAAGTGCCCTGCAGCTGGGCTGATTCAACTTTATTTAATAGAAAACCGTGCACAAGAATCAATAAAGGTTACTGATTTGCACACAGTATGATAAACTACGTATATTTTGTAGATGGCAGGGAAGAGGTTTAAATTTCTTTGCAGATTTTGCAATTTATAATGTGGAATAGGACTTATTAGAGAGATAAGGTTTTCCCTGAAAAGTCCTATTTAGGCTGAAAATCCTTTCCAGTGCCATGAATTTCTAACAACAAATGCTGTTTTATCAAAAAACCTGTAGAGAGAAGATTTATGCTTTAAAATTTCTGTAAAGTACAAATTAACAGTTTTCCCTCTATGGTGTTTCTTAGGAACACCTACATATATATAAAAACACTAAAACTGAGTGATCTCAGGAATGGCCAAGAAAAGGTGAACCATAATGGATTTGCCCTCACTAATACTGGAGAAAGTTTCAAAAGCGTAAGGTATCAGTCTGGCTTGGGCCCTCTATATTGTTGCAGTAGAACAGAAACAGGCCTAAAATACTATTCGGGACTTTTAGTAATAAATTCCATGTGGAATTTATATTTTTGGTCCTAGACAGTATTTTTTCCTTCTGTTCTCATTTAAATTTATCTGAACTAAGTATCAAAACCCTATAATTGCCTTAGGAATTTAATATAACTGGAATAAACTGTAAATAAATAAAATAAAAATGTACTCTGTACTTTTAACTTCAACTACATTTTGTCTGCAGTCCCTGCAGAGATGACAGATCAGAAAACCAGACTAGGGATATAATATATTAAGCAATATAGAACTAAAACTTTGATTAAAAAAAAAAAAAAAAAAAGAGGTGTTACAGAAGTTACAGCTCTAACATTCAGTTTGTGTTTCCAGTCACAATAATTGCCTGCACAAACGTCTTCTACACAGTGCAATTAAGTCCAGGCACTTGGGTGACTTACATCAAATTCTCTGGGACGTGGTCTCATGTGTTACACCAGTGCTTGCACAGAAGCACAACTGACTAAATGGTAAAGAAAAATACAAAGAGAGACCAGCTAATGGAAAGGCATTGCCTATTATACTTTGAATTCTGCAGTGAAGAATTTCAGAGCAAGAACATTATATAATCCCTATGGAGTTTTATTGAAGCCTAAGAGAGACCTGCATCTGTGCCCAGAGGAAGGGAGATACAATGAGTGACCTTTGAAAGCAAATATTTGCTTCACAGTGATATAAACACTCCAGTGCAATAAATACAGGAAAATGAAAATGCTGCAGTTTACTGTGGTGAAGGCAACACAGCAATAAAATGTTCTTTTTTTAAGCACTCTCCCTGTTATTAAAGGACACATCTATTCTTCCCGTGGATATTTGTAGCCAGAGGATGACTGCATTGGCATATTTTACTGAAAAAGTCAGAGTCAGTCAATACCAGCACATTGGCCATGTCTTTCACCAGCCTTCCCTAGAGGGGCTCTGGGTGGCTGGATTATAGGAAATGCACTGGCATTAACCCCAAAGCTCAGTGTAGACCAGGAACTGCCTGCTGACACCAGCAGGAAATGAAATCACACTGCAGGTGAGACCCTGCTGCAAAATGGGGCTTAGAAACCAATACCTGGGTGTGTTGTTGACACCAGCAGGTTCTCCCTGAAATTGTGTGGTCGAAGGCAGATCCCAGCAGGATCCCAAAAGCCAGGAAAGGCTGCCCACAGTCGGTGTGACAGGCAACAGCTGGTGAGAAATGATATAAGGGACTTGGAAGCATAATTTTATGGCTCATGGGCTCGGAGCGGTGCCCCTCACAAGCTCTAACTTTTCTGACTTCTGTCATCTCTATCTTCTTTCACCCAGAGCTTACCACAGTTAATGCTGTCTGTAACTAAACATGCCCTGCTTTTGCTCTTACTGCATTTTAATTGATCTGAAAGCACTTGGAGAAGAAATAAGGTAATTTTGTAATGAAAAACTCTTTTTAAAGATTTTAATATGACATAAAATGTAACAATGAAAAATTACTATGAACTGTTGTTTACATTTAAATTCTAAATAGCTTTGAGATGAAATCTTGAGGAGAGTCTGCTTTTTGTATCACTTCTGCAGCACGTCCTATTGCCTGGATGTAGTTTATTCACACGATTTCCAGCAAAGTTCTCATTTCCAAAGAAACCCCTTTGTAATGTTTGTGTTACTGATTAAGCCAAGAAGCTCCTCTGTGTTTCCACAGGATATGTTATTTTTAACCCATGGCACAGACACCTCATCTCTCTCCTGCTATTGTCCCACAGCGTGTTGCTTCAGACCTTTAGGCCCAGCTCCACAGCCCAGGCTGGCAGAGCACAGTGATAACCAACTTCGCTTGGAATTTTTATTTGATAGTCAGTAAAGAATAATTCCTACTGGTGAGGGCCTGTCAGGGAGTGACTTCGGAAAAGACAGGCACTGGGATCTTGCAAATCTGAGTACAGGAGAAACAGGTAATTCCTAGTTTGTTCCTGTCTTCCTGCATCACCTCAGGCACCTTATTTTACTCTCAGGGCTTGCTTGCTTTGCCTGCAGACAGGTCTCTGGAGCTGCGGGAGATGCTGCAGGTATTTGGTTTCCTGCTGCTGGCTCTATCTGTCAGCATCGTGCAGATGTCTTGGATACTCTCTGATGGGAATGCCTGTCCATGTTTAACAACTGAATCTGTCTCCCATCTACACAACACAGATAAAATCCTTCTTTTCCTTCCTGCCCTTTTTTTTCATCCTGCTTAAATTTCAGGGCATGGACTGGCACTTGGTTTGGGGTCCAGGACATCTGGGATATTTGGATAAATGCTAGTGAGAGTGACGTCACATTCTTTGTGTCAGAACCTACACCTATGATCAAGAACTTTCTAGTTAGAGGCCAAAATGAAGATTCTGAAGTATAATTAGACAAAATTATGACTCCTGACTATTTGCTGATGTGTCCTAAAAGATAGCTGGAAAGCAGTCTTCCTATGGGCTCGTGTTGCTGTAACGACAAAAAAGCTCAATCAAGTGATTTCTGAATGTGAATGCAATTAGGCAGCACAGAAGTGCCACCAGGGGGAATTACTTCTTGTAGACATGGGCACCTCTGTCCCTGGTGTCCCCTGCTCTCGAGTGGCTAAAGGAGCGGGACTGTGGGCATCCGCAGCGGCCGCGCAGCACATGGGGTGTGTGGGCACAACTGCTCTGTGCCTCCAGCATCTGCAAACAGGCAGGTTACGAGCAACACATCCCACCATTCCCCCCAGGCACTGCAGCCAGGGGCAACGGCAGCTGGGAAAAGTTGCCACTGAGATCTCGGAGAAGAACAGTCCGCCATAAACAAAACGCCTGGAGCCACCCCATCCCAATCCCAATCCAACACAAATCGCTGTTGTCCTGTCAGCTGGAAGACACGGCTGCTCCATGAGGCTCCAACACGTGCCTGTGGCTTTACAAGGCTCCTGCACCCAAACACCATAAAGCACAGGATAGGCATTTTGTAACAATTTCACCTCAGAGTAGTAACAACTTGACTTTCTGTCCATTTTGCTGCTAAAAGAAAATAA
>JAYRBT010000114.1:527260-618242 GCA_036023395.1 Myiotriccus ornatus
TCCCCACTGCCATTAGTGGGGTCAGACTTGCAGGTGGAGCTGCAGGTGCTGGGAAATGCTGGCAGTGTATGAAAGGGTGTGTGTGTAACCATCTAACAGGAGTGCTTGGTGTCTGAAACGCTTTTCTGCCAAATTTTCCTGGGGCTCTACCTTGCTCCCCTCTGTTTCTCTTCGATTAATAGATGGATAGATAGATAGATAGATAGAAGGGAAATACAAAATGGAATTACTGCCAGACTTTTTTTGAGATATTCAGGAGAGAGCAGGGAATAAGAAAACTCCATGGCAAATTTTTCTGGGTAGTGTAAAGGCCGTTCCCAACAGGCTGCATGAGGACTGTTGCATTTGCTGTTCCTGGGGTTGTAAATAGAAACTCTTCCCTCTGCACAGTCTTACCAAGATTGCCCAGAGCTCCTGGTGCAGCCCCTGCCTCCATCACACGGCCAACCCTCTTGCCCATCTCTGTGTCACACACAGATCAAATCAATGGCAGAAAATGCAAACCAGTAGAGCTCATCCTCAAATTTCCTACAGCGATCCAAGAAAGCAGACTGACAACTGAAGAAAGACATTTTTAGGCTAAATGGATGATGAAAAGGAAACCCACAAATTGGAGAAAGTTTGGGGTTTTTTTTTTAGGTTAAATGGATGATAAAAAGGAAACTCACAAACTAGAGAAAGATTTTTTTTTAGGCTAAATGGATGATGAAAAGGAAACCCACAAACTGAAGAAAAAGGTATTTTTAGGCTAAGTGGATGATAGAAAGGAAACCCACGAGTATTACAGTAAGAAAAGGGAGCACATTTGCATTGGCCTGTCACAAAGCAGAGCCAATTTCTGCTGCGTTTTGTGCAAGTCTGGAAGTCGGGGGGAAATTTTGCGGTGACTTTATTTGAGAGTGATCTTTTACAATGAACTGGTGGGAGCAACGAATAACTCCGCCATTAAAACAGACGCGACATTCTTCATCTGTGTGGTAAAAATTGGTGCTATCCTGTCTTTGCGAGTCCTGATGCTTTTAGGACCAGGTGAGACAAGCCACGAGTCTAACTAGCACTTCGGCAAGCTTAGCATGGAACGGTCGATGATTTTGATAGACAGGAAAACATGGGAAAGAATTTTGTGGTGAAAGAACAGTAACTCAGTATTTTAGTGTGAAAGGTTGGCAGTGACATAGTTAACCCCATCAGCATCAGTGTTGCCATGGCTTTGATTTCAAAGCAATAGACAGGAATAAAGTGTTCCCCTGATGGTGTTTGTTACGGGCTGTCAGCACACTCAGCTGACATTTCAATTCTTTCTGCGTGGTTTGGATTTTGCAAGATTTCTCTGCCACCTACCCCTGCCCCTGGGCTGCATTACACCAGTAAGGACCTTAAATTCAAAAGAAATGAAAGAAAGAAAATTAATGCAGCTGTTAACACATATAAACATCTTCACAGGGGAGTAAAACTCTATACGCTGCGATCATGAGGGCATTAGGAATGTAAATAGACAACTTTTCCCCTATTGACACTGTATGTGGTAAACAAACCAATTCTTTATGTTTCTAATACTCATCCTTTCCTTTCTGCCTGATGGTAAAGCGTGGCCATGTTTCAAGCAATGGAGCTGATATATTTTTAGCAGAAATCTTCTTTAACTAAGTCGTCAGAGTCAAATCAGCAGCTGACAAAATATAAGCCTTATGAAACTGGGCTGATGGTGTTATTTGCAGAATGGGATTTTTAACTGAATGGCAGGTTTTTTTCAGTCTTTGAATCTCTTTTCTCACAGTCTTTGAGGGGAACTGCTATCCAAAATGTGGCTGAAAGCAGAGTTCAGGAATCTGTCTGCACCTCCCCACTACTGCCAGTGGGTTTTCTCTAGGGCAAAGGAGCTTTAAAAACGGACAAGCAAAACCAAAAAGGATAAGGTTGACCTTTCTGAGGGAGCTCAGAGTTACCCCCCGGGGATGTCTCTGTGTTTTGCCAACCACCAGCCACACTTTTGGCTCAGGCCTCACTTTTCTGCCACACCCAGGGCAGCCCAGCCCTACCCCTGGCTCAGCTCTCCTCTCCTTTGTGTCTAGTCTCCCCTGGGAACTTGGAACTGTGGAAGCAGGATTAAAAGCTGAAGAAAGTTCATGAACTTTGAAAAGCTTACTTCCTTTCAAGAAAAAAAGAAACAGCTATGGCCGTGTTATAACAAGAAAGGACCCTACTTAGTTTTTAACTACCCTCATTCTCTGTTTATACAGAGGTGATACACAGATTGACATGCGAGTACATAAAATGCAGGATAATATAAGGACACAGCAGAGTATCTTTTTTTAAATGCAATTTATATAACAAGAAGGGCAGGGAACCCAGTTTTAAACCACTAAACCTTTTACAGATCTAAATTTTATTATTTCAGGGCTCTTTCATAGAGTCACAATAACAAAAAATCCTGCTGCTATTAAATAGCTCATCTCCCTGAAGTGAAGCTGGACCCATGACCAGTCCAGACACATTCCCAAAACCCTGCAGTGCTGCAAATGCTGCTCAGACAAGGGAGAGGATCTGGCTGCTCCCTTTACAACTGGGAGGTAGAATGGGAAGATCTCAGTGTCATATCCACTGTTTGTCACTGGTGGGTACTTAGATCAAAGCCAATAAATTGGGAAGGGCTGTTTAAGATGTACAGTTACAATACACTTAACAGTTGTACAAGTCAAATATTGAAAGCATCTGGCGGTTCTAGGCTAAGTAACAAATTGTATTAGCCACAGGAATGCATAATAGCACCCTGTGGATATGCAAAACTTATTCACTGGTTTTCAAAGGCCACTGCTGCTTTCTGATTCACACCTACAACTAATTCCTGGCTGCTACTCATTTCCCAGCAGCCAGTAACACAGATTCGAGAGGCCAAGGGTACACATGCACACTGGCTTTTGCTGGTGAAGGGTATCAGAACTTCTCATTATTTGATACAGGCTCACGTGGCTGATTTAGAAACCTCTCTTTCTTCTGAAGCCCATTTCAGCCTTCACAGGCTGATGAAAAAAGCCCCAGCACGCTCCTCCAGTGAAGATTACCCAGACTTGCAGGCGAGGATTTAGCCATCCTAATACAAGAGCCCAACTTCTATTCTTTTTTTTTTTCCTCCTTTCCTTTTTTGTTGACCAATCAATTCAACAACAGGCTGGATGGTGCCTCAAGGGCATCGCTTTCAACCACGTGATCGGCAGATTAACAGAGAGGCTGCAAAATCCTTTCCGCTCAAACTGTTTTAACAGAGGATCAAAATCTTTCTCTCTGCGTGGGGATTTTTATTTAGCTAGTTCGTTTTATTCAGTTTGCACACGTTTGTGAAGGAATTAAGGCCTGCAAGGACATGCACGATGGGCTGGTTTGCTTTCTAGCCTTTTCCTTTTGTGTTTGGGAGTAGAAAATTTTCCAGTTCCTTGTGGGAATGTTGCCTCTTCCCTGAGTCTTAACGTCGCATTGTTATTGGTTGAATCTCATCAAGCTACAGATAATGGCCCTGAAAGGAGGTAACTTAAAACATTTTGAAAAGCTTCCCCTTTTCCCTGCCGTGGTTCTTGTTCAGGGAGATGATGTACTGAACTAGGCTGATATAATCTGCAGGGGAAAGGTTTGGGAAAGACAGGAGCTGGGTGAGTCCTGTGGGGACACAGGAGATTTACAGAGCTCTGCTGAACAATAAAACAAGAGATTAAATTTGATCACATTAAAATAAACAGCAATTAACTGTTTCTTGGCCACAGCAGTCTGGCTCTGGGGAAGCTGATGTGCAAACTGTACAATGGGGGTTCCTGATGAAATCCTTTATATTTAATGCCCAGATCCCAGAGCTGTGCAGGTACAACTGCTGCTGATGGCAAAGGGTGCATTCAGTGCTGTAACACAGGAGTGTTTTTACTGGAGTGAACAGGACTCAAAAAAAAACCCAAAATAGAGCAGAAAAACCAGACTGCCTCATATCCATCTGAGGCACAAAAGCACACCTGGAGCTACAGAGATTGAGGATCACGTGTGAAGGTTGACACACAGCATGGTCAAGAGGTTTCTTTGGCTCTGGCATGTGCTGAAACAAAACCAACCCACTGGCTCAGTTGCTGGACGATGAACCACAGCAGTGAGCTGGGACGAGGGCAATTCACATACCACCAGCAGAAACAGCGAGAATAAGCTCAGCAAAATAAATCACAGCCTGCTCAGGAACAGGTTGCAGAATTCAGCAAATAGAGGATTTTTCCAGAACCGTGCCTGGATATTCCCACAGTCTCGCTGTCAATATCCTACAGGTCCAGATTTGAAGCTGAAGAGCTGAGTATGTGCTACACAGCCGAGGGCTGGGGGATTTTGCCTCACCGCCTGGCAGTGAAAGCTCCAATTCCTTTTTTTTTCATTTAAATCCTTAAACTTTTTTTCTGCCGTTGCTGGAACCTGCATGGGGTGACTTTGGGTCTTTAAGACCAGAGGCTTTATAAAAAGCCATGCCAAAACGAAGGAATAAATTATTCCTTGCATGGATGAATAGTGACAGCCAACGTGATTCTTCCAAACATTAAAACGGTGCTCGGTTTATATCAGAAAAACGGGATTTGCTTCCCAACCCTCTCTGCCTTCTTATGACACACACTGTGTTCATTCACCTGAGCATAAATCCAGAGGATTTCTGGGTTTCAGCCTGCTTCTCCAGTCTTTTGCATGGAAGCAGAGCTTGTCTCAAGGACAAGTGACCCTCAGCAGCGCTGCCTCTGGAGCACTGCAGGGATGACTCACCCGCACTGGGAGCAAGAGGCACCAGTGCTTACAAAGCCCAGCATGACAAGGACCACAGGGCAGAGCCAAGGGTGAGACCAAGCTGGGGCTGAACAGCTCAGGACTGAGCAATCCTGAGTGAGGAGCTGGAATGCTGTGAAGCTTTGTGGGATCAGGCATTATAAAACACTCTACCCCACAAGGTGCTTTTATATTTCTAAGTGGCCAAGCAGTCAGGGTTCAAGGCTCGGTGTCCCAAGCAGATGGAGCACCCAAGGGTTTTGCTGGAGCTGGTCAGGGAACAGTAAATGCATCTCTCCTCTAAGACCCACCAGTAGAGAGCCATCTTTTCAGGTTTGGATTGGAGTCCCCTTGTCTTTCAATATCAGCCAAGATGCCTTTATTTTTTTAGCTGGTTTTAGTTTGGAGAGCTCTCCCTTCACTTCTATCTGTCCTGTAAATGTATGTTCGAGGATTTTTAGAAACGGGAACGTTTTGAAGATGAGAACAATAGTTGCTAATGAAGTCATTTGTTAGTAAAATTAGTTCCAATCAAGAATATTGACATGCTTTACTATATATTTATGAGTGCTATAAGTGAAGACAGCATGAACTTCATTTGAATGTAATCCAATTTAAATCTAAAGCAATCGTTGTTTGCTTGTATATTTTACGTAATTTAAATTCCTGAAGAACCAGTTAGTCTTCATTCTTGACCTAAGAATAATGTGGGAACAGTTCTGTGTCTGATATAGAATTTGTTTTCTGTAAGCAACCTTGCCCAGTTCAGATATTTCAGACTGAACTGCATTCACCATGCTGACACTTATTTTCCAATAAGTGAATAAAAGAAGGGAGATGGCTCCTTCCTTCACGAAACCCCAGTGGCACATAGAGCAGAAAATCCATGCGGTGTGAGAGATCTTGCAGTGCAGCTGCTGCCTTCACACTTCACCCAAGGGTAAACTGAAAAGCTCAGATTTAAATGAAGTTACCCTCTTAAGCTCTGAAAACACATCTAAAGAGCACATCTCGAGGACATAGGGCCTGGACCCCTCTGATAGACTAAAAGCCACTTGTTCAAGCAAATGAAAAAAAAAACATCCTTTGTTGAGGAAAAAAGGGGAATATTTATGTCACTTAGATCAGTTAACGGCTTAAGAGAGCTCTGTAACTGTACTTCAGCCCCTGTGAGCTCGGAGCCCTGTGACTGACAGCCAAACTGTTGTCCAAAATTCCTGGGGCTTAGCCCAGATACAGCGAGCAGTGGACAAGGACAGGATGCACATCTGTGGCCTCAGCCCTCGGGCTCTCCGCTCTCCTCTCTCGTGGGTGAAGTACTGATGTGCTGGTGAAAGAGCTGCACTTCCAGGTGACCTTGAGCTGAAGAGAACAGGGGCAAGAGATTTATTTAAGGAGCCCGTGGGAGGGGCATGGTCTATTTTTAAAGAAAAATAATCCATTTTGTGCATTTATTACACTTTGGGCCTGGGTGGCTGCCAAAGAAAAAAGGAGCCCTCAGAGGGATCACTCCAAACCGGCCAGGAGCCCTCACGTTTTCTGCAGCACCTCCCTGGATTCTTCTGCTCCACAGCAGCCCAACAGCAGTGGGATGCCTTTCCCCCTCTCCCACTGCTTGCAGCTGGACCCATAAATCCTCCTTTCCCAGAGTTTTGCCTCATTGCAACACCTCCTGGTTCCTGCAAACCAGAGGGCACTGCAGTCTCTGCAGTGACTCTGCTGCGATCGCCGCTCCCAAGGTGGCAGTGAAGATGCTGAGGAGGAGGTTTCCCGGGTGTTAAATCCAGGCAGGAGCGAAGCAGGGAGGGTGTGCTGCAGTATCCACTTTAATATTTGATGCACTGAGGCCCTTTGCCTCAGGGTTTTGCTGTCAGCTGCTGCTGCATTTGCAGTCTGCTGCAGGATCCAGAGCTGGAGCCCTGCAGATCCAGACCCGAGCACCGGTACCAGGGTGGTGGATACAGAGCAGGGTCAGGTTCGGCAGCCTCAGGGGGAGGGAGAAGTGCAGTTGTAAGCAAGGTTTTTGCACCTTCCTTTTTCCCTACATTCCCCATTCCTCCCCATGAGGCTGCCTTGAATCCAGGTTAAGTAATGCAGAATAGCAGAGTCACGAAAAAGATTAATTAGTTCCTCGGGTTTCATTAGACATTGAGGGTAATCACTGTCTGAAGCTTCAGACAGGCCCTGGATGAACACAAACCATCATCAGTGCCCAGCAGACAGCTGGCAGCAGTCTGTGAAGCAAATTTAGCTCCAATCTGAATTGCAGGAACCCCAAAATACAGACCGTGATTTAAAACTTTGCCCTGACATATGGAAATAACTGTAGCTGAAGCTGGCAAATGGGGAAAATTAATTTTAGATTAATTCTGTGCTTAAGAACAAAAACACCAGCTTGTGAGGAAGGGCCCTGAATGGCTCTCTCTTCACTTCTGCAAAGCAGGGAAATGCCTTAGACTGGGTCAGCTAAACTAAGGCTGGGTTCACTGAGGGAAGGATTTAAAATCTGTGTCTTCTGAGGACTCAGCCTAAGAGCCTGGAAGAGGTCACCCTCTTTAGTGAAACACTATAAAAATCCCTCTCCCCGTCAGGCTAAGGTGAGAAGAAAACTCCTGCACAGTTTTTCTGAGGTGTTCATCTCTCTTCTGCTGAAGCAATGAAAACTTCCTTATGAACCCAGTGGTAGCAAACTTTAGCTCATAAGGCTAATTTTGTAGCAAGCTCATATTGACTACCTTGTCTAGCTACAGATATTTACTCATAATGAAAAATCAATATTTATTCATATTTAACAATCGTTCTTTGAAAGCAGAGCTTTCCCCTGCTTGTCAGTATCAAGTAATATCCCCCTTTGGTAAAAGAGATTTCTCTGCTACTGAAATGTGGCACTTTCTGTGCTGCCCTACAATATGATTCCAGTCAGTACACATACCTGTCTCCAAGATAACCTGTGCCATCTTCTTCTGAGGAATGTATAAAATTCCCTGAGATGAAAAACAATACACCAACCCTGAGTCCTCAGTTAGAAGTTGATTAATGTCAAGAGTGATCATCCACTGGGAAATTTCTCCCTTTTTTTTTTAATGTGTCTGAGCCAAGCTTTCCATGACATAGGAATCCTAGTTCTTTGGCAAGCCTTGCTGCTTCAAACCTCCTCTGACTTAAAACAAGAACAAGAATTAAAAACTCTACCCCAAAGCTTAATGAGCCTATTGTATTTCCAGGACATTTCAATGGACCTTAGGCTAAGCACTAATACAAGCTCACAAATAATACAGGCACCACAAATGCTACATTTTATGGCACAGAGATGGAAAATGGAATAGAACCCACATATCTTCACCTCGTTGTGCCTCGGTGCAACAATAAAATTCACATGAAAGCTCGTTCCTAGAATTAATAAACACGTTGAACTGCAGTGCTGGGAGCGTTAGGTCAGGAGCAAATTAATGTCACTGAGGCAGCGAAGCTTGACTAGGTACGGCACGTGCCACATTTGGGCTGCTGAGAATGCTCCTTCCTTCCACTGCTGATTAACACTTTCCCTTGGTTAGCAGAAGTGGCAAGATGTGACGGTGGCCTGTCAGAACAGCCTCCTAAAATTGGGAACAGAGAGCCTTTATGGGTCCCTGCCCAAGAAATCACCAATCTCAAAAATCCAAAACCAGTGTTGTGTCGCTTATCCCCATTTAAAAGGAAAAGTGATGAGTTGTTCAGTGCACTCTCCCCTTCCCCCTGCCTTTGGAGGAGAGGTTTGACCCCTGGGACTCACTGCCTCGGCTTTTTTGGACGTGAGGACTGTAACCACCATGGAGTCGTGTCAGTCACGCACTGAAGGTGTGTGGGCAAAGCCCCAGAGGTTCATGGCATGAACCCAGGAATGAGGGGGGATAGCTGTCCCCTGCCCTCAGGGTTACCCACTCCCAGGGTAAGGGCGATCTCCAAACACGATCAGTCCAAAGGCAGTCACACAATATGAGCCTTTCAGGTGTCCCCAAAATCACCTCCCAGCAGATGCCTTGGCAATCTCCCCAGGCTGACAGGTAGCTCAGACCAGGGACACCAAGGAACAGCAGTGCCCATCAACTTGTTTTCTTTGAAGACACTCCAAGGCCCACAAGCAGAAGAGGCACTGGAGTGCGGGGAAAGCCAGGGAAAGGAGAACCATGTTAAGCTTTTCCAGCTATTCTGGGAAATTCTGAGGAGTCTGAGACATGAGGAGGTGTCCAGAAGGTACCATAAGGGATCCATGGCATGTGTATGCTGTGATATAAGTACAGAATTCAGTAGGACACCACCATTAAAATATGATTTCTCCAGCCATTTATGGTTTTAAAAGAGACATTCACTATTGGTCACTATTGTTCCCTATTGGTCACTATCGGTCACTATTGATCCCTATTGATCCTTATTGGTGACTATTTATCTCTGTTGATCCCTATTGGTTCCTATTGGTCACTATTGATCGCTATTGATCCCTATTGTTTCCTATTGATCCCTGTTAGGCACTATTGATCACTATTGGTCCCTATTTATTCCTATTGATCCCTTCTTTCTGAACCCTGGACAGCACCTGCTATTTCACACAGTAGACATTTCAAGGCCATGTATTTGGTTTAATGCCACTTCCAGGAGGGACAGGAACCTGCATTAGAGGCTGACAACCACAGCTTCCATATTATCCCAGACATCTGATGCATCATCTCCAGAAATGGCTGAGCCACGAGAAGCCCAAATTAGTCTTCATCTTCTTCATCTCATCCAAAAATGAGATGTAAACATTTCCCACTTCCACTACATTTCTGTCTGAGGCTAGAGAGGCTTTTTTACCATCTCCAGAGCACAAACAAAAAAACTTTGTCCCCTTCTCCCTCCAGTTCTGATTGTATGTCAGTGTTTCCTGGCTCTGGAGTCTATAATCAGCCTAAGTGCGTTAGGGGGGTTTGGGCTAAACAATAGAACAAAGATCATTCATCAGTAGAGACTCTGGCAGGAGCTGAACTGAACTCGGGCCAGACACAGAGACTGACACACGTAAGCAAAGAGACAATAAAAAGTTCCCCATTTCATTCGAAATGTGCAATATACTGATTTTATAAACTAACCAACTAATGATCAAAAAGCTTACTAAGAAGATTAAAACTCTTCGTTTCTCACGTAAATGGGAGCTTTGCAGAATATGACAAAAAAAGGTGCACGTATTTATTTCTATAAATAACTCTTACCCTTTTCAAAGCTTTGACAAAAATGATTCCTTCCCTTTCCTCTAGCAAATCAGAGGTCTGTTTTTATTGTCTGGGGATCTGACTACACTGTCACACATTCTGTACAATCTGTAGTTAGCCACCTACTAAAACAGATGTTCCAGGTTATGTTACTTCTGGAGGGAAGTATTGTTCTCTCAGGCATTGGAATAGGTAAAAAATGAGTAACATTTCTCATCTAAAATACTGAACGTCCCCCAATATTTTCCATTCTGAGCTTTCAGGTTTTACCATATAATTGACATGTCCTCCTGAGAGAAATACTAAGTAGTTTAAGCAGTAATGGAGATATTTATACAGAGTGAGGTGATTGAATTTTGAAACAAATTAATTTCAACAGCATTGATTAAAAATATTTCTATATTCTTCTCCAGTGTGATTTATTAAACAGACACTTCATCCCTCATTGACCCATATTTCACAACTATACCAGGATGTCATTCAACAGGACACAACAACAGCATAGATGAATAAACTTTACTGGCAGTTTACTCATAAATCTAACTAATCACAAACAACAATAATTGCATTTACATTTTCACACATGAAAAACTGGCAATATTGGCTTTCCCAGTGACAAGAAATATTTGATTTATTTCAATTTATCTTTTTTATTGAGTACCGAAAAACCTCATGCTTTAAGAACCTGCTTCCTTAGTTCATTGTTTACCTCCATAAGTGTAATCCTTCACATGGCTTTACAATGTGCTTCCCATAAAATGGCACTTGTCCTTTGCTTTTTTACAAGTTCTAGGCAGAAAACTTCAAGGGGAGTCAGAGATGTTTGCTTTAATGGCCAACTAAGCTGTCATCTGACCTAGAAATGGAACTTCTTGAATCACAAGCACAAGTGAGCGGCTTAATTTCCTCTGACATCTGCAGTTACAACTGGACAGTGCCCTTTGGTCCATCTGTATTTGGCAGTCCTGCAGTGGGTTTCATTTGCTCAAATAATGCCAGATTGCTGCTGACCCCCCCCAAGTCAACATGCATTTGTCTTCTCTTCCTTTGAAGAGAGACAGGTCCTGGCAGTCCTGTTAAAATTTTTTAAATGGTCACACCTCTAAGTCAGCTCAAAACAATCCACTCCTGGCTTGAGATGGACTTTTTTTTTTTTGATCCTCTGCATCTTGTTTGCCATGTCCCTTCTCAGAGTGACCATGAGTAGCTGAAAATGAGCCTGTCACCCAGCCACCCAAAACTTTTTACACCTCACTGATTCAAAGCCAGTTCCGTGGCTCTTCCCCCTGTTCCAACATACGGCAGCACGGAAAGGGGTTTGCTGAAATTCAGGTCGAATGTTCTTGTTCCAGCATTCCCAGGAACTTGCTTAGGATTTTTCCCATATAATACCATATTAGCCTTCCTGAAGCAGCTATTTGTTCCCCTGTGTTACTCATGGCAGGCCTGAACAGCCTGTCATCTTCCTTCAGGATGACTTTTAACAACGCTAAAGCATCTACGAGGAGCGTTATAATCCAGACAGGCTAAATCACTGTCCCAGATATTCTTTTTTCCTCACTGTGATTCTCTGCAGGCTGCATCTCTTGTGACTGTTGCTGTGACAGTCGCTATTTCTGCAGAGGTGAACATGACAACTCAGCTGAGGAAACGGGAACAACGTATATCCAGCTGCAATTCTGCATTTTTAACAGCCTCAAAACAGTATTTTTTCATGTGCCTCTCTTAAGATTCCTGTCAAGAAGCCTGTGGGCAAAATTACTTGGAACAAATGCTTGCCAAAACATCACTTTTTGAAATATTTAGTTCAGAATATTCATCTGCAGACCTTGCACACTCAGTTAGGGAGCAGGAAGCCCTGGGTACAAAATGGAAGGAATGCAGGCCAGGTCAAGCCTTGAATATGTGCAGTGAGCAGCCTGGAGATCTAGAAATTATTTTCTGAGAAAAGATAATCAAATAATTTCAGATGAAGCCGAGAAAAATCGAAATTTGTGGTGAGCATTCCCAGAACAAGGAGAAATGACGGGGATTTCACTATATAATTGGTTTGCTGCAAATTATTCTCTTGCTTCTTGAACTGCGTCATATCTTGAGAGGATCTCAGCCACGTGACTGCTGGGGTGCTGATGAGCCACTTCTCTCAGCCTTGCCTCTGTTTTGGACTTCAAGAACTGATTCAGCGGAGGTGAGTCAGTTCTGCTCTGCCGTGCTGGAGAGACGACCTGACCAAGTTCTCCTTTAGCAAAATTCCTATTACAGGAGCCCCGTTCAGGGTTTTATAAAATACGCTACATTCCTGCCTTGTATAATCCACAGTGTGTTTGTCTGTATGTGACTTTCTGCCGAGTTTCTCCGTGAGAATTAAATCACTGTTAACCCTGAGATTCAGCGAGGGGTTGTGCTGTTGGCTGTGTCATGTCAAGACCACAGGTGCAGCCCTGTTTTCTTAGGGCACGAGAAGAATGGCATTCAGTGCCTCCTGAGCCTCTGCTCTGCACTGCTTGCTCCACTTGCACTTCCCAGGGAAAGGAGGAGCAGCTCCACAGCATGTCCTCCTCATAACCCAGCTCTGTGTTATTCAAGTGTTTGTACTCAAGACATTTTTTTCTTGAACAGGCTTCTTGGTTACTGTGTCCAGAGAGTGAAAAACTGCTTAACTATGACCAAACAAACCTTCCTCTTCCACTGAAAAGGTTTGCGAAAGACCTATATTAAAGAATTGCTTTCTTAGTGTAAGAACTGCCCCTTATTCAGTAACAACACCCTTAAAACCCTGGAGTTTTCCTGACAAAGCTCCCTGTTGCTCTGGAAGCTGACTCAGATAGTGCTATCCCAGCTCAACAGCCTGTGGGGACACCAGAGCCACTCTGTCACTCCCCTCTTCAGCTGGACAGGGGAGAGAAAATAAAACAAAAGGCTGGTGGGTTGAGATAAGGACAGGGAGATCACACAGGAATTACTGTCACGGGCAAAACAGACCCAGCATAGGGAAAGTTATTTAATTTATTACCAATCAAATCAGAGTAGGATAATGATAAATAAAACCAATCTTAAAACACCTTCCTCCTACCCCACCCTCTTGCTTGGGCTCAGCTGTACTCCCAGTCCTCTACCTCCTCCCCCCAGCAGTGCAGAGGGACAGGGAATGAGGGCTGTGGTCAGTTTATCACATGTTGACTGTGGCTCCTTCCTCCTCAGCAGGAGAATCCTCACACTCCTCCCTTGCTCCAGTGTGGGATCCCTCTCATGGGAGACGGTCCTCCATTACATTCTCCAGCTGGCTCCTTCCTACAGGCTGCAGTTGTTCAGGAACTGCTCCAGCATGGGGTCAGTCCTTTAGGAACAGGCTGCTCCAGAGTGGGTCCCTTTCCACAGGGTCAGTCCTTCAGGAACAGGCTGCTCCAGTGCAGCTCCCCCACAGGATCACAAGTCCTGCCAGCAAGCCTGCTCCAGCATGGACTCCTCTGTCCATGGGTGCACAGCTCCTGCCAAGAGCCTGCTCTAGAACAGGCTTCCCACAGTCACAGCCTCCTTTGGGCATCCACCTGCTCCAGTGTGGGGTCCTCCACGGGCTGCAGGTGGATCTCTCCTCCCCCATGGGCCGAAGGAGAACATCCTGCTTCACCACGGTCTGCACCACAGGCTGTGGGGGAACCTCTGTTCCTGCACCTGGAGCACCTCCTCCCACTCCTTCTTCACCGGCCTTGGTGTCTGCAGAGCTGTTCTTCTCACATATTCTCACTCCTCTCTCCAGCTGCAGTTGCTGTTGCACAGAAGTTTTTTTCCCCTTCTTAAACCTGTTATCCCAGAGGCCCTGCCACTGTCACTCATGGGTCCATTTTGGAGCCGGCTGGTAGTGACCCCACAGAACCCAGGGAAGCTTCTGGCAGCTTCTCACAGAAGCCACCCCAGTATCCCCCCAAAACCCTGCCATGCAAACCAGTCCACAGCCACATTTCTCTGCTGCTCAGCTGAGCCCCCCTGCCCTGTGTGCCAGCTCAGGACACCAAACTCCACAATATTTAATTGTACCTTGTCCTGCTGGACAGCTCGTCCCAAACAAAGCAGTAAACCGGGAGACATGATCTTCAGGATGACTTTGTTCCTTTCTCTCCCTCACTCCAGTCCACAAAACCATTCATCTGAGCAGCCACTTACAAGCACGAGCATGGCATTCACAAATCCCACCTCGCAGTGGGATCTCATCACTTCTGATGATGCCCTTTTTATAGTCTACCGCTTTCATTCACTCTCATGTCTTCAGCTGTGAGGCAGCAATTTAACCCCCCATCTGGCGCTATTAATTTGCACTGATAACTTCATGTCTCTCCTAAAACAGCCTTCTATTTCTAACACGCTTGAAAAGAGTGCCTTTTTTAGGCTTTCTAGCAAAGAAAAAAAAAAAAAGAAAAAGAAAGAAGTCTGGGCTTTGCCTTGTGATATCACAAACACTGCTTTGCTTTTATTTTCAATGGAAGTGCTGCAGAGCAAGCGCACGTCTCAAATACCACAGTGAGTGGACAGCAGTTGTTATCCTTCTGCTCAGCTATTTGTCTCTGAGACGCTACAGGGGGACAGTTGTCACCAATAATGCCATCCTGGTGTCTGTGTGTGTCTGTAAGGCTGAGACTGGCAGTGAGGGGGCACCTCTGCACCCCCTCTGCCTTGTGAAATGCAAAGATGGAACAGAAGGCTGTGGCTGCTAAAGGGATGCCGACTGGACATCAGGAGCGAGACTGTTTTATAACCTAACACTTCAAGGCACCTTTACAATGTCTCTATCAAAAACCTGAGTACTGATGTCAGTCTCTTGATGTAAGTCACTGGTGTGCTGATACGCAAAGAACAGCAAGAAAGAGAATTAATCCAAAAGTCCATCCTGTCCTTTCTCTTATTTTAGTCTGCTGGGGTTTGTCTTTTTTTGTGTGTTTGGGTTTGTGGGGTTTTTTTCCATTTCCTTAGTTATTTTATTCTCATTTTTATCCTCCTCTCCCCTTCTTCAACTTTACTGGTTCAGTGGATCATTTTTTTGGTTAAGATAAAAGTAACTCTTCTAAGCCCAGGATTTGGCCTACCGTGTTTTACAATAGTGGAAAGCCTGGTTAAATTTTGAAAGGTCCCTGACTTCTCTACTACAGGAAGTTCGTTGTTTTGAGAAATAGATTCTGGCTGCAGGCATGAATGGAAGAGCTCTTTGTCTGGAGAACAGCTGAGTGTACAACACATTTCTTGGAAATGTCACCACAAAAACAGACTAGACCCCAAACAGAAGGTAAAGAAACTGAAATCTGTAAACAGCTCTGGAGTCTCACATTCTGGGCTTGAACATCTGATCTCCAGCATCATGGAGTGTGTCCTGGCCATTGGATCAGTGTCTTATCTCTTCACCTGCCAGGCTGGGGAATCTTTGAGAAGTTTTGTGGGTACACTTCTGTGTGCAAGGAAAGGCTGATGGGGAAAGAATGGGGCACTTAAGAATACAAACTCTAAAGAGGAAAACAAAAGTTACTCCATAAAGGAATAGGAGTAACCATGGGAGAATCACAGTATGGCAGGAGGAGAGCTGCTCATCAATCTAAGTAGCAGTTTAATAACTTTGCAGATAAATGGTTGCATCCACAATAAAGAATTTATTGGATTTCACTGTTCAATTAAAAACCATATATTGTCACATTCTTCACTGTGGGCAATTTTTGAAATCAAAACTGGATAATTGTACTGCTGGAGAAGCAGTTAATGTGGAGAAGCCCCATAGCCTGTGGGATGTTCTGTTTTATAGGGTGTTCAGGCCACAGATGGGAAACCTCTTCTGGCCTCTCACTCAGGGAACCAGTCAAAGGAGAGGGAAGCTCTGGGGTCCTTGTGGCTGAGGGTGCTTATGGAGCAGGAGCTGGAGTCAGCTCTTCACCTCCACCTGTACTGTGTTCCTGTCTTCCTACTCTTTCCCTTCTGCCCCTTTGTGTTCTGGGTGGCCCGTTCCCTGTAATGCCTTGTCTGGCCATACCAGCACACCAAGCCCCCTGTCCTGAACGGAGCTGAAAGGAATCTTTCTTCACATCTCTCTCCCTCGAGAAGGTGATTTCCCTCAGAGCACCTGGAGAATATGATGAGGGCAGAGAGCTGGGTAAGTTGAGGTAGGACTGGGAGGAGACCCCAAACTCCACGAACCAAAAAGGCAGTGTATTTACTGAGGCCTCCAGAGGATGAGGGATGCTGCTTTGCTCTTCCGTCACATGCATCGATCAGCTTGCTTAATACTGTAACCTTAAGTGCCCTGGGCACTAATCTGGAAATTGGGGTACTACAGTAGATAACACCTTTTTTTGTGACGTCTGCAGCTCTCAGGTGTTCTTATTTGTCAGCCTGTTAGAAGCGCACACCTGTTCTTGTTTACCAGGCTTACAAAACGGTTTTCAGAACCTGAAATTTGCTTCAGGAGCAGCTGTTTTGTACTATTTTGAGCAGTTAATTAAGAAAAAGGGAACTAGGCGACACAACGATTTAAAATAATAAAAACCCTTTGCTAATACTGAAAACCTAAAGCCTGCAGATGGCCCTACTGTTGCGTTACAAAGGCGGTCGAGAGCATTTTCCATTCCACTTAGTGCACTCCTGGTGCCTCGAGGGTTTTTTCCACTGTCTCCTGACGTGCTCATCTCTAAAATGAACTAAACCGACAGGCCTCTGCCACGGCAAAGAACCATCCCGGCCTTTATTTTTTTTCCCCCTCCTCTCTTTTCTCTTGTTAAATAAGAAAACCTCTTAGGAAAACCAGACCTGAAGAGACTTCTCAGGTCTAGTCTCCTGTGACCACCAGCAGCTACGTCGTATAATCCCCTCCGTGCATTCACCGAGCGCCATCTTAAAACCCTTTGCTGCTGTTGGCCTTCCTGCCCCTCGCTCCTGCCGTTGGTACGACAGAAGACACGTGATTTCAGGCATTGCATATTCCAAGAACATGCTTTCAGTGGCAAAAAACCTGTCTCCATACGGCTGAGCAAATAACACAAACGCTTCTCTCCGGGGAGAACGGCTCTTTGAAGTCGGGCGGCAAATTCCACTTTAATTGGGTTCCCATCCCGTACTTTGTTTCTTGAGGGCTTTTCACACACCTGAGTGTCACTCACGTGAATACTCTCCAGAAGAGCAAACGTTTGGCTGAAATGCTCAAATGCTCACAAAATGTACCCTGGCTGTGTATTCAGCTGCTGTGTTAGCAGTTTGGAACCGGTGCCGCTGAAGAGAGAGAACTCAATCCCACTCTCCCCCGAGGCCCTAATGCAGCTCTGGTAAAAAGCACAGCTCTGGCAAACTCCTCATCTTGTGTTAGGCATGATCAAAAGTGAGGATGTTGCATTTACCTTCTGGTCTGAGATCACTTTCTTCCAGTATTGCCATGAATGTAATACTAAAAATCTGGGTTTATATGGCACCTTCCAGCCAAGCCTGTTATTAACTTCTTATTCTCTGAAGGGAATAATCATGTGTAGCACCCCCTCAAATGATAAGTAAATGATAACCACCTTTGTTGGGAGGATGTTGCATTTTAGGGGTATTAATCCTTACATCAGCAGCCCCAGGAAGCGGAAAATACTATGCCCTAATAGACATAAAAATATCTTTCCAAAGGTAGGAGATACTTATCCTACATCTGAAGCTGGGGAATGCAAACTAGAAGTTGTTTTAATATAATTTTTTCTTCTGTGGATGGAGGTAATTGAGGCACTTGATAAAGGTTAAATTTATGTAATGTGTGAGCCTTGCACGTGAATCCAGATATTCTGGGTGCAGCCCCAGTGTTTTAATCACTAACCCACACTATCTGAGGTTCAGATGTTACTGAACTCCTCCAGTTCAATAAATTGCAAGAGCCTTTTACCATTCTCTGTGAGAACAAATTATTCCTAAGAGATGTCTGTGCCTAATAAACAGAGAACAGAAATTTCTCTCCTAACAATGTGGGTGGCTGACGGGGTCAGGGCTGAGCTCGGGGAGGTTTGTGTCCACGTGGGCACGGATGGTGCAGAGGCTCCAGGCAGGAGCAGCGCTGGGCTGAATGAACCAGCAATTCCCTGGTGCCTGCAGGAATGCAAGCCTGGCTGAATCCCTCTGGGGTGAATGGTGAGGTGCCTCAGGATGTGAATGAGGACCAGAGTGAACCAAAAGATACTACAGCAGGGAGGAGAAAGAAAACTTCCATTTGCATCTAAAGCATGGTGAAGCTAATTTTAGGATCTTTTATTCTAAAAGATGCTTAAATATGCATGGAAGGCTTCTGTTCCTGTTTAAAAAAATGAATCAGTGAATGGTAACACTATTTTGACAGATCAGCTCTATTGAAGTACACTTTTGTTTCGTGAAAATTTTTTAGAGTAGCTGGAGGAAATATATTTACCTCTGTAAGGCAGATCAAGGAACTGGCATCTGCACAGTTCCACTGGGAACTATAATTTCCAGGAGAGGTAAAAAGAACCAAAGGAAAGGTTGGCACATCTTCCAAATAACTGGTTTATAGAAAAGGAAAAACAAAATTGCTACTTCTGGTACAACTGTATTGCAATTCAGAATCAGAATTCCTCTCCTTTGGGTGGAGAGTAAATCTAACAAATGAATACATCATGACAAACACCAGAGCTGTGAAGTGATCAGAGCCTTTAGATCCTCTTCACTTCAGTCTTCTGGTGTGTTTGACAGGCCAGTGACTGTGAAAGCCTTTGGAGATTTGCTGCCTGGCATTTTCAGACAGGGAATGCTACTGAGAAGATGTGGGAGATGGAAGTGATCAATGTAAAATTACAAACGTGCCCTACCAAGCACTCTGCTGCGTTCCTTGTATGTGCACCTCGCTGATAACGGGTAGGTTTGGAGTAAAAAATAGCAAATATTGCATTCATTTCCAAAGTCATGTCCATGAGGCATCCTTTTGTAATAACTAGGATATAAATTTGAGCTGTTAGCACTGACACAGGCTATGATAACTATCATTTTTCTCATGGATTCTACCAGTAAACTCTGGCACAGTAACTTTGTTACATCAAAAGCACAAAGAAAACTATAATTATAGTGAAAACATATAAGAGCAGTTCCCCTCTTTCTCTTTTAGAAACATGTACAGTGAGACTCGGCTTTGCTTTCTTTTATGCTTCTAATCTACCCGTACTATGTCTCAAACATTAGGAATGTTGCCTTAAACACTTGATGGAAGAAGCATCGTTTTCCTGTGTATTTACTGGAATGCAGGAAAACCTCACACGACTTCCCAGCTTGAAAGGAAAACAGATTTCTGCTGCTAGGAACCTCTGACTTTTTCTGCACTGAGGAAAAACTCAGCTGTGCCCCGGGTTTTACACCACATAAAAAGTTCTGCCGGTGTTATGTACCACCAGAGTGCAGCAGAACCCAACCTGAAATAGAGGCACAGCGTTCAGGATTCCTCCTGCGCTGCCTCATCGCTGCTCAGTGTCACCACTGGTGAGGCAGAGTGACTGTGTGAACCTCAGCTCTGAGGAACTCTGACAATGGAACCCGGCTGGGGAAAAATAGAGGTTTGGGGGGGTGGGGTGCTGGTGTGGCATTTCGAGTGACTTCTATTTTTAGAAGAGCTGCTCCTTCAGCAAATACACCCATTTCGGGTTTAAAATATGAATGTGGAGTCCCAGCTTGGGACCTTATCTGCCTGTGGTGTAGCAAAGCACTCAGTTATGCTAATCACACTAATTAACAATGGGGCCCAACATTAAGTTAAATCCCATTTTTAAAAAAAGGGAAATAGAGCATTGTTAGGTCAAAAAAAAAAATTAAAAATCTATTCAATAGCCAAACAGAGCAGAGATTGGTCAGCAATAACTTTCAGCTTTCAAAGGGCAGGAACAGCCATGATTAATTACTTGGTATTTCCTTCTTCTCCTCCCAGTGCTTGCAGTAGAATTCAGCCTTTTCCAGTGAGGGAGATAAGATACCATATCTCTCATTATTAAAAGAAAAAGAAAGAAAGAAAATAAAAAGGTTATAATGCAATGATTGCATTCTCTTTAGAACTACTGAGTGCCAGCATATTTTAGAGGGGACATGTACACAGCACTTGCTTCCCTTTGAAAAACCTGAACTGCTCAGTGTTTAGTGGTAAGTCCCACAGAATGATGTGCAGGGAAGTATTTTCCTTGATTTCAGCTGACTTTGGATTAGACTGCTTGGAATAATCAAAATCAGAAGTCGACAATCATCAGGGTCCTAATGCCTGAGTTTGTGTGCCTTTCATCCTGGTGGTCTTTAGCAGGAATCAAAAGAGGATTGTAGCTCAGCACGAAGATGAGGAAATAGCAAGCGAGCAAAATGGAAGATATAAAGGCAAAGCTAAATTTCCCTCTACAATAACAGGGCAAGTAGTTCAAACAGTTCCCCTAGGCCATTCAATTCCACTTCTGAGTCTCACAGTGTCAGCCGTGGGGCCATCACAAAGCAGGAGATATTTTGAGGCTATGAAGTTGACTTGTCTTTGTGTTTGGTGGAAAGGAAAGTCCTAGAAAATTTAGTGGGATGTGGGACAGCATATTGAAAACTGTGATCTGATGAGAGGCAGATTTTGCTGGTGGGAGTGTGTGTATCTAAGCATTTGTGGAGGGAGTAATGAGGGGGTGACAGACAAGAACTAGGAATATCAGTTGTGTGTTTTGGAGAACTGCTGGTTGCAATATGATGCAGCAAGCTAAATCTGCAAGGTCAGTAGGCAAGAAAGCTAAAGATATCACTGAAAGCTCAAAAATAATGAGCTAAAAAGAAATAAACTATTCTTTGACAACTTATGGCCTCAACAAACTATATCCAGCACTCCCAGGAGTAGATATATGAGCCCCTGGTGCCCGCTCCAAAGTCCAGCTTCCTAGAGGTAATCCTGATCTGCCTGAGATCTGCATCCTGCTGCAGCTCTCAAGCAAAGCATTATTCTTGTCTCTGTTGGACGCTCTAAAACGCCTGAATAAGTCTCTTGTTACAGCTTGCCTGGCACTGGCCCAGCCCAGAGGTGACTGCATTGGTAGCAGGGCATGAAACTCCACAGACAGAAAAATGCACTCTGCCCAGTGAAACCTGCAAAGTCAGTCTGCATTTATTGTGGTTGTACCCAGCTTAGAACCCCAGAAATCTCTGAAATGAGTGTGTGTGTGTACAAATATGTGCACATGAAAGTACTGTCCTTATGTTATAAAGAGTTATGACAGAGATTTGAGAAAAAATTACAAGAAAAAGAGTAGTTGTGTGACAACGAGCCAAAGCAAAGGTAAACCAGTTTCTCCCCTTCATTCCTGAGAGGAGAAATCATTAAAAAGAGTGAGCCCTACACCGTGCCATAATACTTTCCATTTTTCCCCGAGGGTTGCAACAAATGCAGCAGCTGTAGCCTTGTGACACATAGACATAAAAATCGCTGAAGTTGTTCACGCTGACAGGAAAGTATTTTGTTTTGTTACCTCTCTCAGTTAAAGCAGTGTAAGCATTAGGTACAGACCGTGCTTTATTTGCCTTAGCACTTCAATCTTGCTATTTGTTGCCATACCTAAAGCATAGCCAGACAAATGAAAAGCTTTCCCTTGACCTGAAAAGCAGCTCCCACCTCCAGTGCAATAAATCTGCAAACTGGAGCTGCGTCTCATTAGGTGTGTTTTGAGGGTTCAGTACTGGTTGGATTCTGCTGTTCTTTCTTTCACTGCCCCCATGAGTTCAGTAGACACAGAGCCTGGTCCCGAGGGCTCTTGGAAGTACCACTCTAATTTTCTAGTTAGCTCTAGAAAGAAAGTTAAGCCGCATTTATTTGGGGGTTGCTGTTTAGCTGCATTTTGTTTCATAACATGCTGAGTTTCTGCAACTCCTCCTGACTTTGGAGGCAGCCTCAGGCTTTTGCTTTTTTAAATCTGGCCTGGCTGCACCTTTGGTTTGGTCACCTCTGATATCTTTTTGGCACCCATCCGAGGGATCAAACTCTTCAGTGGTCACCTCCTGGCTGACCCCTTCTGCGCTACGCAGCAGCAATGGAAAACCACTGCTGCTTTTCCCTGGACTGGAGTCCCTGCCCATGATGCAGGGACATGCAGGGAGATGGGGGCCTAGGAGAGAGTCATTTCCCATAGCTACACCCCTCGGAGCACTCAATTCCCGTATGGCTCCATCCCTTCCCTTGCCACCCACAGGGGCGGCTGCCCCACACCATCCTCATGCTGCTGTGGTCGGTGCGGGAGCAGCTCCATGCCCAGAGCTGGGACGAGGTGGGGGATGTGGGACGGGCATGTCCTTGCAGATGCTGCGGCCGGGGCTGGCAGCAGACGGGTACGGGTTGTGGGGTTGCTCTGCCACCCCCGGGCTGCACCGCAGACCAGCCCCCCCTCAGCCCCCGCTTTTCAGCTGGGAACGAAACCAGCAGCAATTATTCAAGCCAAGCACGTAAATCTGGCAGATCCCGCGGCCCCGCTTTGACGCAGCTACGCAGCGCAGTGTCTGGACACGCAGCCCAATCCCCCTTTTCTCCCCTTGTTTATTCGCCCCGCAGAAAAAGCAGCGAACTTATCAACTTCGCCGCACCGAGGGGTTCGGGGAGGCTGCGGTGCCGGGGAGCGGGAAGGACGGGCGGAGGGAACATCGCCGGGGGAGCGGGGCCAGGAGCCGTGACGGGGCAGCCCGCGTTACATAAGGCGGCGGCTCCGCACCGCTCCGCAGCGCGGAGAGCGGGGAGGGGGGGCCGGGACGGAGCTCAGATCCCCCCCGCCCCACCGCACAGGGGCACCGGAGCCCGCGGCACCGGGTGCCCGAGGCGCCCGAGGGGCAGCGGCGCCAAGGGGAGGGCGCGGAGGGGCCGGAGCGCGGAGCCGCCGCGGGCGCGGGGAAGCCCCGGGGGGCGGCCAGTGGTCCCCGCAGGCACTGCCCGGCCCCGGAGGGACCCCGCGGGCTGCGCCTTACGTAACCCCCCGGTTCCCTTACACAAACACCTCGCCGGGCAGACGGGCCAAATTGCCAAGCGCCCACTGATTTCAGGAACTAAAGCTATTTGCCTTTTATTATTATTATTATTGTTATTATTATTATTTTTAAATTTTATTTCCCCCCTCTTCGCCCAGTTCGCTGCACAACCACAACTGCTCCTGCCCGCGGTCCTGTCCTGGAATGAGCGAGTCGGGAAGCGCTTCCCAATCCCGTGCGGCGCGGCGGGGTCTGTCCGGGGGGGCAGCCCCGGGGCGGGGGGCGCGGAGCCGCAGGGCGCTGCAGCACGGCCGCCCCCGCGGCCGCCGGGGGGGCTCCGCCGCGGCTCCCGCGCCGCTCTCCGCGGTGCTGAACACACACAGACATATATATCTATATTTGTATATATATAGAGAGAGAGATACATACATACATACACACACACACACACAGGCGCACACACAGAGGCAGAAACACGCACACACACACACATGAATGTACAGACACACGCACACAGACACACACACACGGATATTCCCCCCCGGTCCCGGCGCTGCCCCGGCGCTGTCCGCGGTGCTGAAGCGCCGCCGCAGCCCCGGCGCGGTGCGGGCGCTGCAGTGCCCCGGGCGGCACAGCCCGGTCCGGCCCTGCAGCGCAGAGCGCCCGCACACCCTTCTTCCCGCTCCGAGCTGGGAATGGCGCTGGTTCCCTTTCTCCTCCGACCTTCCCTTCCCCGCCGGCCTCCTGCCGCCCGCACGGCCGAGAGGCACAGACCGGCTGCCCGCAGCCGGCGATGAGGCTGGCGGCGAAATTACCCCCCTCTCCCTGCCTTCCTCCGTGCCCGCAGCAGCCCGGAGGCTGGAAACAAAAACAGCCGAACGGGTCCCTCTTTAAACATATGCTTTTTTTTCCGTTTCATTTTCGTTGGTGCCACCCCCGCTCACCCCCTCGGTGCCCGCGGTGGCGTGCCCCCTTTACCTGTGCCGATGGAAGCGCGGCGCGGCGGGGTCGGCGGGCCGGTGCGGCAGCTGGCCGGGAGGCAAGGACAGGCGCCGCTGACCTCCGCGGGGCTCCTTCTTCAATGGAGCGGGAGCCGTGCCCTCATCAAAGATGGCCGTCCGCTCCTACGTCAGCAGCTTTTAATAGCCGTCCCCGGCGGGGGGAGCGGGAGGGGGCCGAGCGGGCCGGGCGCGCTTGAGTCATCGCCGCCGCACCGCACCGCACCGCGCTCCGCCGGCCCCGCCGCCTCCCGCCGCCGCCTCCCGCCGCCGGGGCCGGGGCAGGGGGCTGAGCGCGGCCGCTGAGCCGCGGAGGGGGGAGAGGGGGCCCTCCCGCAGCAGCGATTCCCTCCGCCAAGGGGTGGTCCGAAGAGGGTATCCCTCTGAAGTCCCCGGTACTCCATATATGGCCAACCTACGTGGGCTTCTATTTTTATGTGTGAATTCTTCCTCCTTCTCCCCTCTTTTTATGTCTCAGAATGTCCTGCCAGGGGTCTGAGTGTGTTAATCTGGTTATTCCCCCCTCTCTCCTCCCTCCTCCCGCCTAAGTAGGAGCAGCCAAACGCAAGGAAATCCATGGATGAGGGCATGTGTTGTAACTGATCATTTGAGGGACAGGTTAAAAAAAGAGAGAAATTAAAAATAAACAAAAGCCTGGGCACCTACACTCACAGAGCAGAGTGAACACATCCCACTGCTGCCGAGGAGGGAAACGGTAGCTCTGTTCCAGGAAAGAGCCTGGCTGATTTATCATGGATTAATTAAAATATTCATTCAGAGCGTACCTAATTTGGAGCAAATGGAGCTGTCTCCAGTGTGATTTCTAATGGGAAGGAAATCCTTTCATTTCATACAAAAACGTGTATGTTTGTAAAATTTATCTCTTAGCGGGGAATTTAATGAAAGATGGTGATTGCAGCCGAAGTGCAATGCTCCCTTTCATAACCTCAGTCATCCTTTCCCTGTCATGTCACAAGCCTTGGTGCGTTCATTTATGGAACCATCCAGACCTACAGATGCCTCCCTCTCCCCTGTCTGAGCCTCTCCTGTGAGCAGTAACCGAGCACTGGCTGTGTTTAACTCCGACACCATGGTACAGGCTTTTCTAAACAGTCTGTGGATGACACAGAGTCAAAACATCAGTCCCGCATTAGCGATAATTCCATCCTCATCATATCCCTTCCTCCCCCCCCACCTTTTCCCAAGGCGAGGAAAACCGGAAGAGAGGGTAGACGATGCAGCTGTATTTTGGAGCGCGTTCATCTCGTGTTATGGTTGTATCGGCGTGGGGGAGGGACGGGGAGGGGAGGGAAGGGAAAGCGCGGGGGAGAAGGAGAGAGAACTGCGGGTGATTCCTCCTCCCCTCCTCTGTAGTTCCCCACAGAAAAACGTGACTGTAGATCGTGCTTTGTGAGTCTCACCCTCTCCTACGAAAATATGTCCTTCAGTCTCATTTGAAGGGAAGCAGTCAAAAGTTTGCTAAATATACGACAAAGGAATTCTCAGGCAAGAGGGGCTTCCTGCTGCATTAGAGTATCTAATGAGCTGTGCACACGGAAACCGCAGGGAAGGAGGGAACCTGTCAGGTTTAAGGGCTGTAAACACAGATTTACAGCATCAGATTAACGCTGTGCAGACACCCCCCCCTCCAGGTGAGGGATCCGGAACAGCAGCCTGACTGGGAAGCAGATTTAGCGTCATAAACGACAGTTTGGGAAAACAAACCTTTCCTGGCCCGCTCACGCACGGGTTAACCGTGCCCAGCACTTGGGTTAGGTGTGCACTGCAGATGGCAGGAGGAATCCCAGAGTGAGCCCTGATCTGAAATCCAGGCTGGCTGTGCGAGTTCCAAGCACACGCGGAAAGTTAAAAAGGAATTTTCAGTCAGACAGCTTGTCTGATAGGTGGTTTTGAAATAAAGTATGATTTTTGAGGGAGCAATACTAGTACTTATTAATAATTCATCTTAACGGTAGATCAGGGAAGGAAAAGAGAAATTATAAACTGCTGTTTTGACTAAGCCACCAGCACTGCAAAATGCTGGCTGGGTTTGGATTCAGCCCAATAACGCCTTTGAGAAGAATTTCAGTCCATTGGATACCAGCAGGGATGAATTTGGCTCCTTTTATCGAAAGCCAGGGAGGAAGATGCAGTGAAGGCAAAATAAAATGCAGCATAACTTGGGGAAAGAGGGATAAAGGATGGAAAAAGGAAGGGAAAGCAGGGAGGGAGTGGGAGCAGGATAAAAGGTAGATTTCCAGTGAGCAAACTGTGCTCAATTTAAGGTTAATTTTCAAGCTCTGCTGCAGCAGAAATCACGTACTTTAATAAAACAACATAGGGCAAAATCATTAAATAGATCATAAACGTCACCCAGTAAGCTTAGTAGGAACAACTACCTTTCCTACAGTTATTCTGAAAATGAGTGAGGGAAGGATATATCCTGTGTCATTCAGGAACACGAATGCCTCTATCCTGGGAGATGCAGAGGGGGGCAGCCTTTTGCACCAAAGCACGAGGATTTCTGTCGCAATAAGTGCTACTAAGCAATTTTAGCTGAATCTTTATCATCTTTTGAGGATGGTTTAAAAAAAGACAAAAAGGAAAAAGTACATGGGGATTTTTAAATTTTTTTTTTAGTCTATCCCATAGTACTTGTACATTCATTTCACATTGTGCACAGGAGAGCTGTGAGAAGCAAAGCCTGTAAATGAGGAAGGAGGAGATAGAAAACCGGAATTTGGTCTAAGAATGATTCAGCTCATTCCTAATTATTCAGGCAAATATTCAGCAGGCTGAACAACTGGTACCTGTGGGCACAGCCCATGAATAATGAGAGAGGGAACACACTTTGCTCTATGAGAGGGACATGGTGTGGGTTCCCACGTTACTAGCAAAGGGCAGAGCAGGCAGAGCCTGCAGCAGGTTCACAGGAGGAAAGAGCAGCCCTTGTTTTGGCCCCGATTTGAGGTCTGTGGGCAGTGGGAGCTTCCTGGCTGTCACAGCATCACCCTCAGCCTCCAACACACCCTCCTGGGTGCTGCAAAACTGGGCTGGGAGGCAGCTAAGTGAGCAAAACACCACAGTGCTGACAGTGCCAGCAGGTCCTGGACGTTAATTCCTGGGCGCTCCTGGAGTCGGTTGTAACACAAAGTCTGCCTCGATTTCCTCCAGCTTCCTCAGACATTTCCATTCTTTATTTTTTTCTCAGCAGAGAGGGAAATATCTTGTTTACCCCAGCAATGCCCATCTGTGCCTCAAGTATGTGGCTGGGGAATGGACTGAACTAGGCATAAAGCAAAAAAGAGAGGAAAAATGTACCTGCTTAGGCCCTGAACATTTCACAGCCTCTCCACTTTCTGCATTTTCCAGTCTTAGGTGCCAAGGCATGTCCTGCTCTGTTATGGGCCGTGTGATAAGAACATTTTGAGGATCGAGCTCTTTATGCAGAACTCCCAGTTATTTTCTGTCATTCACTGCTGTTTATGTAACTACTGAGTTCTGACCATCAGTGGTACTTGCATCTATGTGCCCCAGGCTGCTTGTGATTCAATTTGAGGGAATGGCTGGGCCTGATTTTGCCCTGCAGTTTCAGGATCTCTAGATACACAGTTAAGCTGTGGGCTTTTTTAGGGACCTGTCTATGATCAGGTGCTCCACTTCAAGCCAAGCCAAGATTCCTCTGAGGCTTATGTTCAAAAATAGAGACATTTAAAATATGATTTTAACATCAACCTTCAGAGCTGAGTCCCCCCTGATTTCCTGATTACTCGCTTAGATGTGCAGAGCCAGATCTCCAAAGGTGTTTTGGTACCCGATTCCCAACTAGTCGCTTAAAGAGCAACGAGGACTTAAATATTTGGTGGGTTTCCAGTGCTGACCCAACCCCCTTCTGCCCTGGCTGGGTCCTTACCACAGCTACACACTCCATTTTGACTGTGTCATTTCCAGCAAGGCCAGGCTCTAACGTCTGTTTTCTGATGTGTAAAGGAGAAGTCTCAACATAATAATGGAATAATTATTATAATTATAAATATAATAGCAATTATATTCTGGCCTGGAGGTGGGACTGGTCTGAGGTCTCCAAAAACCTTGCCTATTGGAGATTTAGGCCAAGCTCAGCTGTCATGAGAAGAAGGCTCTGCCCAAGTCTCACTAGGCACAGAGTCACAAAGATGTTGGACACAGAGGAAGGAGGAGTAGGATCATTTGGTCTCTGTTTTACAGAGGAAAGGGGATATAAACACAGGTATCTTTGTGTGCCTGTGAGAGAGACAGCAGGTAAGGGTTAAACTCCATTTTTCATTTAAAACTATCCTGCTTTCTTAAAATAAACAAGGTCATGCTTTTGGGGGATACTGCTTGTTTACAGGAAAATACGGGCAATTTAAAACTGTGCCTAGACTTTTGGAACTGAGAACTACAATTCTCTTCATTTGCAGGCTTTGAAATCAGGGGAGCTGTGATGAGTTCAACAAGCTGGCTTGTGATTTTTAATAATCCACCTAGAGATGAGGGTATGGTTACTCCTTCCTTTATGGTTAGAATTGTCAACCACACAGTACAGGTATTTGTTACAGTATTTATTTAATCATTTTTGAATGGTGTGAAGTGGTGCACGAGTACCGACTTCATTCCACTTGTGCCTGATTATACTGAGTGAAGTAAATGGGACTGAAGGAGGGAAATAGAAACATCACTAATCTTTAAGCAAAAGACAGAAATGTAAAGCAAACCAGAACACCCCTTCTCCTCCCAAACACCAGTTTCTGTCTGCAAACCAGGCAGCTCTTAGGGTCCACTACAGAGTTATCGGTGCATAAATTGTCACAGCAAATGGTGACAGCCACAGCAGATGAAGATCTCCTGAAGATGCTGCTCCAAACCAGAATGAAGGCTAGAGCTGCCATGTTGGATCATGACATCGGGACAATCGAGTGATTGCCTCTGACTTGAGCACATGTGATGCCACTTCTTGGGTCTTTACAAGGAGAAAGATTGTCCATCTCCCTGGCAGCTTGCTGTGTCTGCCAGCCTCACCTGTGAGGGAGCCTCAGCTACTGCAAACTGCCTGAGTTCTTTTGATCTTAATTTTTAACACCTGGCCCTGATTTGCTCCATCCCGACCAGGATGTTGCTCCACCCCTCCCTTACCCAGGTAAAAGGGATGATGGGAGAGGTACTTTCTTTCAGTGTGGAACTTCAGCTGCATGAACTTTGTCCTGGAGGAATGGCTTTGCACCCTGGAGAAGAAGTGCTGTAAGCCCTGAGTTTGTTCCTCTCCCTTCCTGTTTCGTCTCCTTGGAGTGTGTGGGAAGGTGTTGACTGTTACTGGGTCTAGTTCCTGCTCTTCCTTTAAAGTGGGTCATCACAATTTACCCTCCTACCTTCTGTGAGGGTTTGCTTTTCCCCTCCCCCACTTCTCTCTCCCCTTTGATATTATCCTTCTGCAGCTCTTCCTCTCCTCCCCTTCTTCCCCTTCCCCCTGTTTCCTCCTTTCACTAAACAGGAGGAAAGTGGGTCACTTTATAATTGCTCTTCTCTATTTCAGAGAGACCCAGAGGCATAAAATGGAACAAACAGGTAAGTGTCACCAATTCAGGGGAGCTTTAAAGATGTTTTCCTTTTGGCTGTCTCCTGGGTTTGCTTCACCTCCTCCTTTCCCTTTGCTTCTAAACCACTGATGTAACAACTGGTGCTGCTGTCTGGTTGTGTAGCTAAAAGCCAAGTTGAGATTAAGTGACTTGGGAAGCTGAAAGTAAGTTGGCCTTTTTCCTCTCCCTTTTTTTTTTATTGCTTTGATTCAATGAAATAACAAAGTTTTATGAAGAGGAGTACTTAAATATGCAAAGGAAGGAGTGATTCAGTGTTGATGTAATAGTTTGCAATAACCTCAGGCATCCATAAAAATGATTCAGAAAAAGAGGGAAAGGCTTCCTCACTTATTAGCAGTCTTTATCTGTGAGCTGTTTGCCACACAACAGGACTTTAGATCACCCTCAGTCAAACAAACAGGAGACATATGTAGTCCAGTCAAGCATACAGCTTTAATTTTTTTTTTCAATGTAGGCACAGTCACAGGGATTCTTTTGCCCTCAAGGCCTTGTTTTGTCAGGGCTACCTTAGCCATTATCTGCTGCTATCAGTGAGACATTCAATGTTAGGCTGAGCTTCTCTTGGAGGAGTGAGTTGGATTCTGGTTCCAGGTGTAGCATTAGAGGAATTCCAGGGTTAGGAGGCTCAGAAGCTGAGGGTGAGTGTTATGACAGGTGGACATAATATTTTGTCTTTTTTTTAAATTTATTTTGAGATCCAGGGTTTACAGATCCTAGGGCTGTACTGCTCACCATCAGCTGTTGCTCCATATTAATTATCTATGGTGTATAGGCCAGACAGCTGTTTACTGTTCCTTACAGAGCCTGTGAGTGTTGCTGCCCACGTGAACAAGGTTATTGTTCATATTCAGTTTTGACTTTTGGATAAACACCTTTTGCTCCAGCTTTCTGTGTTGTACAAGAAAAGGTTCTCTCTCCTTGGCAAATTATCTTAACTGCGTGCTGTGCAGAGTGGTGGAAGAGACCAAGCTCTAGGAAAAGAGCAGGCACCTGGGTATTGAACAGCTGTATCATTCTGGAAAAAGTCACTTCTGCCTTGAAAATTAGTGCTTTGGGCTGAGACAGAAAAGCATAAACCTCCCTGAGAGAACTGCCTGGAGCAGTCCTTGCTGGTGCTTCACAGAGCTCTCTTCCCTTATTGAAACTGGGGCTGAATGTGCCTCAGCCTCTCTTCCTGTTGTTTTTTCCTCCCCTATTAAGGTTGTAAATGTTTTCATCCTCACCTGTTGTTTACTGTATCTCTGCCCAGGGGGACTTGGTGCTGCCTCTGTAATTTACCTCTGCAAGGAGAGCCTGGAAAGCCAACAGGGCGACTGCCTGGAGAGGAGGTTTGTTAGGCAAAGGGAAGCTTTACTGATCCTTTTGGAGCCTTGTTCCTGTCACTGAAGGCTCTTGGCAAAGCCTGATATGTCTGTTTAATCTCTGCCCAGAAAGGGGCTACAATCAGACAGGAAACCCACTCAAGGGGAAATGGCAAGTGCTCCTCTGGGCCATGATGTCAACTTTCCATCACATGGATGAGCATCTGGAATAATTCAAGTGACTCAAAAGGAGGCCAGGTTTATTCTGTGCAACAGAAAGACTGAGTTTCAGGATAGACCAGGGAAATATGTAGCTCAAGCTGTTAACCCTTGTGTTCTTCAGCTTCCATATGCATTGCAGTAGGTTTAAAATTATTCCTGGCAGTATTCCTCAGCCTTGTTTGAGGGAAAAAAAAAAAAGGAGCCTTATGCATCCTTGGTCTAACAGAAAGACTATCTCTATGGATTTATGGGTCAATGTCTTAATGTATCTCTTAAATGGGAATGAAAACTGCCCTGGAAACTTCCTGAGAGTTATTTCAATTTCACCTCCTGGTGCTCTGCAAATAAATGATTTTTTTTTTTTTAATGGAGAAACTTGCTGAAAATTGCAAGTGAGGGAAGCTAATCTGTCAAGAACTCCCCAACTTCTGAATGTGGAGTACTTTTTTTCCTTTCCTCTCCTGACAAACTAATAGATGTCCAAAATATTTTGAGGAACCAGAGATCATCTGAGGAAAACTCTGCTTCCCTCAACCTAATTCTTGCCCCTGGTGTGAAGGTGTTTTAAGGGGTGTTCTTTGACCTGCCTGTTCCTGAAATATGCACAGTTACAGACTCCTCTTGAGTAATTAGTGAGCCTGGTTCTCACATGAGCTGTGGGCATAATGTGGAGCTGAATCTTCAGTGCAGGTCTGCAGACAGCTTTGGACTGAGGGATGATGTTGATTTCTCTTGGATCACTTGTAAATACTTCCTTAGAGATTGTTTCTTGTGTGGGAAAAATCCTCGTTACTTTGACAGTCTGAGCAACCACCCACAAGTCAGACTGCAGCTCTCACTCTTGCCAAAAAAGAGACCTTTTATTAAGAGGAGTCTCTTTGAGCCTGCAGAGACCACAAAAGAACACCCCCAGGTGAGGATGAAGGCTGCTCTGGGACCCCTGTTAAGCCCATTATCTGCCTTCCCAGATCCCATCAGTGCCTACAGCAGTGCTTCCTTTCTTGCTGTTGGCCTTAGAGCAGCTCTGTGGCATTATTTATCTCTGATTTAGGTCAAAAATACTTTAAAAATATTTCCAGGGACTTGGGCTTCCTCATGATCTCCCAGCATCCTTCCAAGGGGAAGGGAGGGTGTTTAAAGGTGATTAGAGAAATAATAAGATAAACAATTAAAATGGATTATTACTTTAGTATTGCTACTACAGCTGAAACCACGGTTCCTAAGTAATGTTCCCTGTGATCAGGATGATCAAGATAATAGGGAGATTAACTAGGCCTTTGCCTCTGGCATTTTTCTTGCTGTTTGGGGCCCAAGGGATGTCGGGGACTGCTCTGCTGGGAGCTTGGCTGTTAGTTTGACTCTGAAGCCGAGCAGAGGAGATGGGGGCTCCTCATGTGCCCCTGTGCAGGCACTGTGAGTCTTGGTGGAAGTAAAGGCACAAAGTAAAGTGAGCTGATGTTCCTTCTTTGGTCAAAGGGACCGTGGCCCCTTTGTTGCAAATCACCTTTGGAAGTGATTTGGGATGGTGAGAGGGGTGGTGTGGCCCTTGGAGCGCCTCCAAGGCACAGAGAGCTGCAGAGAAGCTTCTTTGCCATGCCTGACCTGACCATGCTCTAGATTTATGGTTTGCTATTTGACTTTTCCTGCATCTGGAGGGTGGAGGTTAAGCCTTTGCAATATGTCTGTTGACCAGTTATTTTTTCCACTCCTAAAGAAAGGCCAAAAGTGAAGGGTTTAATGTTTAGGCTGACTCCTGGCCACTGGGTGATGGACTGCTGGGAGTTGTCTGCTCGGTGTATCAGGGTGAGGTTTGGTGTGCAGGGGAGCATTTGAGAAAAGGCAGGAAGAGGTGAAGAACTGAGGATGGAGTAGAGCCCTGAACACACAGTTGAAGATGGGCAGGGAGTTGTGTGTTATCTGCTCAGGGATTTAACCCTGGGGTGTTTAGGCTGCCTCACTTGACAAGCTTCAGTGTTGGCTTTTGCCTTGTCCTTACCCCAAACTTTGTGAGCACTTACCTGTCTGGGGATCTGAAGTTGACACCCAAGCTGTTTGTGGGAGTCAGTTATTCCTGTGGGGCTTTCAATCCCACAGCACACATGCAAACAAGATTAAAATGTTTAATATTGAGCTTTGTATCTGACTCTTGTTTGTAATAAATAGTTCAAGAAGAATAAGAGGAGCTTCTGCCTGTCCCTGAAGTAGGTGAGCAGTGTCCAAAGTCATGTTCAAGAGGAGTCTGGGCATGCAAATAGTCTTGTAGCAGCTTTTGCTCCTGTTTTGCAGGTGCACCCTGACCTACCTGCACTGAATGTATTCCTCAAGAGTCAGGATGCTCCTCCTGCCTCCCCAGCCATTCCTCAGGCTGGTGCAGAGCCTCTGGCTGGCAGAACTGTGGCTGCTTGTGCTGCACCAGGGATCAGAGCTGCTCATGTTCCCAGTGGGCACTGCCTTGGAAGGCAGTGAGTAGCAAAGATCTGCAGGGAAGGCCCAGATAGAGTAATCCAGCTCTTTACTCTTAAGGCTCCTCACCCAGAGGGTGGTTGAGCACTGGCACAGGCTCCCCATGGCTGTGGTCACAACTCAAGGAGTGTTTGGCCAACACTCTCGGGGACATGGTGGGATTATTGGGGCTCTCCTGTGCAAGGCCAAGAGCTGGACTTTGATCCTTCTGGGTCCCTCTCAGCTCAGAATATTCTGTGGCTTTATTTGGTTTCTGAGTGTCCCCTTGCTCCTGTGAGTCACGTGGCCCGATGCCTTGATGGGTGCATTGCTCTCTGTCTCGGCACTGGAGCCTCTCTCTGCAGAACATCTCCTTCAGCTGATCCGAGATCTCCTGCACAAAAAGCCCAGCAGGCTGGCAGAATCAATCATGCTAAGGCAGAAATAGCTTTGTGCTGGAGCCAAGGTCCTTTCAAGGCAGGAGTCATTCATTTGGGGGATTTTCAGCAGCGCCAGGTTTGTAAGTAATCTCAGCTATTTGAATTCATTGGGAGCCCAGCCCCAAATACATTAAAAATAATCCCTTTGCAGCCCATATTTGCCTTCTAGCTTTCAGCTGTTTAAGAGCCATGCTTCCAGCACTTACACCTCCAGCCACAGTGGATGGAAAATGGACCAGGGATTGCGACAGTATGGAGCTTGCCAGAGCAGGAGCTGCCCTGCTGGTGTCATGGGAGCTGGATCATGTGCTGCCTTATAAGCTTTGTAGGCTCCTCCCAGAAATTTTCCAGGTTTTTTCCCTGCTCTCCACACGTGTTCTTCCGCCAGGAGCCAGGATGTGGCCCTTTGTGGATAGGGCAGCATTGCTGTGCCCTCTTGTGTTGGCACAGGGGCTGTCCGAAAACCCAGCTGTTACTACTTTGTTGCTTAGCTCATCATTCGTTGTGCAGCCCTTCTTCACTTTAGAAGCTGGAGAAACTTCTGGGTGTGATAAAGGTATTGGAATTGGGCTCTTTGAACTGATCTGCTTGGTGACGTTGACTGGTTTGTTGGGGGAGGGTCAAGGCTCTGCACAATTAGTTGTCTTTCTCTTCCCTCATAAACAGATAACACAACATGGGCTGAAGGGAGAAGCAGCCTGTGTGTATTAATATCTGACGTGTCATTTCCTCGTGGAAAAGGAGATGCCTTCAGTTTACCTGTATGAAGAATTATCCCTGGCACTGCTTTGTTCCTGCCTATGGAGACTGGGATTGCTGCCATCCTGTGCACCAGTCCCACTGCTTATTTGGCAATAAGCAAGTGAGGCCCTGCCTGATACTGGGTATGAATGCACAGCAGGGAGGAATTCTCCCACACACTGCCAGGGAACAGATTTATTGCCACATATCTACACAAGGTGCCGAATTCACCTAAGTGTCTTCTAATGTTCTATTTTAATTGTTCATCTCAGCCAACTAATAATAAATCAGTCTTAAATTTGCAATGGGGATTTGGGGGTAGGGGGGGAGGGATAGTGATGGAATGAGATTTTATTGATATTATTGCAAAAGGCCTTTTCTGTCTCTTCTGGCTAAATGAATTCTATCCTTTTGGTTGTATTAAAGACCTTTCAGGAGCAATCTGCCAGCATCCCTCTCTGCACCCTGAGCAATCACTGTGCAGACTGCTGCATCCCCAGCCAGCAGAGCTCTGCGTGCTGGCTGGAGCCCTCAGCTCCACCTGCCTGCACTGGAAATCAGAATGCAGGGAAGAACTTGTGCTGGAAGCCTCTTGTTTTCTTTTTTTTTTTTTTTAATTTATTTTTTTGTGCTAAACTGTAGTTGTGCAGTGCTAATGGGACAGCTTCTGAAGAGTAACAAGAAACAGTTGTCCTCCCTCTTTCAGTGCAGGGGCAGTCAGCTGGCCATAATCTGAACCTTAGAGTTACAGTTCAGCTATTGAGTTTTATAAATTAATTTTTTTTTAAACACACTATAGAAATCCAATATTTTCCTTTCCTAGCATTACAGCCTGATCCAAGAGAGGTAGCACTGGGGCTCTTGAGAGGGGTGGCTGCACCATAATTTGAATATACCACTGCCGTTATAAACTAACATGACAGTAGTGCCTGAAGCAAAATTAATCACATCTTCTCTTGTGCTATAGGCAAACAAAGTGATTAAGATAGTCATACCCCAATGAGTTTGTTGTCTAAAACTTCCTCATCTTAGAAGCAGATTTGTGGTGGACACTAGTTGAGGTCTTGTGAGAACACCAGATGATTCCTTTGGACAGTGATCAGAAACATTATGGAAACTCTTAGTGGCCACTGAGACTAAAATGTCAGATTTAAGGAAGGCTGAGCTGGTGCTGCCAGGACCTGAACCTTTGGAGTGCCAGCACTTTCCTGTGGCAACTCTGAGCCAATGTGCAAAGTTGGAGGCCTGTTCCAGGAGTCATTATCAATTTTGCTATTGACTAAGGGGCTACAAAAAGCAGCTTACATGGATCATTGGCTTTTGGCTCTGTGTAGATAAATACTTGCAAGTGAAGTATCAATAGCTTAATATGGATGAGGGAAAGGAAGGCACCATCCAAACTAGGCAAGACTTCGTGTAGGAAAAGCCCATGCTAATAAAGGCATGAGCTTCATTCATAGTTCTCAAAACTAACTGCAGGAACCTGGTTTGGCAGGACAAACTGTGATTCACTAATGTAACATTTTTTCCTGATCTTGGAATATTTTTTCATTGTTAGGCCTAGAAGTTTGCACATGAGCCTGTTCAGGTGCCAGTAGTTAAACAATGCCAATGAACCCCTGAATTCTCAACAAAGTACCAATTCTTTCTCATGTCTCCCTTCCTGGGACAGTGCAACAGGTCAAAACTGGGTTCAAACCTGCCTTCATTCTCTGTGGAAACTGCAAGGAAGTGGGAGGAATGAGGTAATGATATTCCTGTTTTGCTGCAATAAGACTTGTAGGTAAATCTCTCTACCTGTGAATTACCATTTGTCACCTGAGAAATGGGGATTAAATTTCTCTCTTGAGATCTAAAGCCTTTGCTTTCATCACGCTGCACATCTTGGCTGGAAGATGAAATACCTGATCATTGTAAGCAAGTGAAATTCAGAGCTCTGGTTTGAGGAATCCACCTGTGTGTTGCAAAGTTCCCAGTGTTGTTCTCCTGAGACTGCTGGCCATGATTCAGTGGACACAGCAATTATTTTTGTCTTTAATTTTTAAGAAGTTTGAGCTGGAATCTCTGCTTGTTGAATTTCCATTTCGTGCAGTGAAAGGCGAGAACTCTTGACAGTATCCCGATATCTTGATGCTGTGTAAAGCCAGATGGAGGGAAAAGGTGTGTCATGGAAGGTGAAATGTGAAGGGAAATTTTGGGTGGGCAGAGCTAGTCATGTTTGTATGCTCTAGTTTTTCTGAGTATGAATCTGGATATTCACCTCTGGTTATTTTTGTACAGAAAAATCCTGGGAGAGCAGGTGGAGCAGGAACACACTCAATGTTTTCTGCTTAGCCTTCATTGCAAGTCAAGCAAAAAATGCATCAGGATATTGTGGAATCATCAGATCTAAAGGCAAAAACCAGCAATGGTGTGGGCATGGAGGGAAAGGGTGTTTGGGGAATGGGGGAGTACTTGGATAGTATCCCTCGAAGGCAGAGATCAGATGGGACAAACGGCTGTTATCTTGGTTTGATGATAGTGGTAAAGTATCAAAAGGTAAAGTATTAAAAAGTAGGTAAAAATCAGTGCTTGGGCTTCTAGAGGAAGGCAGTAACCCATGAGGGGACTTTTTGCTGGACTAGCTACTTATTTTGAATGAGGGTGACCCAAGATTAACTCGAGCCTTCATCTTCCACCAGTTTAATGAACTTTTGAGACAGAGAGAAGCCAGTGAGAGAGGAGTTGGCTGAGTTGCCCTATCACAACGATGGGGACTGTCCTGCTTGGGCGGAGCTTGCAGTGTAGTCTGTGAAAAAGAGAATTTGTATGATAACGGTCTCATCTCACCTCACCAGGAGGCTGGAGGGAATCACAAGGGTGTATTTGTGGTGAGTTGTTACAGCTGCTCCTCTACTGTGAGACACAGTATGGTTAAAAGGCAAAATACTGCATAGCCTGGTACTCGTGGGTACTGCTGTTGTCTTTCCATGTCATTTTGATCCAGGCTTTGATGTGTGGTGTTTGATAGGGGCTAGAGAATGTTTCCTACAGTGCTTCAGGCAAAAGTGTGAGACACAGCAGTGATGGTTACAAGAGCAGGGGTTGCTTGGTGGCAACTTCATTGTTTCGAGGTGGTATAGTTTAGTCTTCCATGATTCAAACCTAACTAGGGATGTTACATTGAAAATACCTTCAGAGAACATGCTGACTGCCTAAAGACACAAGGGTGGTCTAATGGGAAATGTTATAAACAGTGGATAATAAGATAAAAATGCTAAGTGGAAGCAACTAAAAATTGTAACTTCTCCAATTATCCTCTCTTCACTTCCAAGGCATAATTTACCTGATGGAAAAGTCCCACTGTGTTATGTTTGCCATTTTTGAGCATGGCCTGTTGGCTTGTGTTGAGGGAAGGGATTGGCCTCAGTGTAACTTGTGCTGTAGCAGCCTGGCCTAAGCAGCATCAGGTCTTGGGTCAGAAGAAGTAGGACTGTGTGTACAATGAGGCCCTGCTGTCCTGGTGGTTTTGTTCAGGGGGAAAAAAAAAGTACTTTGCCGAAGTCTGGTGAAAATAAATAATAAAAAAGGGTACTGGGATCGAGAAAAATAATCTGCCCTGACACTTCATCTAGGGAGACTTGAAATAACTGCGAGAATCTGAAATCCACTGTGGGATATGAGTCTGAAATGACAGCGATGTGCAGGAGTTGTTCTGAGAACTGGAGGAAGACACAGAGTTAAAAATAAAACAAAGCAAGAGAAGATGCTGCAGTAACTTAGCCCACTCTGTATTGCTTTTCTATAGGTGTGGGGGAGATGGCAGGCAGCAGCTGGCTCCTTCAGAAAACCTATTTTTATTAAGTCTTGCAAGTATTCAGATAAAAAGACAACAATTTCCAAAAGCTAAACCTGTCAATATTAGGTGTAAAACCTCTTCTGGTGGTGGGGCTTGTGTTTTTACTCTTTCTGTTCCCTTGCGCTTCCTGCTCCAAGAGGAAAGAACCCAAGTGACCCTTCTTCCTCCAGCATCATTTTTCTGGAGTCCTCTTTAGTTCTCAGCATACACAACAGCACAAGAAGCTGAGTCTCCCCTTCTCCTAGGAGAAACCAATTAGAGATCTGCCTCTGAATGAATTCTGAATTGCATGTTTCAACCCAGTATGGAGGGGACTGCTGTTGTTATTTATTTTCCCAGGGAGGGGAGAAGCCCCAGTTCTGGCAGCAGCTTGTGATGTCAGTTCTCTGCAATGGTGACAGGAAGCTTTCCCAGGAAGAGTGGGCAACAGCAAGGCTTTTAATGAGGGGCAGGTGGCCTCTTGCTGTGTGCAGACCCAACTGCAACTTGGGCTGGCTGCAGAGGGTCACATGGGATGCTGCAGACATGTATTTGTCTTCTGTCCCTGCTTGAAGGGCTCTGAAGCTCTTAGCTGTAATCCCACACCAGCTGTAGGAGGGTGATATAAAGGGGGGAGAAAAAAAAAAGGGAAAAGTGTCTTTGTGCTCCCTGTGTACCCACAACAGGTTTGTGTAAAGGTCTAGTGGGAACAGAGTTTAAATGAGCTTCCAGGAAAACTCACTGGCAGCTATGGTGTTGGAGCAGGATTCCTGTTTAGTTTACTTTCTGGGGAAAATCCATCATGACAGCACCTATTTTCATGACCTCTATTTTTGGTAGTTTTCTCTTTGCTTATGCTTGTCTCTGAAGGGCTCTCAGTCTGGAGGTGTCTGTGTGTTCCCTGTGGTTCAGTGGAGCAGATCACATGGAATACTTCACTTGCAGAGTCCTTGGAAGCAGCATGGTTTGAACAAGCCTAGTGCTTTGTTCCCTCCTAGGGTAAGAGAAGCCCTTTAATCCTCCAGAAGATGTTCCAAAGCAGAGTATTAATGAGGGATGCTATAGAGACAGACTGGGAAAAAGATGGGCAGGAAGGGAATAATCTCCCTCTTGAGAGAGGGATGTGATGTTGGTTCCTTTGTCATTCTTCTCTGCCAGTGTCTCTTACCCTGATTCTTCTCGATGCCTAAAGCGAGGACAGTTCACTTTAGTATCTGGCCTCTCCCATAAGCCAACCAAGGCTGGTAAGGAATGTCTGGTGTGTGAATGCTTTCCCTCTCAGTTACCTCCTGATAACTTCATCAATTGCTGAATGGACACCAGTGACCTGGGACAGTTTGAGGTGTTGTAATGGGTGAAAGATCCCAGTCCTGTTACCAACCTTCTTCAACAACTGCTTCCTTTACAGAACACCCCATATTATGACTATATAGAATATTAGTGTCCTACTGAGAAGAAGAATGAAGATGCTGGGGTAGTTTCCGTACTGCACAGATGGCATCAGTGGGCATTGGAGGTGTGGGCTCTATTGTGTCCTCTGGGAAAAGGAGCTTGGTGAATTATTCCTGATCTGTGTCAGCAGAGATGTTGAAAGCCCCTGTGCCATGTAGGGTACCAGGGCTGTATATTTTCTTACACAGTTTAGCTGAACTGGCCCAGTCTCCTTTGGCTGAACCAGATCTTAGCCTTTAGGCTGGATCATCAGGCAGGTCCAAAACCAAGGCTGACAACCAGCAGAGTGCTAGTACCAGTGTTTGACAGCTGTCTCAGAGGACAAGACTCATTAAACTGCAGCTTTATCTGGACCTGAGGCAACCAATGTCCCTGGGCATGGTGGGCCACAGAGCTTTAAATCTTCAGGTTGGCTGGACCTGTTCTTGGGTCTAGTTTGGTAGAGGATCTCAAAGTGTTGGTATATGGATGTGAAGGTAACTGCTGTCTCCTGGCGTTATCTGAGTCTGACTCTCCTGTAGGAAGCAGAGTGCCAGAGGCTACTCTGACAATAAATTCCACATGTGGGCTGCAATTGCCTTACCAAAAACCACCTCATCCTGCTCCAAGTGGGGGTTTAAGGGTGAAACTCAGCAGTGCCCTTTGCTGCTCACCTGGGCACAGGTAAATGATGTGTGGCAAGTGAAAACAACAAGCTCTCTTTTACCTTCTTAATAGAGGTATTTGCCCTGTAAAAGGGGATGGGATTGGATATAGTAATTTTTTTCCTTTCCTTGTACCTTTACTCATCTCCTCCCGTGTTGGAGCAGCTGTCCTGTAGGGTGGTGATAAAAGTATGCAGGTAAATATTATTTCTTTGTAGTAATTCAGCAAAGAGACATTTCTTTACTTTTCACCTGCATTGCATTCCTTCTCCCACATGAATTGGTTCCTGAGGAATATCCTTAGGAGAGAAGTCCTTACATTTTTTTTAATGGAACAGACCTTTAAAATAGGCACAGAATTCCTGATAAACGATCCCCAGAGTCCTATAACCATTTTGCTGTCTTCATTAGTGCCTAAACAACAGGGGATGTCATGTGGAGGAAGGAAAGGAGGTGGGAGGCAGCTGATGAGAGGAGCAATGTACCCTGCTAACAAAACCTGCCTGATTTCAGGACCTCTGCTTTTCACTTCAACTGCCTCATTCTGAGCAACCATGTTTAGAGGGAAGAAAAACATTTAAAGCTGCACTAACCAGAGCCCCATGGAAAAACAAGATAAATATCAGCAGAGCTGGTGCTGCTCTGGCTGGGAAACCCACACAGCACTCGGATCAAGGCATCCCTGCCCTGTGGCAGCATCTGTCACAGCCCTGGCTCGGCACACTCTTTCCTTTGCTCCAGAGCTGTGGTCAGCAGTGGGCACTTGATTAATCCCTTTTTCCTAGAGCTGAGGAAAGTATATGTGCAGCTGGAGAGGGAGGAAGAGCTTGCCTTAGACACCAGACACAGGGATATGCCCTTATAGGGTTGGTACCTGTCCTTAGGGCTTTTCTGATTCTCTCCCAAGTGCAGAGCTTTCTCAGGAAGGGGCTCATCCTGTGAGACATCAAGGGCCACCAAGGCACTGACATATGAGTGTGTTTTGAGGCCAGCAGTGCAGCAGAGTTCACTACAGCCTCAGCCCTCCTCTTCCACCCTGTCAAATTCAAGGCTGCTTTTCCGGAGCGCTGCTCTTCTGGCAACGGTGGATCTCTAGTGCCTGACATAACCCAAGTCTATCATCTGAGGATGTCGCAGTTAAATAACAGCCTGAGCTTCTGCAAAACAACTGTGGTAGTCCCTCAGGCTGCTGATGTTGCTTGTTCCTCCTCCAGAGCCCAAGGGAGAAGATGCAATGACTGCATGAAGGATTCTGAGGACAGCAGTATAAAGGCAGCTCGTGCAGTGGTCAACAGGCTTCAGCTTGGTTGGAAAATGCCTGGTCCTGCATCAAATGCCAGTGTAGGGGAGATGTGTTTTCTCCTGGCCTTTCCTGGTTTGCAAAGTTCGTTCATCTAGTGAAGGAACTGGATATGAGGAGAAGAGCAGGGATTTCTTTCTGACTGAAAACCAACCAAAATAGGGTTATATGAAAATCCCCAAACAGGGATATAGCTTTAACCTCGGATTCTGACTATGCCCCAGGGCAGTGGTTCTTCCTCACCAGGATTTCTCTATCAGTCAGTTCTCTGCTGTTTTCAGGAAGACATCCTCTGACTAGTGCCTGGGATGGAAGCTGTACTCTGCTCTCTGCAGACGATTTCCCTGGGGTGGAGTACTGGCTTCCCTGCTTCCCCAAGGATAGCCTTTGCCTGCTGCCTGCTTTCCCCCCTGAATGCCTGGTTCTAAGGGAAAAAGCTGTTCCGTGCTCCACTCTTGTCAAAGCCCTGGTGAGGACTGTCAGAGTCCTTCCCAAACCATCAGCTGGTGTGGACTGCAGGCAGTGACTGCTGTTTACACTGGGTATGTTTTGGGGTTTTCAGGAGGAGAAACCCTCTTCTGTAACCTCCAGCAGAGCACAGGCTGTATGTTGAGGTAATCAGCATCCTTGATCTTCTCCTCTGAGACCCAGTAGTTAGCTTATTTGCACTCAGTTGTGGCAAAAATACAAAGAAAACAAATATGAAAGATTATTTAATGAACTCTGGAAATGAATAATGAATACATCATTTTTAAGTGGTTCTTCAGTCTGCCCCGGAGTGCTACCCTGAGATATGAGAGCATGAATCTTGGCTAATATGAAAGAGGGCAGTCATTTGGTTTCTGAATGAACAGATCACAGGATGAATGGAAGAGCTAATTGTCTCTTGAAGCAAACTTTTCAGACATTTGTGAGTCCAAGAAGGAAACTTGGCAGTGTGCTGAACCTTAATTTTTAAACAGGGTGAAAGACGGGCTTGACTTACCGTTGCTTTGAGTTGGTGTGGTGCCGCTGCCTTCAACGGGGAATTTGGAGCCGTCACAAATCACTTCTGTGGCTACTTGTTGGAACTGCAGTGAGAAATGAAAGACTACGCAAGGTTTTGCAGTGAGATTACAGTTTTCTGGAAGACCCTTTGGTGACAGAAAAGTAGAATATATGACTGACTTGTTAAATGTCTTGTATTGAACACATTATCTTTGCCATGGTGGCCTAGTTTAGTCTTTGTCTAAAAACCAAGAAAGCTGTTTGGGACCTTCATCTCTTTGGAAACTGGCTCATACTTCTAATAAGTTATACAGCATTTCTTCTTACCCTGAAAAGATTCTTACAGGTTGGTGTTCAATTATTGCTTGCAACTCAAAAGGGTTTTAGGACAGCTATACATTTTGGGTCTGCTGTCCCTCGGAGTACTCAGTGGATAGACTCATGATAGTGGAAGCACTTTATGATAGATGACTCAAGAAGTGTTTCCTTTGAGAGTGTCTTTAAAATAATTTGCCTCGAATGAATCTGAAGAATTCTATAAAAATATGAACGTGTAGATAAGCATGGTGTGAGCGTGAAAATGCACGGATAAAGAAAGCCAATTTAAAAATTAACAATACGGGAAAATTAAGTTCTGAATTTGTGTAGCAAAGGTGCAAAGTTTTCAAGTGACTGCCGAGGAGAAAACGTGCAGCCAGCAGCTCAGCTTCATCAGGGGAGCTGTTTATTTTAAAGGCATCGCTGTAATCTGTGACTTGCAGACTTGTCGGGACTGAAGTGACGGTGCTGATGGTTGGTGGTGGTCTAGGAGCAGTGTTGAGGATCACAGAGTGCTGCCTGTGTTAGTCTGCACAGCCCTTTCTGCTCTGCCCTCGTGGTTCTGTGCCTTAACCCCATAACGTGATAGCTGTGACCCTGGAGCTTTGACACGTGTCTTCCTATAGGAAAAAATTCCCTCCTGAGGCTGCTTTTGATTTCCACTTTCTGAAGCAGGTGTTGGTTAGATGGTGTGGAAGCAGGCACCTCTTGGGGTGCTCTGCCAAGCTCTTGGGAAGCCAGATGTTGGTGGCAAGGGAGTTTTAATTTAGCTTTACTGAGCTCGTGTGATGTGAAGGAAGTTTAACTTTCACTTGCTTTCACACTTGAGAGCTTATTACAGACCAGTAAACTCTTTGGTGTGGCACATGGTGTGTCTGAGACATAGATGTGGTCCATAACCTTTTGCATCAAGGTTTGTATCTTGTTTCAAGGTCAAGTCTGTTTTTCTTAAATCATTCTGATTGCTCTTACAATTCTCTTCCCTCAGCCTAAAAAATCAAGGGTTAAAATTGTGTGTTGTTACATGTAAAGACAGAAATTTAATTTTTAAAACATGTCAGACATTTATTTGAATTGGGAGCTATTGGGTCCCTAAATATCTTGCAAAATCTGGAGCTGTGCAACAGATGGAGAATCAGCATTTCAAGAGTAATTTCACAAAGGAAGCAGAGCATCTTTAGTGAAATTATTTCCTTTAGCAAATAGTTGCACAGCATGAAGAAAGCAAGCAGAGCCAGCATCTTGCTCAGGGAAATCATGCTTATTCTCCCTTTCCTCATGCCTCCTTTGTAGTGGTTTTTTTTCGGGTGTGGGTGCACCCAGGCCACACTGTGGCACAGTGCACAGGGTACTCAGCTGGTATTCTTGGTCTCTTGTTGGCACCGTGTGGCAGGTCAGAGTGGACACTTTGTGTCCCGTGAAAGGTTGAGCCCTTCGTATGTCCTTAAGTGATTTTAATGTAGATACAAAGGTCACAACTGCACTGAGCAAGAATCACTGGCCTGCGGAATTAGTCCAAGATAGTGTCAGAGGCCCTTAAAAGAAGGCTGATGTGGTGTGTCAGGGTTATGCAAGTGGATGTTGAGCCACGCTGTGTATACAGTACCTCAGGTTATGTGCAAATACAGGGCTGCAGCTGGGGTCAGTATCCTGGGAAATGGATGGGAAAATCCCATCAGCTGCCAGTGTCAGAGTATCAAAGACTATCAATGTACCTGAATAGGGAAAATCGCATCTCTGATCACCTTTGAAGACAGCAATGACTCTGCAGAGTTTGTGTAATCAGGAACCGGTGACAGTCCAGAACAGACCTCCACAGTTTCCTTATCCTGGATGCTGGGGACATGTGCAGCGTGTAAATAAGTTTTGCAGCGTCTGGGAGGGAAAGGCAACTTTCTACACAGGTGGAGCTTCATCAGTTTTCAAAAAACCAGCCTCTGCTTAGAGGTCAAACAACTGCCATATGCTGCTGTTTTTTCCTATGGCACAAACATATTTAGCTCTGCCAGGGGAAGTCTGGGGAACTGATTCTCGGTGGTCATGTAGGATATGGCTAAAATTGGAGTAAAACACTACCAAAGCACAGCCTCGGAGAAAGGAGGCTGAATGGCAAGTGCAGGAGAGAGAGATGCAGTGAGTCACTTAGGGAAGGAGCTACTGCTCAGTTTAACCTCGGTTTTATTTTATGAGAGCCTGGCAGCAGCAAAGATACAGGTGTAAAAAAAGAAAAAATTAAAATTTGTAGAACTCTATATAACTAGACTCCTCCATCAAGCTCTAAATCAACATTATTTCAGTTAAAAACCCCAAATAATTGCATGCTACTGCTCTGATTCTCGGCTATAAGACCAAATCTCATTAGGAGCTGCAATAACAGCACATCTAAGAGCAAAATTTGGCTCAGAATGCTTTCATTTTCACAACACCCACTTTTCATTTGAGTGTTCAAAGTTGCTGCAAAACATTTCGGAAAATTAGCTATTAGCTCCACACTGTAGTAATTTTTCCGGTGACAACCATTGCATAGTGCATCTACACTGTAATAAACTTATTGGAGTACCTTAAATTTGTCTTGTTATTGTCTATCAAGTGTTGTTAGTGCTAATCTTGTTCCAGTGCTGACTCAGTTGATGAGCATAATTTGGTGATGTAGGCAGCCCTAATTCGTGATGATCTGGGGTTTCACAGAATATCTAGAACCTTCCTCAAAAGCCATTTTGCAAGTGACTAAGAGAGACATGAAAGATCTTTGAGCTTAAGCTTGTGCTATAAATGCAAAGCAGCATTTATTATTTGGGCATTTCAAATTCTGCCTTTATCAATAGTTCATTAATAAAGTGATCCCTGCAGGAACCATTTGTTACTCTGTGCTCCTGTGCAGCTTACTGTGTCACATTAAGAAAGGAGGGAAAAAAAGCAAAGCTTAGAGCGTTCAAGACAGCCTGAATTATTTTTTTTTTCCCCTTGGTCTCCCTTCCCCCTCCCAGGCTTTCTGCTCCAGTGGCTTGTATTGTAGTCATATTGTGCTTCAAGTGACTTGAGAGCATCCCTAATGCTGCATCCCTGGCAGTGTAAGCAAATAAACTATTTTTGTGCAGCAATCTGTAAGCTGCACCTCAAGAAGCATTTCCTTGTCTGCTGACAGACACTCAGGAAAGCTCAGTGAGGAGTGAGCAAAGAGAGCACTGGCAGAATGAGCAAACTTGTCTTCCTTGATGTAGTAAATCCAAAGCAACTGGAAGAGAGGGGTCTAATGCCACCAAGTTTTCCCTCTCTGGCCATCAGCGCTTTGGGAGGGAGTGGTTCTGGCTGCTGTATTGAGCCACCACTGTCCACGGTTCATATGCAGTGTGAGAGGCACTAAGGGACTCCAGGAGGAGCAGGGAGAGGCAGTGGCCTTGCAGGATGGCTGGTGGCTGTGGCAGACACATGGCAACCCAACTTCTGCAGTGCATGAAATGGTAGGGCTGGGCACCTTGAAAAACAGCCTGGTGATGTCATGCGTGCTACCCAAAGTTCACTTGGTTTTATGTGAGTCCTGTTCTAAATTTGATCATTTCATAAGTTAGGAGAAAAGTCTGTCTTAACACACTCAAGTTTTGATCTGAAGAGTAAGTTGCTGCTTCTGTCTGCCCCTTGTGTCATCTCAAGTGATGAATGTGAGGTGTGTGGAGATTTTCACACCTGCTGAGGTCTGGCAGCGTCAGACTCATCCCCCCCGGTGTGACTGGCACCAAGGTTAACTGCAGAGAGGATCTGGGACACCTGCAAGATGCAGCCGATGGCAGGGTGAGATTTCACATCGAGCTGGACTGGTTTGTCCTTAGATCTGTCCCTCCAAGGCAAAATCCTCTCTTTCTTGGAAAATCACGGCTTCTCCTGCCCTGAAGTCACATCTGGCATCCAGGAAAGCTGCTTTTGCCTTTTCTTTCATTTCCAAGCAGTTTCCTGTAACTCTCTTGGGATTTAAAGCTGGCTTTGTTCAAGCCTTATGTTCTTTCCCTCCCCCTCCAGTATTTTACAGGAGTCTTTTTTTTTTTTTTTCTCTGCCTTTTGCTAAAGAGCAAAGTGGTTTCCCTTGCACCATTGGAGCTGCAGTTTGCTGTGCTCTTTGCACGAGATGCTTTCAGAGGCTGGAGGATTGGATCAGACTCCTTGATGACTCCCCCCATACACCACTTCCAAGGCTTTAAGGCTCACCTGCTTTTTAGCAAATCAGAGTTGACACTGGCTTGCTCCAGTGCTGATGGATGCTTTTCCCCTACTTCTTGGGCTTTGTGGATGGGCTGTTGGCAAACATTCCTGACTGCAGCTGCTAAAGCCTTAATCTCTCTGTGTGGAGGTAAAGAAGTTGCCTTTGGTGAGTGCCTGAGGTCTCTTGCTGCAGTGCCCAAAGCTTTGGTTCATCACAGGAACGGGGCAAAGTCTGCAGAAGGCCAGTTCACTGGACTGATGTTAGAGCTGGGACCTGTGGGGGATTGATACCTGCAGCATCTTGCTGTGTAGTGTGTGAGTTGTAAGCAGGTCTGGTGTCCCGGTTAAGCTCCAGTTAATGTGTGAGAGTGGTTTAGGCGGAGATCTTTTCAGCAATCTTGTTACACTGCTGACTGCAGGTTCTTGGGACTGGATTGAACTGCAGCCTAGGGAGGAGCAGAGAGGTGGAGGAGAGTCACTCTCCCTCCCAGAATGGTCTGGCCTGGGGTGGAATTAACCTCTTTGTTCAGTGCAGAGGAAAAAATATTCAAAGCATGCCAGCCTTGACCTACATTTGATCCTTGTGATGTGCAAGTTCTGCTTCTTGCACTTTTTCTTGCGGTGACCTTTTGTTCCTGGGAGGTAAGAACTGCTTTGAGGCATTGCTGTGTGTTTTGTAAAGCAAAACTTTCCTTCCAACAGGAAAGGATAACTTGAGGATTGTTATTTCCGTTACAGGAAATCCCAAAGTCGAATTAAAAAAAGGAAACTTGTTCTTGTGAAGTCTTCAAATATCATGAGTTTAAATCTCTCTTTAGATTCTGACATTATGGATGGGATGATTGCCACTGATCTCTCATATGTGCCATGTGCTTCGGAATAGGATGCTTTGCCAAAGTCTCACCAACCAAATCTCAGTGAGAGAGGGAAAGAAACATGGTCTGCTTGAGTGCTGGCAGGGTGAAGGAAGGGCCAGGGTGCTGGTGTTCGAAATGTCAAATCACATGGCTGAGAAATGTATGAATATTTTCTTCCAGTATTTTGATCACTGCATGTGAGAGAGCAGAGAGCAGAAACTGGTTATTCAGAGGACAAGAGGAGATTCAGAGGAGCATATGGTAGTCCAAGGCAGAGCTGTGCCAATGCTTTTTTTTATCTGCTCCCTTCCGTCTGTTTTCTGGGGGAATGAAGGCACGGGTGAGGAAGGACGTGAGAAAAGCTGTTTGGGGCTGAACAAGACTTTTGACCTTGAAAAAAAGTATCTGCATTTACCAACTCTGGGAGTGAGGTTAGAAGTAACTGGGAGAGCCTCTCACGAGCCCTAAGTGATGGAATGGCACACGTGCACCTTCCCCACCCTTTCCTTAGCTGCCACAACCCCCAAGCTGCTTTAAGCCTTTAGTTGATGAAAATAAGGGTCTGAAAAGATCCTTCTTAAAGGGTGCATCGTGGTGTTTTCAGATGTAACTCGTCACAGCTGATGCACTGCAGAGGGAGGCAAAAATACTACATGCAAAACCCAAGATGTCTGCAGGCAGCAATGTCTTCACAAGGTTTCATCCTGTGCCAGGACTCGGCCACAAAACGAACTGACCTATTTTACCTTGCTGGCTCCCAACACAGGCAAAATACTATCCAGTCACAAATTACTTCCACGAGGGCGCTTAATGTCTTCTGACTGGGTTTTGTCAACCAGCACCTTTTCCCTTCTGCTGTGCAGCCTACTCAGGTGAACTCGTCTGAGCAGCAGTAAATACCTGGGGGCAGAGAGCAGCCTGACCTTATCAGTAGATCTGCCCCTTTCATTTGAAGGATGCCAAGGTTACGGAGTCAAAGGTAGGAGATGGCAAACAGTGTTTGCTGGAGCAGAACATCAGCTCCTGCCACGCTGCCCCTCCTGCACAGTGAAGTAAAGCCAGGAGCCATGACAGAGACAGGAGTGCAACTGGCCATCTCAAGGTTTTGCTATGTTAAGAGGGCTGAGTTCAGGTTACCTGTGCAGCCTTGCTTCTGAGAGCTTAACTGTTACGCTTCCGTGTCTTCAATGTGCTGGTTTAAAATCAAAACTTAATTAAAAAAAAAAAATAGGAAAGAACTATAAATCCATCTGTCCCATTGTGTGACATTGTATTTAACAGCCAGGATGGCAGGGGGTGAGACCTTCTGATTAGCTTTACTTGCTTTCTGGGCTAGCAGAGCAGTGAACTGTTGAATACCTGGGCCAGGCACACGAGAGCAGAGGGTCTTTAACAGTGAGTTTTGTGGCTACAGGGCCGTTTTTGCCAGCCTGTTTACACTCCAGGATCTAATGGGATCCTGCAGGTTATGGGGTCTTTCATATCTGATCCCTGTGAGGTCAGCTGTGTTCCTGTCTGTTCCAGGAGTGCTTTTTTGTCCCTCCCTTCCTTTCTTTTCTTGCTGATTGTCCCATCCCAGGCTTTCAGTTCTGCTGATCCCACCAAGATGGCTCTGGAAAGGTTCCCTTCACTTATGTACTGGTTCCTGTTTAGTTTCTTTTCTCTCTGTAATACCTCATGCTGGGCAAGATCCAGCTTTGCTTGGATCCTGCACAGTACCCTTCCTGTGTCCAACTCCTGCTGGATTGTGAGCAGTCAGCACAACTTATTTGCTGTGGAATATAACCTGTCAGCAGATTCTTCTCCTTCATCATGGAAAGGGCCGAATCCAACACAGGCAGTGCTGCCGCTGAACTTTGCATTATAAACTCTCCCAAGCAGGGATTTGCACTTGCAAAGCCTCTTCTTTTGTCCCTCTCTAGTGGCCATCACAGCAGCAAAGATTTATGAACTTTTATCATCAAACCAGTTTTCAGAGTAGTTGGGCTTGCTATCAAATATTTTGAGTGTCCCTTGATGATAATCATGCAGTGTGGAATATCAAGTTGTGGCTCCAGAGGAACAGCAAGTCAGAGCCTCCCTTGATATCAGCCTCTGCAATCCCTCTGAAGGCAACACAGCTCCACCACTTCACACCACACATGGTGTGTGCCAGTCTTTATCTGGCATCTCCAGCTCTAATAGGAACATACGCTTTGCTAAATTAAGAAGGAATATTTTTGTGCTTTGGTGCAAGCATACTAACAATTCTGGTTTATTTTAAGGATGTGTCTTAAAAGCATTAAAAGGGGCATAAAATAATAATATATGTAATTTACCACTGTGGAGACTGTCAAGTGTTGTCATGCTACTGGCATTGTATTTAATACACGGGCTGCCAAGAGGCATCACTAATAGAATTTGCATTAATATACACAGCTTCTTTAAAAATTAATTAGCCAAAGTAGAGCCTCGTGTGCTGAGACTCTCAAACAGGAGAGAAACATCGAAGCAGTACTGAAATAAGCAGTCTCAAAGCTGCTCGGAAAGCCGAGGGCGGCTGGAAATATTGCCCCAGCCGTTCTCTACTGCCCATTGCATCGTGATGGGGACACAGACACAGGCTGACAGCAGGGAAGCATCGCCGTGGAAAATTCAGGAGGAAATCGTGGATCTGAACTGGGCTCGGAGGCTCCTGTGCTGCTGCCGAAGGCTGTTGTGTTGCAGCTGCACAGCAGAGAAGCTGCAAACGAATACAAGGAACCTGTTAAGTCACGAAAAGGAAACGCGATCATTCCTAATGTTTTCCCAGAGGCTGGGAGGTGCCGGCACTCCACAACTCATGCAGCACACGTAAGTGTGGGTCACGTGTCTGTGTGCGAGCGCAGACCCCAAGGCAGATGTGCCGAAGAGGATTTGCATAGGTCAGAATGTCCAGCGGCAGCAGTCAGACATCGCAGAGCTTACCGAGAAGGTGTCTGATAACCCTCGTCCCAAAGTCAGTCCCCTTATTTTCATATTGTTCCTTCAGCCTGCAAATGTAATAGCAGATTGTTTACTTGACTGACTTAAGAAATTAGCAGCAACCGTGCACCCGCAGACTCCAGCACCTTCAGTTTCTCCACGTGCTGGAAATGCGTTTTGCTGCTCCACGTGGAAGAGAAACAACAAACTTTTACTGGCCATGTTTGTTTTTCTGCGCAAATCATGGGGCGTGGAGCAGGGGTACAGCAGCCATTTTGTGTCTGGGGAAACCATGGAGCGGGGGAATGGCCGCCATTTTGTGTCTGGGGAAACCATGGAGTGAGGGAACAGCTGCCATTTTATGGAATGGCCACCATTTTGCGTCTGGGGAAACCGTGGAGTGGGGGAACGGCTGCTGTTTTTTATTTGTCGAAGGTACCTTTAGTCAGAAGCTGAACAAAGTTAATGGTATTTGTGACAACACTTGGGCAGGTTGTGGCCTTCTCTTCTTTTGTACTTTAGCCCTGCTGGGTTATAAGTCTGAGCTGTGGTGCGGCCATGAGGGATCCAACCTGATTGTCCGTGGGCCTCCTTTATATCAGCTGAGTGGGGGAAAACAGGCCCCAGAGTGAAGTACTGTGCCTGAGCTGGACAGAGTTTCTCTCTGCAATGAGTTTCACTCATTGCTGAGCTCTTCCCAGCTTTACAGCTTTCCTGCTAAGAACTTCTCCCAGGTGTAGATATTTTTCTCCCTTACTACTTGTGAGTTCTCTGTCTCCAACTATCTGTTAAAATTATGAATAATTGTCAGCTGTCTCATGTACTGTCACCTTGAAGATATTTATTCGCTGTGATCCTGTCCCCTTTGAGTCAAGGCAGTGCCATTGTTTCTAGTGCAGTCACGTCTCGCTGTCCAATTTCAGGGTTCATTGCTCAGCAGTGGAAGTTCTGCCTGGGCTGGAATTTGGAAAGTGGAGTTTTGGATTGGAGAAATTAAAAAAAAAAAATAAAATAGAGCTATTAATTGTTATACTTATGGAAGAACAAGGGAAATGAATGGTTTTAGCTGCTTTGGGGAAGTTATTGTAAGTTCAGTGAATTTTAAGCAGTGCAACATTTCTACTTCCACTGCAGCCTCAGTCCCCCTCAGCATCTCCATCTGCATGATGTGCATGTGCAGCCTGGGAAAGGTTCAGACACAGCAGCAGTCTTGGTGGGCAGCCGGCTCTGGGCCAAACACTTCAGGCTAAAATATAACTGGAGACAATAAAAGCTGCTCCTTTTAGGAAAAATTCTTCAGTTTCTCTGAATCCAGACCTGGTCTGTAATTGTAGGTTCTTTGGCTCTCCATAGATGGAGAGGAAGGCTAGGCAGAGACTCCAAGAGTTGCTTTTTTGGTTTAAAGGAGGTTGTTACAGTGAGTTCTGACATATTTAATGAGTGCATGCTGTTCTGATTCATCATTTTGGATCTGTGTTTATTCATACAGTGGTCTGGGTTACCTTCCCTCTCCAAGCCCAAAGAAATCATGTTATTAATGATAAATACTCAGGTTGCCGCTGGCATCTGAGGTTTCACTGCACAGAGCAAGCTCAGGGGACATGAGTATCCCCTTGGGAAGGCTGATGGGGTGGTTGGCAAAGCACCTACGCTCAGTTCTGCAGCAAAATGAGACACAAATCAAATGCTTTCACACCAAGTAGGGAAACTCAAAGGGCTCCTTTGCTGACCAGATGTGCTGAGGAGCAGAAGGGGAAGGCAGAGCCTATGTGGGGGTGTCTGTGTATGTTAAGAAATCCACTGTTTTTTCATCCAGTGTGGGATGATCTGGTAGCTGGGAGATGATTAGAAGACATAAAAAATGAAGGATACTAGAGATGGGTTAAGCTGGATTCCAGCTCTCAAAGACAGGCTGAAAGTGCTGAAATAGGTCTGAGGAGTGAAAGCCCTAAACCTATTCTGTTTGTGCATCAGAATAAAACTGGATACTTTTCCTTTTGTTCTCTGTCACAATGATAGGAATGTCACTGCGGTGACTGCTGTGAGGATCCCCCTTGCCATGCTGCTTTACCACCACCTTGCAGCCCTGCTCCTGCAACCACCCAGGGCAAAAGGGGATGGAGAAGGGATTGCTCTCTGCTCCAGTATGGGGAACTGGGACTAACACCAGAGTTCAGGGCTTGTTGCTGCTCTCACTTTTTGATGGGAAAACTCCCCTGGGTCACTGCTCAGACTGTTCTGTGCATTTCCAAGGGCAAGATCCAGAAAGTGCAGAATTGGTGCTGGCACAAGTAGGCATTTCCTACCTAGAGGATGATGAACCTGTTGAGATCTGCAAATGGAGGATGTTTGGAGGACTGCAGTGAAACAGCCAACTGAAAACATGTTAGTCTCAGGACGGGGCTGCACATCCTCAGTTGCTCCTTGTGAATCACTGGAGATGGAATCAGTGTGTTATGGAAAGGGTGTTGCGTGCGAAGCAGCTCTCAGTGTTAACATCAAGGATATTTGTCTTGTTGGTGCCTTACTGTCTCTGATTTCCCCAGAAACAAAGTCAATCCCTTAAGGAATTTCTTTCTCGCTTTCCTCCTGAAATTTGATTATTTGAAGAGATTGAGGAATCGCACAGTTTAGGAAAAGCTTCCCAGGGAAAGCAGCTTGCAGAGCTGGGCATGTCAGCTTCTGCCTGCCTTGTGCTGCACCCTGAGACTGAATCACGAGCACTCTGGGAAGTACTGATCTGATGTTGTGGAGAGTGCCTGCAGCTCCATGGTAGTCCACGGGGGTTTATCCATCAGAGGGCCTGAAGCAACAGCAAAACATGGTAGCAGAGGACTGAGGATGTAACTAGTGAGAAGAAAATACTTGCTTTCCCCTCAGTTATCAGTAGCATCAATTCAGTCTCAGATTTTTCCTGCTGCCAGGTCCCATGTTCGACCAAGACGTGGGAAAGGCCTGGCCTCCCAGCAGCAAGGGAAGCGTGAATGTGAAGCAGACCTCACCCTACATGTGGAGCAGAGCTGCTGATGTTCCCAAGGAAATCCCTGTGCTGGGGTGGCCAGGCCTTGTGCCTCGGGGCTATTGCAGTATGAGGGATTCAGCAGAGGTGGGATCTGTGGAGCAGGGGTGTGTATCCCCAAATTATAACCTTGTCCTTAGTCATGTTAAAGACAAAATGATGGTACTTGATTATTTTGTCATTAATAGGAAAAAAGACTTTGAGTATTTTTATTTTTATCCTTCTATCTCCCCCCTGGCTCTTAGTAACACTGTGCTGCTTCTCAGCCAGGCGGCCGGGGGGCTGCATGACCCTGGCTGTCCCAGGCCCTCCTGTCCTCAGGACGTGGCTTTGCAGCTGGGATTTAAATCCACATGTTAGCCAAAACCCTGGCAACACTTTCCTTCGAGTCAGTGTCTCTGTGGGAACGTTCTCCAATATAACTTCGGTACTGTAAATATTGGAGATATTTACCTTCTGTTTCAGGGGAGTGAGGGCTTTGGTTTTCCGGCATATTTAATTCCTTAGCTTGGCTTAGCTTTTATTGGCTCTGGATTGTCAGACAGTGGGGAAGGGGAGCTGTGGTGGATTTCTGCTTGTTTTCTCCAAGGTGCATGAGGTATCACCCGCACAAGCAGGTGGCTTTGCAGGAGTTGGTCTCCAAGGAGCACTCCTGACATTGGATGTGGCAGAAGTCACGGTGCAGAAATGTTAGCAGCACCATCACATTGCAGATGTTACCCTCATATCACCATCAGTTTCCTCCCTCCAGGAAGGCCTCTCTGATTAATGCTTGTAGCATAGGAAAGAAACACCATAATACATGGATTTCATAAGCAGAGGATTTGTCAAATACAAATGTGGCCCTTGAGGCATCCATTGATCCAGAGGCTCCTGTGGCTGCTTGCAGATTGATGGTCCACACCTCTCGTGGGCCAGCATAAAGCTGGAGGTGGTTACAGACAGCCAGGGGTTATCCCAGCTGAGTGCAGGGCCAGAGGAAGGGCATCTCTGGATTTATCATGGTCTTTTAAAATTGGTCATCAAAATGTTTCCACTTGCAATAGCAACATGTTTTCTGAGCCCACCGAATAGCATGTGGATCCCTGGAAATTAAATACAATTGATCAAAACACAGATACCTCCATCATCTCCCCCTCTCCTAGTTTGCCATTAGAAATAAATGTAGAATACTTGGAGCAGAAACTAAAAATAGCCCCAGTTTTTAAATTTTGGTTGAAAAGGCCACTTGTTTTGACTGGTTAGTTTTCACTATTATTTAGAAGCAGTTGCCTGAAGCAAAGCACAAGGTTTAGGCTTTGCCTGCCCACACAACATGTTGTCGTGCTGATCTTCTATCAGCCCTGACCACCCATAGCCCCTTGCATGGTCAGGGAAGGGAAGTGCAGACTCAGGGCCAAACTGTGCGTGATGGAGACATTCATGGGTGTCACCAATGCTCTTATTCTGCCCTGCTCCTGGAATATTTCTCCTGGAACACATGGCTTCAGGGAGAAGGGCTCTGGGCAAGGCTGAGATGCTGCGCAGACACACCGGGTGATTTACCCACTCGTGCAGGGAGCCAGTAGCAGTGCCAGCAGTGAGTCAGGTCTCCTCTGGCTCCTTAAATTTAGACTTGTCAGCCCTCATCTCTCTCTCTGCAGCTTTGTGAAGTGTAATGGGATCCAAAGTAGTTGCAAAACAGTGTCAAAGGTGTTAAAATGATTACCATAAAAATACATCTGTTTTCTGCAGTGATGCCTTGGAATGCCACAGAGCTTTTGGAAACCAGAAGGGTGGCACCTGGCTGCCAGAGTGTGCCTTGTGTGGACTTGGAGAAGTCTGCTGAAATGGTAGGCTTTTCTTTCCTTTTAAAATCATTATTGTAGGCAGTTAGAAAAAAATCAATTCTATTTCCCATGCGATGCAGATCTCGATCTACCTTCTAAATCCCTCTAACCTGATTAAGGCCTTAGGAATTTCAACTATTGAAAAATACGAGCTTTTTCATATAAATATCTGAGGTTTATCATCCCTAGTGCAGCAAATAGAATTAAGTGCCTAAGTCTTATCTTGAGAAATTCAAGCGGCTCAGCCTGTAGGGATCATTCAACCTTACCAAAGGCTTTAACATATGTTTGTCTGTAAATATAGTTTATATATATATTAAGCTTACATACGTATATGTAAATGTAGATTATGCACATGGCAGCTTGCAGCCAATCTTGAGAAGGGATTTTCTTGATACCCTTTTATGATATGTGGTTGGGCAAACAGAGCCTGATCTAACCCCGGCAGTTTTGAGATGTCTGTTATCTTTGTCATCCTTTGGATCACACTTTCCTTCAAGGGAGGTGAGGCTTGGGCATATGGATGGTGATTGCAGAGATGCATCTTCCGCTGTGGTAATGTTTACTTTATAGCACCTGCTGGAAAGGGTGTTAAGTGCAGAAGAACAGAGATCCAGGGCTCTGATAAATGCACGTGGCATATATCTTTGCATTGGAAGGGAGTGCTGCTAATTCCAACTGAAGTTACTGTGCTTTTGTGGCTTGCCAAGTCCTCGTGTGCCGTTTTCCATGCTCTGGGATATGTGCGCTCCAGCTGCTCACCTGCACTGTGCTGGCCATGGGGGTCCCTTGAGCTCCCAGACCTGCGTGTCCTCTCGTGGTGGGGACAGAGTGGAGGCAGATCCTGGCAGTGCCAACAAGTGAGAGCAGGAGGGGCCAAATCTGGCCAGCTTTGAGTTCTGTGATGGAGCTGGTCCAGTCCTGGGGGACCACAGACTTTGGGGAGCCACCACCCCTGCCAAGGAGGAAGTACTGAGCTTCCTTGGAAGCAGGAGACCCTGGTCATTTCCCTCTGTACCGATTTCTTCACTACCCTTGGTGTTCCAGCCGTGGGATTTGGCCTTTGGAATGTTGTGATTCCTCACGTCTGCAGAACACGGTCAAACCCAGTGCAGGAGGGGGGAGCTGCTCGGGGCACAATGGGTGTAGCACCAGCACACTGTTGCTCTCCCTGCTTTCCCTTCCCCACCTCCCAGTGCTTTGTGGAGTTGTAAAGGTCAGAGCTGTTAAACTCACCGAAGGGAGTGCGGCATGCGGTGTTTGACTTTTCAGGAACACAGCCCGGTGGTGATTGTTAAACCTGCTTCCTTCAGTGCACCAACAGCCCCTGCAAAACGTGTAGGTTGGTGTTGACACAACTCCAGGTACATGCTGCCTGTCTGGTTGGGAGATGCGAACCCAACAGACTCCCGTTACAACCTACAAAGTGGGCAGCAGCAGTCAGTCACACATGTGGATTATTTAAAGGGCTGGAGTTACCGGTGTGCTTTCGGCTGGCCCACAGTGGCATTTGCATTTTGGCAGCACAAGTGCAGATTGTAACCTGCCAGTGAGACAGATCTTTGCATGTGCCCTGGTGCACTCAGAGGTGCAAGTTTCCTCGAGGTTGCAGCTGTGAGATAATCAGTGATCGCTTTTTGAAAGTCACCGGGTTCTGGCTGACTTGTCTTTTCCCACAGAAAAATATTAGGATGTATGAACTCAGGTATGTGGTGGTAGCAACAGAGGAGCTATTGACAGAAACAGAGAACACCCCTGAGGACTCTCGTGAGCTGGCAGCTGAAAACTTACCTGCTGAGCTCCCTTTTGGGTAACTGAAGGAGACTGACTGTGAGCAATGGGAATTCAAAACTGTACCCAAGGACTGCGCTGAGCGCTTCCTCCAGGGTGGGATTACCAACTGGCTGCCTGTTTTAGTGAAAGCAGGGCCAAAAAAAAGAAGACAACCGTGGGGAGGAAGAGGCAGATGCAAGAGGGAGAAGCATAAGGCACTGGAAGTGATGTAGCGGAAACACTGCTTAGAGCAGAGAGGAAAACCAGAAAGGTTGCTTGTGCTTGGAAGGGAAAGACAGAGGTGCCGCCTGTGAGAGGGACAGATGCAGAAAAGAGGTGAAACAAGGCAGGCTCTGTGGGCAGGAGGGCATAAGGGATAAAGCAATGCCAAAAGAAGGATAAAAGCAGGTAGCAGAAACTGAGACTCTTCTCCAGCAAAACTTACAGCAGGAGAGAGGCCGCTGTTCTTTTGTCATCCAGCTACACCAGGAAGTTCAGAAAGGGATCCTCATGGATGTAATTTAACAGCCTTTTGATTGACCTGAAATTGCCAGACTATTCACAAGCACCTTGAAATGCTGGGGCTGAGTGTGGCGGGTTGGTTTTGTTAAGACACTCAATTCTTTTACTGTCTTCACATCTGTGGTATTTATGGGTAAAAATAATTCAGCACAAATATAGTTTGCATCTGTCTTTAAGAAATCAAAGTTGTTGTGGTGCCTGGGGCTGTGACAGAGAGCATTAGAGAAGTGCAGGCAGAAAGCTGCTGCTGTAGGCAGGCAAAGAAATCTGGAGTTAAATAAAGAAACCAGCTCCGGCATCACAGTTCCACCCAGCCCCTCTCCACTGGGCTCGTGGTTAATCAGCATGTGCTCCTGACAGCCCCTCCTGATATATTAATTAGCGCAGCACCCTAACGAGGAACGCAGAGAACTGTGTTTCAGCGGTGATAAGCTGAGCCTTTCTGTTTGTGTCAAGGCAGGCTGGCTCACACTGAGCTTTCAGCCACTGTCGCTGTAAGGGATGGAAGTGGATGGTGGGAAAGCTGGAGAAGCTCTGATCTCCCCGTGGAGAGATGGGAGGCTGTGAAGGCGCTCTCCACATGCCGGCAGAGCAGAGCGAGCCAAAATGTGGAGCCGTCCCCCAGCAGCGCAGCAGCAGGGAGCTCTCAGGAGAGTTCCTGCAGCAGCCTACTGCTTTTAAAACCTGGTCAATAAACATTAGATGAGATGGATGGTTCTTTGTCAGTGTGCTCATCTGAACTTCAGTTACACAGGGCACAAGCTGGGAGACATAAAATGTTTTGTGCTGTTTTATTAAAGAGGAACTTTAATTGCCTATTAAGAACTGACCGTTCTTTCTCAGTACATGAAAATCCAAATCTGTCAGTGCGGTTCAGTGATGATTATTTGCATCCTGAAGGGCAAAGGGCCCAGCGCTGCTGCCGAGGTGCTCCAGTGTGCACAACTCTCCCCATGGCGAGGGCGCTTTCGTGTCTCCTGTCTGCAGACAGTCTGTCCAGTGTCACTTTGTGAATGGGATTTGGAGTAACACAAATGTGCCTGAATGGAAACCCAGCCTTTGGGTCTGGAAGTGGAGGGCTGAGCTCCTGTTCGCGGTTGGATTTGGATTTAAAAGCAACCGGAGGGTGGGATGATGTGTTTGGGGGCGGCTTGGTGGCTCTGCTGGGATTAGGAAATCCTGCAGTATTGCCTCCCAGCCTAACCAGCTTCGTTCAGATATGGGGGACCAGGGAAGTGAAGCACAGGCAGTGCTGACCCTGAATTTGTGCTGTTTCATACTGGACCACAAACTGGCAGTTCAGCTACTTGAAAGGATACTTGGCTTTGTGACTGTGGCCAAATGACAATGGCATAAACAAAGCAGAAATGCTCCTGAGCGGTTTGATGTTGATCTGGGCTTCCCAGGACTTTCCTCTTCAGTGACTCAGGCTCTTGTCCTTCATGTGCTCAGAAATGTGCACACACAAAGCATGTTCAAGCAGTCTGCTGCTGGCATGTTGGCTTGCTTTTTTTTAATTATTTGTTATTAATCCCACTGAGACAAATGGTATAGATTTTACTGAAGGGGGAGAATTGCTTGTTGCTATCCAAACAATGCAACCTAACAAAGTCTCAGGGGCAGAAGGTGTATCCACCTGCCGTTGACCCACCTCCTCACCTAAACTTAAATGCCATAAACCTGGACAAAAACCCTTTCTTTGCCCCACAGCACAGATGATTAAAATGACTCATTAAGGATCAAAACATGCATCTGCTCAGAGAAACCCTCCCATGCACAACCCATCAGGCCTTCCCTAGGGACTGCAGAGCAGCACAGGGCAGAAGAGCCTTTGAGGGGTGTTGAACTGGCCACAGGTCACAGAAGCAACAGAACTGATGAGGAATGAGCTGCTTTAGGGGCTCCCATCACCTGTTGCTTTTCACAGAGCTGGTTGGAGAAAGGTATTTCATCCTCTTAGGTATCACATGAATTAAATGTGGCACTGGGAGTTGTGTTTTTGCTTGTGGCAAGCGCGGGTCCAAGGGGATAGTACAAAAAGAAAGAAACAAGGTTATATTGTTATATTCAAGATCTAATTTAGATTGTAAGTCCTCTGGTGATCGTGGCTGATGCTCCTCTCTCTGTGCAGCTCTGGGTGCCAGGATCCTCCTCCAGAAACACAAGGTCCAGCAGCTACAGGAGGGCCGGTGTTAGTTAGCTGGTAATAGCGGCAGGAGCCACGGAGTCTGCGAAGCAAAATCAATGGAGCAGGATCTAAAAGCTGTACTAAATAACTCCTCAATAATCATAAATCTTGTTACCAGCTCTCACGCTGCTTTACAGTGTAGATGATGCCCTCGCTTTGCGGAGGCGGAAATTCAAGTGTCGAGGAATGAAGCGAATCGTTCCTAGAGATGCAGCAGAGAGAAAAGGGTCTGGATTTCTGGGTCGGTGTGTTATCTGCAGGGCTGCCTTGCCTCCCTCCCATGACCTGGAGGATCAGCATGGGAATAGCCTGCTGGCAATTTTCAGCTCTCTGGGGGGTGCTTTAGGGAAGCATTTCCCTCTGGGCCCTGCTGAGCAGTGCTGGGCCGTGGAGATTGGCCAGGAGGATGCTGAGAGGCAGCAGAGGAACAGGCTCGATGCAGGTCTGCCTCTTCAGCCAGGAGCCTGCCTAATGGGTTTTTCCTCTCCTCTCAACGGGTCTCTGCACATGCAGGAGAAGCAGAGACTGGTTTAAAGATCTGTTTTGCGGCAGGTGGTGGGAACAGCAGAGCTTGGGAGAAAATACTGCTTGTTATAACAGGCAGCAGTGTGACTCCATCCCTGCTCACTTGTCATGGCACTTATCTCAATAGAAAAGGCAGCTTTTGTCTTAACTTAGTTGAACAGCACATCAGGCAGGGGTTAGAAAATATCCTCCCCTCTGCTCTTCTCCCAGAGCCCCATACAGAGTCTGGCCCAGACCCTGCAAGAGGCAGCCTCTTCCCTGGGTGACTGGGGAATAGATAAGAAATAGATGGGAAATAGGTGCCTGATCTAAATGTGCAGTTGTAATCATCAGTGGATGGGTCAGGGCTAAGTTTCCCAGAATGACTCTTGGTGCAGAGAGAAATTCAAGTGGAAAATCTTAAGTGCAGGAACCCAGTTTCAAGCCAGAGCCTTTAACCGTCATCTTAAAGGTTTGGGTTTTTTTGTTTTGTTGGTTGGTTGGTTTTTTGTTTTGTTGTTTGTGTTTGTTTTTGTGTTTTTTTTTTAATTAATATTGAAGCCTGTAGATTGATTAAACAAGTATTTACCTGATGTGAGGTAATAAGGATGAATTAACTCCTAAATCGTTGTGGTGCTAGACAAGAAATCCTTCCCAGAGTGGCCTTATGGCTTCGGAGTTTGTGTTGGGGACAAAGGAGGAAACCACAGGCTGTGACTATGCTGGTATTTTAATGAGAATGAGAGCGAGATTTTGCAGCAAAAGAAACGAGGCTTTTGCTCATCGCAAGGCTTTTGCATCGCCAGAGGGCAGCAGAGATCGGAAGAAAACATTGCTGCGAAAATCCTGCAGCAGTGGCCAGAAACGGGGAGGAAAATATTCCTCCTCTATGTTCGAGTGAGCGACCTGCGGGTGGTAGGTGGGGGCAGAGGTGGGTGTGCGTCCCCCCGGTCCCTCTCCAGCTGAGAAGTGCCAAGAGCTCGGCTCTGCACCGCTGCTGCACTGGGGGGAATGCAAACAGATTTCTGTCCTTCTGGCCCGTGCCTTGCACCAGGACCTGTCAGCTGGCTGGCAGAAGGAAAGTGTAGCGGATAAGCATTTGCAAGGAAGGCGAAAAGCAGTTCAGATTGACATCTGTGCCCCAAGTCCTGCTCTGGGCTGTGAGGAAAATAGAGCATGCAAAATGCTTGGTCCCTCGTGCTCAGCCGAGGCAAAAGCCTCGTGGAGGGATCTTTCCCCTGACAGCGACTTTTATTCAGGGCATGTCGGCAAACCTCCCCTTTCTCTGCTCCTGCCATCACCACCACCGTGCCCTCAGCCCCCAGGAGCAGACCTTTGCTTCCCCTCGCCAGCAGACTTGTCTTCCTGCCTCTGACATCACCAGCAGCTCTTTCTCTGCCCCCCTTTCTCTCTTCATGCCTTCCCCTCCACGTTCAAAGGCTGCGGGTCATAAACCAGCGAAGTGATGGTGTGAACCCACTCACGCTCCAGGTTCCTGCCCAAACCCTGTCCCTGTGCTCTCCTGCCCTCTCAGATATCAACACCAGCAAACACCTGACCAAGGCAGTGCCAGGAAGCTTTACATTCCCTCTCTGGATTGATTTTGGGCAAATTTGCACAGCGGGGTTAAACCTGTAGCAACAGTGAGTGCCAAAGCACATCACCATGATCCCAGTCCTCAGGCTGCTGTGGAGAAGGAGACTCTGTGCATTGCTCCCTGGGGGCATTGCCCAGAGAAACAGCCCAATTTTACCAGACACCAAAGTGAAGGGGCTGAGTAGAGATCCCTCCAGTCCCACTCCACTGGCTGCCTGCTGCCACAAACACGGGGGCTTTCCTCAAGTAATTCAGCTCTGTGGATGGGGAAAGATGCTTCCTGTTCCATGGCTCCCCAAAACAGGATTATTAGGCACCCAATTATTTGTATTGTAATTATTACTATTAATTCCAATAATGATATTATTAGTTATTGTTAGAAGCTTCAGCAGAAGGGAGGCACCAACATTTGCTTTTCTTTGAAGCGATCCTCTCACTGAAACAAAGCTGCCTGCTGAGGACTTGCAGGTAGATATTTGGCATATGTTTGAAGGCTTAAACAGCCTAAAATATCCCCCAGGCTGCTGACTGCTTTGGCACCGTGTCTTGCCTGTTCGGATGTGACTTTGAACTGTGCCTTTCACTTGTACTATTTGTGTGTTTGGTTGGTTTTGCTTAGTTTTTGCTTCCAGGCAAATTTCTGACTATTGTCAGGACCCTGGGCAGAAAACCCAGTGAAATAGTACTGATGTTTTCCTGCTGTAGCAAAGGCCTTTTTAAATTATAAGGCTTTTCTTACTACAAAAGGAAGGAGAAGGGTGGTTTTGCCTCTCTGTGCCACGAGGGTGTTTACCAGGGTGCCATCCTTCCTCCCCCTTCCCCCAAGCTTTTAGGAGGCCTTTGCAGTGCTCCTGATAGACAAGAATGTGTGGGCAGGGACCAGGCAGCCCATGGGAGCATGAAGGAAAGGCAGGTGATTAGATGTGGTGCTAAAGCTTGTTGGAATGGTCCATGGCTTTTTTCCTAGTGCCTGTTTAACACAAAATTCACAAGCAGACCCTAGATCTGGACCTCCCTGCAAAAAGAGAGCTCAGCACCATCTTTGCCACAGTTTCTTGCTGTGGCTGAGTTTCAGACTGGAAACATCAGTGGCTGAAGATAAACTGAGGACAGGGCTGTGGAGAGTCTCGTAGGCCCACTTTGTACATGGTACCAGGCCAGGCCCCAAGGTAGAGTGTGAGATAAATGGCCCACCCTGATAGATTGGGAGGCACACGGGGTTGAATGGTGCTTACTGACATCTCCGAAAACTCTTTGGAAGATTCAGGCAGGTTTTTAAATCTAAGACTCCAGGAGAGATTTTCCTTTACCCCTCTTCCAGCACACCAAGGCTCCCCAGTGAGCACCAGGACCAAACCAAAAAGAACTCATCACTGTGGCATCACAGGCAAACCCAGCCTTCAGCTGAGGGCCCTGAGGCCGCTGCAAACACTCCCTGTAAACAGGCAGTAGTTAACATTCAGCCCTGCAACTGAGGCGCTGGATGGTGATGGGTCAGACATGTTGTGAGCAATTGTTTGTCTTCCCTGACTGCATAAGCATGCAAATAGAGTCAAGTAAACAGAACTGCCAGAAGCCCACGGATTTGCTGTTTTAATTTTAGTGAAAACTGTTGATGATAATTCTTAAAAGTCTGTTAGAACAGAGATATTAAGGATGGAGTTTATTTTTTAAATTTCTTTTTGTTGTAAACATTATTATTTACATTCCTACCGGGAGCTTGAAGAAAAATGGTGAGCTTTAAAGTTTTGATCGCAAACCCCATCAAAATTTTATTTAAAAGGACCATATTTCAACTTTTTTTTTTTTTACTGTTCCCCCAGCAGATCTTGCTGTGCCTTCTCAAGGCTCGCTTTAGAATAGATTTCTATAAGCAAAGCAAGATGCATCTCTGAAATTCATTTTCACTGAATATTTTTTATATTCAGGAAAAGCTCCCTCCCACACTGCAAGCACACTGCATGAGGTGAGGAGCCTGGCCTCAGTGAATTCACTCCCAAAAAGATGCAAATCAGCATTTCAAATGCGGATGGTGCCTGTCAGTACACAGAGGCTTGACTGTCAGAAGGTGGATATTCCTTGTTTACTGATAAATTACAGTCTCTTCACCCAGAAAAGCTTTCAGAGTCTCATGGTGATGACAAGAAACCATGGAATGAGCAGGCTGGGAAGGGATGCCCCCAGCTCTTGGCAATTCCCAGCCAGTTCAGCTGGGAGAGGGGGGGCCCTCCACCTTCACCCATGTGGCCCCCTCAGCTGGGACAGGAGAAAATGGTGTGGGGAGAACAGGGACAAGCAGCTCTAGCAAGGTGAGAGGAGAGCGCTGCCAGGAGGAACCAGGACTGTGACAGGGGGCTGAGAGGCACAAGGGGATGAAAGTCATGATGAAATGATTCTTGAGCTATTTCTTTTAAGTAATGGGTATATTTGATTTCTTCTTTTTCTCCGTAGTGGATGCCAGGTCACTCTGGCCCATCAGATAATAACTGCTGACAGGCATCCAGAATTAATAGGCAATTTGAAGGTACTTCTGGCTCCTCTGTAATGGTTGTACAGCTCAACAGCAGTTCCCTGTGACATGCCAGGCTTCTTTTGTTGTCCTTAGTCACCAGGTAGGAGCTGAATTGCAAGCCCTCTGCTACAGAAGAGCTGTGGGGTTGTACAAGCACTGCTGGTAGTAGGAGAAGATTTACTCACCTTATCCCTTCTGTGAGATCACACTCAGCAAACACTGTTATTTTATTTCACCTTTTTGTTTGTAAATTTTGATTTGTTTTGTTTGTTCCAGGAGATCTCTAAGGTTCATAACACAAACATACCATGATTTAGCCTTGCCCCAGTCAAGCTCATTTGGGGGGTAGGAAGTGAACCCCTGACTTGGGGATGAGGAAATCCTCTGGCCCTTTAAAGCCAATACCAATTCCTCCACCTAAAAATCTTCCCTGATTTGTTATTACAGCTGAGATGTTCCTTGGAGCCACAGCAAGGGATTTGTGGCAGTAGTAAAGCTAAATTAAATTTCCTGGGGTTCAGTCTCAAACAATTGATCAGCTGGGCTATTCAGGAGCCATTCAAAGGTTACATTAATCCAGCTCTAACTGTATTAATTACCTCCACTGCACTGACAGCAGCCCAAGAGTTTTTGTCTGTTTTACATGAGCACAGATTGCTGACACCGGAACAATATTTGTGTTGCAATTTGCCTTCCAGAAAAAAAACAAAAAAAACCAACCCACATTTGAATGATAAATGGGTTTAAAATAGGGAAGAAAAAGCACATTCATACATTTCAGTCATAAATATGTATTTAATGAAATACATGGTAAATTGGGAAAAAATACATGCACTGGGTGTAGGAAGCCTGTAAAATAATCTGAGTACGGAGGTGAGAGGAATTTTTGTCATATGTGTGTTATTTTGTGCCCTCTATCTAAGCTGTTGTCATATCAAAGCGGTGATTTGATGCACTGTTTGCTTAGCATGACATAACTGATCAAGCAGTCCTCCTCCTTGAACAGTGACAGTAGAGGCAAGCTGGGGAAACTCCAGAGTGCCTTAGAGAACTCTTGGGCACAGGGGAGCTGCACAAAGGGACTCATTGGGCGTGCTTCCATTTTGGGTAGGTATGTGAGGGCTGCTGGGGCAGGGACATGGATGAAGTGGAGAATTCCACGTGTATGAATCCAGCAGGAGCACAGTGGTGTGTGAGAGGGTTCTTTAAAAAAAACCAAACCAGTACAAGACAGGCCTGAAGCAGCTGATCATTCATTGATATCCCGTCCCTCAAATATCTCTTGGTGCACAGTTACAACTTGCCCTGTGGTATCTGATAACTTTAAGAGTCTCTTATTCAGCACTGGAAATTCCTACATAACGAGGAGCCTTTGAACAACACTCCAGAGCTAAAGAACCGAGTTTTGAGCTGATAAATGTGTGCTAGTAGTATCTGCAAAAGCAATTCCCAGCCCTGACTAATTTCATGTGTTTTGCAAGGGAACTTAAAAGGGCACATGCAGGGAATGGGGGATGAGCACTGTAATTGCCTGAGTTCTGCAGTGGAGAGGTACATGAAGCACTCTGGAGCTGTAAGAGCAGCTGGCCTGAGGTACTTGTGTTAGTTTGAGACAATACTGGAAGGCTTTACAAATGTCTTGAACTTCAAAGGCAAATTGTAAAGGGTGACTAAGGTTGTGTACATGTGCAGAGTTCATCTTTCCCTTTCAGCGTTGCTGCTGTTCATCTGCTTAACTTCTCTGCTTTGGTTTCTCCCTTTGATTTATTTTTCACTTGTGAAAAATATTTATTTTTCACCCATCTCAAGAGACTGAGTCAGAGTCATAATCTGTTTGAACTCCTACCTGCAAATTTCCTTGTTCTCGGTACGTTTTCTGACACACAACTGATTCAGCTTCCCCCAAGGATCTCTTACTTGGGAGAGTGGAGCTTTGCTCTCTATTACCAAGGTCTCTCTCTCTCTGACTATCCCTTGGTACCCTTTAAAACCATCCACCACATGATCACTCAGCTTTTCCATAACCAGTCCATTAGCACAGTCTTTTTCCCTCTCACAGCTTGCTTCCAGCTTTTGTTCACATCCTTCCTTCTGCTGGCATCACTTTTAAGTTCTGTAGCTTTATCCCTCGACTCTCCTTGTGACATCTGCCTTCACATCCCTAAAATCCTCCTTTGCTGCTATTGTTGCTTCATGCAACAGACTCTGACTTCACTTCTGATGCACAAGGGAGAGTCTCTAAACATATCCTCGCTGCCACCCTTGAGGAGAGCTTTGAAAGATGCTTCTTGACTCCAGACAAGCCCCTCTGTTTGCTCCGATTCCACCTCAGGGCCACTGGCACCTGAATGACTTTACTAGTCATGCAAAAATGTTTTCCAAGCGCTGGATTTTTTGATCATAAATCAGTATTATTTATCATAGATGTCAAAACACCACTGAAAGTCAGCTCTTCTCCCTTTCTTTTTGTGGAACAACATGTAAAGACTGTGAGAGTCTGCAGCCCATTCTGGCTGGGATGAGAAAGCAAAAGGATGATGCTCATAAGGATTTCTTATGGGAACAGAAAACAGCTCCCTCTCAGTACTTGCTTTTCCAAACAACCTTTTCAGCGGCTACTCACCAACAAGCCTATTTGTACAACATGATCCAAACTGATGCAGGAGACAGCCCCTGCTGCTGCCCAGGTTAGCCTGTTCCCTGTGCATTCCAGTTCTTTTCCACTTGCTCCCAGTTGTCCTGGTGAACACAGCCAGCAGAAAATGGTCTGTACCTTAATGTGGCAGCAGTTCCCAAGTGCAGAGAACTCCATGGTACTTGCAGAGAGGAGAGCTGAGGAACTGGCTCTAAGAGCAGAGAACTCTCCCAACTAATCTCCACATCAGGACTCTGCCAGAGCTTTTCTGCAGCTGATGTATCGTGCACTTGGCACACGCTGATCACACAACTGCCATGTGTCCACCACACACAAATCATGCAGCAGTCGTGACTGCCCAGCCCAGAGAGGCCTCAAGGAGCAGCAGCAGGCACAAGCACTGGGGAACCACAGGGTCCTGCTTGTCTGCCCCGGCAGAGGAGCTGCTCCAGCAGCCCCAGTTCCTGCCCACAGCCCCATCCCGGGGGCAGTCCCCGCTGAGCCCGCAGTCCCCACTGTGCCCACACCCCCCGCTCACACAAGGTCACGCCAGGCTCCTTGTCACAGCAGTGTATTAAGGCCTGTGTATGGGTTGAGGTGGGTCCCGTGATGCTGCAATGGGGTCTCGGGGTGGGAGGGAGCCGGGTGCTGCCATGTTTCCCCAGGAAGAGCAGGCAAGGTGCTGTCCCCTCTTGGGGATGTCTCTGTGTCCCAGTTCTTCTGTGTCCTGTTGTGAGCTGACGTGCTCTGTTCCAGCAGAGGTGGATGCAGTGGTCTGGCAGGACGGATGGAGGGAGCAGAGCTCGGGGGTCGCCAGGGGTTGCTGGGTGCTCCCTGGAGCAGTGGCACAGGCACCTCAGCCAGGGGACAGCCCTTGATTGGCGGCAGAGCTGCCTGGGGCCAAGCAGCCTGGGGCAGAGCTTCTTGGGGCTGAGGATCCTGGGGCTGCCCGACCAGGTGAAGGAGCCATGGCAGCTCCTGGCTCCCGGCAGAGCAGCTTGGGGCTCTCCGGAGAGGTGGTAGAGGCACTTTATCCAGGGGATGGCTGCTGATTGGAGGCAGAGCTGCCTGGGGCTGCCTAAGTAGGTGATTGAGCTCTGACAGCTCCTGGCTCCCAGCAGAACAGTCCAGGGGTTGCCAGGGGCTGATGGGGGCTCCCTGGGGCGGTGGCACAGGCACCCTGTCCACAGCATGGCTACTGACTGGGGGCAGAACTGCCTGGAGCTGAGCAGATTCCTGGGGCTGAGCTTCCTGAGGCTGCACAACCAGGTGAAGGAGCCATGGCAGCTCCTGGCTCTCAGCAGAGCAGTCCGGGGGCTGTGGCAGTGCTGCAGGGCCAGAGCTGGGGGTGCAGCAGCTGCTCTGTTGCCTCAGAGGAGGCAGCTTCCCCTGTGGTGCTCGAGGCTGGGGCACCTCTGTAACTCTGCCCTCTGAGGACACGGGGAGCTGGGGGGCACTGGCTGTAGTGGTGGGGGGCTTCTTCTGTAGTCGATGCTTTGCTGGCTGGGGTTTCTTCAGGGAACAGCCTTCGACCATCAGATTTATCCCCACAGCTGGATGCAGGGGCACAGCTGCCTGTAGGGAGACAGAGCAGGGAGTGGGGACTTGTGGTGCCTGGGGGGTGCCTGCCCCCCAGCCCCTAGCCTACCTCCTTGTAGATGAGCTCAAAGGCACCAATGGGACAGCTGGGGTCGTCCTTGCGGTCGAGCACGAGGCGCAGCGTGTCCCGCTGGACGTTGGCGCAGAGCCGTCGGGTCACGGCCGAGGAGGGGCTCATGGTGGGGCAGGAGTTGATCTCCAGCAGCCAGGGCTGGCAGTCCTCCCCCACGAGAAAGTCGGCCCCAAAGAGCTCAAAGCTGCCCTTGCGGAAGCCCATGTGGTCGTGGGCGCAGCGCAGGGAGTTCAGTATCGCCGCCTTCATGCCGGGCACCATCACCTGGTGCCAAGCATCCGCCCGCCCCAACCGTGCCAGGTATGCCTGGAACTGCCTGCTGGACCAGACCCTGCTGGGGGGCAGGCGGGGGTCCTGGTGAGGTGATGTCTTGTACTGCTTCTGGACGGAGACGTTGCAGAGGTGCCTGGAACTGGGGTGGGGAGAGCGGGGCTGGGTCAGTGGGTGCCGAGGTGCCGGCGTGTGGGGAGCCGGGGTGGGGGGCACTCACGGCTCCAGGTGGCGCAGGGAGAAGGGCTGGGAGCAGAAGCGCAGGTAGCAGTCTTGATAGAACCAGACGGTCAGGGGATTCCCATCAGTCACCAGGAACCACTGCCGAATGTCGAACTTGGTGTCGAAGACGGTGAGCGGCCGCTCCACGTACTTCTGCACCACCCACTCGCACACCCGCGCCGAGGGGGTCGCGCAGCCCCGCGCCAGCTGCAGCACCTCCTCCAGCCGCGTCGCGCAGACGATCCCTGGGCAACACAGTGATGGTGAGGCCCTTCCTCAGTGGGGAGCCTGTGTGCGCCCCGTGCTTCCCCCAGCCTTACCCCTGCCTCGGGATTTGGCGCTGGGCTTGAGGATCCAGACGTTGAGGTCGCCCTCTATGCTGAACTGCGGCAGCTGCTCCGCCAGGCGCCGCAGCAGGTCCTGGCACCGCTCCCGCTGTGCCCCGCTCAGCGCAAGCCCGGCCCCCTCACTGGGGTGGGACACGGGGGGCTCAGCACCAGCCCCACCGCGGTGCCCCCCGACCCCCACCCCGCTCAGCACTCACTGTGCCACGCGGTAGTAATTCTGCAGGAAGCAATTCCAGTCGATGCACGTCCTGCAGGGCGACGGGGTCTTCCTGTCGATGTCCTGGTGCTCCAGGACACCGAGGTGCTGCTTGCAGACCTCCAGGGCTTCCTCCGCCAGCCGGGAGGGAGAGGAGAGGGAGAACCCTGGCCCTTCTGTGGGTGGCGTGGGGTGAGAGATGTGGCTCCTGTGCCAGCCTTGGGGCCAAAGCACAAAGCCTCCCTGTGGGATGGGTGGCCTTGGGTACACGGAGATGGGGCAGGGGGCAGAGCACCCATAAGGTGGGCTGTGACCATAAGGGTGTGGGGGATCCCAAGCCACAGCCAGGAGCAACTCAGCCCCCAGACACATCCCTAGCCCAGAACTGTTATCCCCCTGGCCCAGGTTCATGCACTCACCTGGCCCCTTGTCAGATTTTGGGGGCTGCTCCATCCCCACCAGCCTGTCCCCAGCCTTCTCCAGAGCCAGTTTGAGCAGGCTGCGAGCTGCCGTCAGGCGGAAATCCTCTGAGAGAGGGAGACATCATCCCTTACCAGTCCTGCGTGACACAGGAAGATACTGGGAGCACGAGGGGCAACAGGAGGGCAACAGCCTCAAGCTCACCAATGAAAGCTTCCCGCTCCTCTGTGGTCCCCAGCCGGTAGCACCGGGGGAAAAAGGTGTTGGGGTCGGCTTGCTCGAACCAGGGCAGGTTTTGCAGGCTGAGGCACAGCCCCTCCTGTTTAGAGAAGTTTGTCAATCCCTGCTGGACACCCCCGTTCCTTGTGTTGCCCCTCTCCAAGGTTTCCAGGCTCCCACCTTGGTGCTGAGGGCGCGCACCCAATGATAGCGGTTCACCACCTCGATCCTCTGCAGCAGCTCATGGTCAATGGAGCTAAGGCGGATGGTCCAGAGGAAGTTTGGCACCTGGTCCCGCACCAGGTAGGACTGTGGGAGGGAGGTGGCCAGGGTGAGACAGGGAGGCCCATCCTGTTACTGTCCCTTGCCCCAGGCTGTGCCCTGTGCCTGGGGGTCCCAGGGGAAGGGTGTGGGGAGCTGAGGCAGAGCTCAGCCCCAGCCCTATCAGCTAACCATGAGGTCATGGATTTTATCAGAGTCCTCATCATCTTCCTCTTCCTTTTCCACCTCCACCTCCTCATCGTGTGGCCATGGGTAGTGCAGGGGCTCTGTGGCCTCGAGGGAAGGCTGTGCCCCACCACGTGGGTTCAGCACTGCCTCCCCCTGCTCATCACCATCATCACTTGGCTCTGTCTCCGGCTGCTGCTTCTTTTGGCCCCCAAGCTGCCGCTTCAGCCGTCTGCCCTCACGGGGGAGCTTCCTCTCCACCCAGCCCCGAGCCCGCAGCAGGGAGCGGATGACGGGGTAGGGGCCCTGCACCGCGAAGATCTTCTTTTCCTGCGCGCAGACCAGAGAGCTCAGCCTGCCCCACCCTGGTCCCTCCAGCTCAGCTCTCCTGAGCCAGAAATGCCCAAATGCAAGTGCGTGGCATTTTGAGGGGGGTGAAATCAGGCCCCTCACCTTCATGGCCTCCTCCACACGCCGCTTGGCTCTCCTGAGCAGCGCAGCCTCAACCGAGCGCTGGCGCCCATTGTGATGGCTGGTGGTGGCAGCTGCCACCTGCCCTGTGAGGAAAACCCCGTCGGAGCCCACAGGCCCCGCTGGGCACGCAGGGAGGGGGAGAAGATCCTGACCTGTCTGCCTCTCCCTCGCTGAGCTTGGGTCCCCTGACATGGCATTCCCCGACCGGCCGAGCTTCACCCCTGTGTCCCAGCTGCACTGCCCAGCCCCAGGATGCCCCTCGGTGCCCCTGTCCCCAGCCTGCTGTCCCTGGGGTTGGCTGGGGTATCACTTGCTCAAGCGCTGCCCCTGGCTGTGGGGCTGTGGGCCTTCAGTGCTGCTCTCTCTGTGACACTGTCCCATGGCACCCTGATGGTGAGGGGAGCTGTGGATGGCTTTGAGTCTTCCAGGCCAAGCAGATCATCCTATTCCCTATCCTATTCCCTGGTCCCACTGGTGTCTAGTGCAGGACATGGCCTCCCAGCCCCAGCACCACTGTGATGTCACAGCCCCAGCCTCCAGGAGGAGGAGGTAGGTGCGTCCTCCTTGGGGGTTGGAGTGCATCATCTCTTAGAGGTCCCTTCCAACCCTGACAATTCTGTGACTCTACAGGCAGCTCAAAGCAGCCTCAAAGCCAAAAGCCCTGGTTCTTGTGGGGGGCTTTTAACTACCCCAAGAGCTGCTGGAGAAGCAACACAGCAAAGCACAGACAGTCCAGGAGGTTCCCTGAAAGCTCTGACAACCATTTCCTGACACAGGTAGTAGAGGATCCCACAAGGAATGGTGTGCTGCTTGACCTCATACTAACAACCAGGAGTAGATGTGAAGGCTTTGAACTCTGCTGCCTAATCTCCATTACAGAACTCTGCCAGAAGCACAGTTCTACCCTACTGGATGAGTTATAATTTCTGACTGTGCTGCTTGATTTTATTTTGATGGCTACTCTTTAGCAAATTGCGCCTTTGCCTCTCCTTTCAGAGATGCTGTTGTATTTACAATTGTTCATGGGCTCCTTGCCCACGCTGCCTTCTACGACTTAAGCACTACTATTTTGTTATTTACACTCAACTGCAGCCAGCAGAAGTTGTATGCTGACAGACAAAAATCATACACTGATATTAAGAGTTCCAAGAGAGCTGAAACTTGAAATGGTATCTCAGTTGCCTGTAAAGTTTTTATACTGAACTGTTGAAGTGCGGCATGTAGCAGGATACTTTATCTGTCTAACAGCTTGTCATAAACTACTCATGAATGACCATGTTCATACAAGTATGTCAGTAGTGGCATTTGAAAGTAGTATCTGTCTAGATACGGCTCCTTGCTTTGCATTTGCCTTGGTTATCTCCTAAATATCCCATGTGGATGTGCAGCTGGAGGTAAAAAGGGAGTAGTAGCCCTGGTTGTAAATTCTGAGCTTTCTGTTGCCTTTGCACACAACCAATTACCTGTCTTAGCTAATTACTGAATTATGTCTTCATACCTGTATATTGAAAGTAAAAGGGTAACGTATCTTCCAGGAAGAAGTTTTACGTTGGGATAAAAAATAGCCTTTTAAAGGCAGACCTTTACAAAGGACACGTGTGTGTCACAAGAGCAGCTATTCCATGGAGTATGCTGAGCCGGCTCCAAGACACGAGGATAAACCTTTTACCAGACTAAGCCCTTAACAAAAGATCGTGTGTAAGCAACATATTCTGTAGAGGAAAAGCTTGATATGATTTTCTTTTATCGTAACCGAGACATATTTACTGAGCACTGCATGATTCCTTCCCTGCAGAGGAGTAGCCTTTTAGATCTTTGTCTCCTAAAAATACATGCTGAAGCAGCTTCTTCCAGCTGGTGGGCTTAATCCTTAAATTTTCTGTTAAAGAGGGTTGTAAAGCCTTCTAAGTGACCACAAATAGCAGCGCGTTCACGGAGGAATTCTTGCTTTCTTACAAGCTCCATTGTTGCAGCATCAGGGCTCCATAGCTACAAAATAAAGATATCTGTAGTTAATTGGGATGGGAATTCTGCAACAGGAACATTAAGAAGGCACTGTGAGCCAAACTGAGCCATGTTCTAGCATTCCTTTGCACTCTGAGACAGAGAAGACAAGCAGCGTGGCCTCCCAGCAGAAGATGTGGCAGCAATTTGTGTACGAATAAGCAGGGCATTCTCTTGCCACTTCCAATCTATAACATGCCACGGGCTCAGATACAGACAATGTGGGAAAGATCTCGAGGTAATTATTTAAAATGACTGACTCGGGCCCACAATGCTCAGAGTGAAAAATAGTAATTAGCTGTAGAGTCACAGGCAATGCAGCCTCAGTCCCCTGAGACCATTGCAGAAACCAGCACAAATCAGGGTTAGGGAAATGATAAACAAACTCCAAACACAACTCCTCCGTCAGAAATGGTTTTCTTTTACTTTGGAAGGAGAAAAAAAAATATTTAAAAAATTACTCTGTGCAATCATCTGTTTCTCAGTTATTTGTGAGGATTAACAGGTCCCTGACAGAGGAGTTATATTTCCAGTATTCTAACTCTAGGAAGTAAACATTTAGTGTACTGTGATCCATCCAGTTCAGTAACTGTCACTGGCATAATTCATCATGTGATAACTAATCAAGAAGGCAAGTTAGAAATTGGTGCTCATCCTATGCAGACTCCTATCCTTTAAAAGTAGGAGTGTGAAAATCCATACCATGAATGTAGTTGCATTTGTATTTTACTGTGGGTCCACTTTAACCCTGTTTTAAAATCTGATAAGAGCTTGTTTTCCACAGTAATTTGTTTTATATAAATATATGTATTTATATAAAACATATCCGTGAACTCTTTCGTTTACCTTTGTTTTGTGGCCACCTCCCCAACCTGTGGCACATCATCTCTAAGACAGTTGAATTGTGAGGTCATTTCATTGTGAAGTCATGGGTGGTTCTGGATTTCGATCTCAGCAAGGTCTACCTTTAAATTAATGTGAAACTGCCCTCATGTTTTGCTACTGTACTTACTTTTCTGGGTTTGAAGCTGATGTCATCTTTGTCCCTCTCTTTTGTTACCAAGGGCTTCCGAGCACTGGCCTTTCGGGAACGCAGTGTCTTTTCAGGAAGAGGTTTTTCTACAGCTGGCAGAGATACCTCTGGAGGCTGGAAGAGAAGTTATCAGTTACACCAACACAATGTGCTCAGAAGCAGGACACACATCCTCCATCTTCTGAAGCTCTTCTGCAGTTCCTTACTGTGAGTGGACTTTTCTTAATCTGTTCAGAATCTGTTTTTCTTAAAGCTGATATTATTTTTTAAAACCAAAAACTGCGAGGGCAAACCTTTTTGAAAGGTAAAGGATTCCTCTCCTCCTTGGGCACCAAACCATTAACTGCTCTTTATGACTCACAAGACAGTCACCTCCTGCTGCTGGTGACTCCACCCTCTGGCAGGTGATAAATAAACAACCCCCTAAGGTCTTCCTCCTGCCTGTCAAAGTCCTGTGCTGTCCCTGGCATTCAAACCCCTCTGAAAGGGGTAAACCAACATTTGCTGGGCCATATTCTTTACAGTGTGCAGGGCAGGACTGCTGAAGGGCACTTCCAGCATTGCAGATACAATTGCATTTTCTGCTCAAATAACGTTCTGGCTGTGACTAACAAGTGCCACTGGTAAATCAGGAAGGTCCCATCCCCAAGAAGACAACCAGGACATGGTCATGGAGGCTGATGTTGGCTCGGGAACCAGGGCAGTGCTGAGGTACTCGAGGCTCCCCGGGGGGTGCAGGAAAAGCCCCCAGAAATACAACAGGCAAATGTCAGTGTGGGATTTGAGAAACAAGACTCAGGTCAGCATTTGAAATGGGAAGTCAGAAAGCCTGCTATCACCTCAATGAATTCATTAGCAGCATGAAAAGACCTTTTTATCTATTTGAAGGGCCTTGCTTTTATCTTGTGAAGAAACAGGTGCTCCCTTTAAGACATTATGGTTACCAATTGTTCAGTGTTTACCATAACAGAGCTGGATGATCGCCAACTTCAGGAGGAGGGAAAAAGAACAGGAACTATCTTTCTGTGTCCTGTCAGCAATATAGGGAATAATTCTTGTGTGGGTCTGGGGAAGTCATGAAGTTTGTATAATTAGCAAGACAAAATTTTAATTGATGAACAAGTACTAGTACTGACAAGAACAAGTACCGGCATCTGAAAATACTTTAACAAAGCAGCCTCATCTATAGCTTTAGGGAGAAATGGGTGGCAAAGAAAGACAGAAGCACTCTACTATTAGCAAATCAGTCCTTTGTTACTGTCTCTCATACCTCTTTTTTTTCTGATGACTTTGGCTTCCCACCTTTTGCCGTCTTTGCTTCTTCTTCTGGTTCTGCCAAATTATCCAGAAGATTTTGGAGCAGATCAATTATTCTAGCGTTGTCAAATACTTTGGCAATATCAAGAGCATTCTTTCCTGTATTTAAAAACATAAATATCCGTATAAACCATGAAAATGAATCTTAGCACTTGTTATTGCAATTCTGTAATGACAGTACAGTCAACCGAATTTAATTTGGCTACTATTTTATTAATTCTTTTATTAATTCCATGTGCCAGCAGCATGCCTGACAGTGGTGTGAGGGCCAGCAGTCGTCAGCATTACTTGCAGAAGTAAGACTTTGCAGAAGCCAAGCCTTGAAACCCAATATTGCAGGAATTCTTGGAGTGGTGGCTTTGTTCTTAATGTCCTGACATTTGCAGCTTAATATACTGGTCCTGCAGGTTGTCATTTTGATCTCTGAGATCGTTTAGCACTAGGAAATGTCTGGCACAGTACAAGGTTAGGAATGCAAACCAAGTTATTGTAGCTGTCTCCTTCTTCCTGTAGCTGGCAAGGGAAAGCCCCATGGTTTAAATGGGACTGACACCTCCAGTGCTTAATAAAGGAAAACAAACCCTCTCCTGGATCTGTGAGATCTGTGGCTGTAAATTATCTGTGAGAGTGAACTGCTATGTGAATCAGAACCCCACATGGTGCCAGGAGTAAGGAATATACATCCCTTCTACTAGCAGGGTTTCACCTGCTGGCATTTTGGCAAGGAGAGTCTCACTGTGGGGCAATGTTTCTTCCTATGGTGGAGCAAGAGCTGCAAATGGGGATGCATGATAACTGTTTAAATTACTGTGGAAACAGGGGAAATGACACTGAATGAGGGATCTGCTGTGAGGAGGCAACATTTCAGTATCAGTTCAGATTTGTTTCTCCAGGGAGTAATATTTATGTAGAGCAACAGGGAATTTTTTTAACCAGAGCTGTCTATGCCTAAAAATAAATCACTTAAATGGGTGGCAGAGTATACACCGGCCACAACTGAAATCTAATTTTCCCTCAAATAATAATAATAATTAGATAGAATGTTTTCATTAAAGCCACTTATAACTCTGTATGTATCTTCTGAGGAGCAACAGCCTCCTTAATTGGGTAATTAATTATATTGCTTTATTTTCTAGATGCATAAAACCTGGAAAGCTGACTATTTACAACATTGATTCCACACTGTAGAAAACTAATTGAACCTGTTACCTTCATCCTGATCCTGATAGCAATCCTAAATTCAGAATGCTTTTACAAAGTGTTCCAAGAACTCAGTGTTTTTAATACAGAAACAGCCTCTTTTGGAGACATTGATATTTACCATTGCTGTTTGTGATTTGGATGTCGGCACCTGCAGTGATTAAAAAGTAGACGATGTCCAGCCTGCAGGCCTCGATGGCTCTCATCAGTGGGGTGGTATTGCCTATTCCAAGGGCATCCACTGCTGCTCCAGCCTTCACCAGCACCTCAGCAACATCCAGGTGCCCATTAGAGCAAGCGTGATGCAGAGGAGTCCACAGGAAATTGTCTGTCATGTTTACATCAGCCCTGCACAAGAGGAAGAGCCGCTGTGGCAGGTGAAGCTGTCTAATGGCTAAAATAACATCCCCAGCTCCAAGGACAATCCGTGGGAGCTGCCCACTGCAATGGCCCATTCCATGTCAATGGCTGTTTTCATATTGCTACTCTGAAACCATTTGGGTGTCTGATACAGAGCTCCTCATGGAATATTAATTGTAGGAGCGTGTCGGGGTGGTGACCGTGTCCCACCCCAAGCCAGCACAGTGTCCTCTAGGTAGGGGTTTTCACAGGTGCAGGAAAAACAACCGGCATTCAGACACCTCAGTCCTGTAAAATGCTGCTAGTGTTTGTGCTCCACTGGGAATGGCAGAGAGCAGATCAAGGAATTCAAAAAAGTGTGTTTCTGGGCCAAGAACGGGTGCTACAAAACGTGGCAACTCTGCCTGATATGTGGATGTGCCGAGTTCATCTGCACAAGATGTTCAGCTCTCCCTTTCCTTTCCGTGTTGCTGCCCTCTGCCTGCTTCATTTCTGTTCACTGGCTTCTCCCTCTGGCAAATGACTTACGCAAGCTCTGCCTCAGAAATCTGAGCATGGACAACTTTCTCAGCTACTGAGTCACTGTAGTAGATCTGTCTCTGCTGCCAAATTAAAACTGGGATGCTCTGGAGGATGCAAGGGCTAGTTCAGGGGAGGTATTTCAATATGCTGGCATGAATGGATGAAGAAGAAAAGCGTTAACAGCCCCAGAGGTCCTGAACGGAGTTAAGGTCACTGTCCCACTTACTCTATGGTCAAAAAGCTGCTATCTTCCTAAAAGACAGGGAGGAAGGGAAAGGGAAGAAAAATTATAGGGGAAGCTGCTTCCAGAGGTAGCTTTTTGCCCTTCAGGTCAGGTGATTAATACTGAAGTCTAGAGAAAAGCACAGATTCATCTGTTCTTCTTTCCTTGTTTAAATTTTTAATCTCTTTCAGAATTCTACCTTTGGCAAGATCTTATCACAGTAAATTCCCCCGAACCCCTGACTTTTACCTCTGTTATCTTGCAGTTGCTAAGCTGTTATGGTTTATTTGTATGCAGTCTCCCTTTCCTTTATATTTCTCATTAAGATAAGCTGTTCCAGTTATTCCACTTTCTCTCTCAACCCAACCTCCATTCCTGTACTCACACTCTACCCCTGAATCCTTTTTTCTGATTTCATTCTATCAGAAAAACTGATCAATGGGAACAGGCAGCGCTGACTTAAAAATTCTTGTGTTTTCTCTGATCAAGCACTGAGTTTACCTTTAGCCCACATTTCATTTACTTCTGAGTCTTTCTGGAGGAAGATAGAAAGTAGATACCACCAATTTGTGTTTAAACCTTGGAACTTTCTATAGTTCTGGAAAAAATGTTTTGTTTTCTACTCTGTGTTTGTGATACTGTACTGAAAAGGTTGTACTGTAAAAAGGATTTGAATGCCCATGCCAAGCTGAAAGTCCATGCTGCTGAGAGATGCAAAGCAAAACACTACTGGTAATTTTCCTCTCCATTTTCATTTCTGTCAATTTAAAAATCTCAGAAGTGGTACTGTTTTTTTAAGCTAAGCTATTACGTTTCTAGGTCTCGCTGTTAAATATGATGTGACTCTGGTGCTGTCTAGTGAGGCTTGCTAAAAGTAGTGGAGATTAATTTGGTAGATTAATTTGGTAGCTCTTACATCTTTATCTTTGGAGAACCTGAATATACACATTACACAACTTTCCATATGCTCCAGGAATGTCAGTGTAATTACCAGGGTGTGTAAAGATCCACATGCTGTTAATCTTTGCAGGAACCAGAGCAACAACCACAGTCACTTACCCTGAGATGTTAATGTTAAAAATAGCTCTATCTATGGGTAAAGAACAAAGTTAACATAAATATCTTTGAAAAAAGTTCATTTAAGCATTTATGTGAATGACTGTAGGACTACAGCAGTGTGACATTAAGAAGAGATTATGCTATTACACAAGGATGACTGAATCATTCTGAAATTGCTTTCATTTTTAAGCCATCATGGAGATTTTTCACAAGTGTGTCTGTAGGCTACAAAATTGCTGAAGCACTTCTAAAGGGAGGAACAGACTAGATAGCAGCGGGGTGTAAATCTTGCTGCCTCAGCTGCAGAGGAAAGTGATATAAGGCCTGAAACATTTGCATGCAAAGGCCCTGGCACGCAGAACAGGGAAGTCCAGGATCACCTCAATGGTTTCAGGCAAGTCACTTCAGCCAGATTTCCCCAGAATCATTCACCCCATTTTGAGTGTTCAGTTTTGAGGATGCACTGCTTGAGACACAGGCATGAACTAAGAGCAGTTCCAACAGAACTCTGCAGCTGACCAAAGGTCAACAGCCCAGACACCAAAAATTTCAGGCCTGGGGAACTTACCTCTTGGGTGCTTCCACTTCCCTGGTAGTAAAAGGTGCAAAATAATACACTAAATCTCTGTGAATTGGGAACTTAGGGAACTAACTTTAATAATAAACATTATTTAAGCAGAAAACCAAACCTGTTGCATACTGGGAATGTATGCTTTTGAAAACCTTTCCAACATAGCAATTAAATAGAAATCATCTTACCCCTTTTCCAGAAGAAGCTGCACAAGGACCATGTTCCCACTGGCACACGCAACCATCAAAGGTGTTTTGTAATATCTATCTTTTATGTCTACTGGCACACCCTCCTCAAATGCTTTCTGCAGGGACACGATGTCTCCTGCCCTGACGAGGTAATTGATATCCATGTACGTTTTCCTTGGCTCCTCCAGGTACCACACACGGTCGTCGTGCACGGGGTGGGCAGAGGGGTGGTCCCGTTTAAATCTGTCCTCAGCAGGAATGTTCGGAACAGCCTCAACCAGGTACACAGGCAAGCCCTCCTCCCCACGTGGATATTCCCTCTTCGGAATGACACAGATGGGCACAGGGAGGCCTTTTTTGCCTTTTGCTTTTGCCCCTTTCTTCTGCTTCTTCGCTTTGGGCCCAAAGGACGACATGAGAAAGTTTTTCTCCAGGTATTTGGAGCCTTTAAAAAACTCGTCGAGGCTGATCCTGTCAGGGGGCCCTTCGTGCATTTTCGCGATCGTTTCTATTTCTTCAGAGCCCACGAGGCCCCACCGCTTCTGAATAACGTCTACAAAGTCAGCTCTGGTTACCATCCCGTCTTCTTGGAGGAGAGCCTCAAACTCCTTGCGGAGGGAATCCTCGTGCTCCAAGGACCAGTCGTACAGCTTGAGGTGCCAGGCAGAGGCCTCTTCGTCAGGGGATAATGTTTTTTTAAAGCCTTTTTCAATTTTACGCAAAACTGTCACTGCTGCTTTAAAACCGCCGTTCTTGGCAGTTTCTCTTGGGGTCTGATGTAACAGGTTTTTCCATGTAGGATCACAGCCTAAAATACGGACACAGTTTAGCTGATAGTGGAGTGGAATTCCTAATTATGTCATGTAAGAAACCTGTGATATGCAGGCAACTCAGTGCCACAGGTCTGCAATTTTATACTGTTTTAACTATAAATAGCCACAGTAGGTGGAACCACGTCACTGATTCCAGACTGGAAGGTCAGCCACATGTCCATATTTTTTTCCCAGTGGGAGAAGCACTGAGCAACCCATGCTCTATTTATCCAGGCACTCATGAATAGGTATAGAAAGGCAGAAGTTCAGTGGAAGCTTTACGTTTTTACTCAGAGTGGTGAGCAAGGTTAAGAAGAAACAAACAAAGATGAAAATATCACTCAGTGTTCTATACCCCAACGTTACAATTTGGCAATGGATCACTTTGAATCACAAGAACAGAACACAGGATTTTTCATGGTCCTCTTGAATCAAAGCTGGAAGTGCTATGATCATCTGATTAAGTCAGGAAGGGATCACAGCTGCTTTGGAGTTTGTTTCAATGCCCACAGGCATGGAGTTTTCCTCCTGACTACACAGAGATTTTTGTTTTAAACTGTCAGCAAAGCAAAAATTCATTTTCTATTGGAAGTTTCAATGAAATACATCTAAAAACAACTAAAACCAGAACTAGTTAATACTGTCCAATACGAAGTTATACAAACCCCTGATGTTTCTGCTGCTTTCTTTGAGAAATGTTTTCTCACCCACAAGAGATAGTAGTCTCTTCAGGCACTTCTTAATGAGAATCACTTTTATCACGTGGTACCCGAGTGACAAAGTCCTTCAGAGGTGCCCAAATGAAACCTTTCCTTTAGCACAGAAATAGAATACAGATGATCGTTGCAAAGTAACTTATTTTTAATGTACCTCTTTGTCCTATATACTTGCAGCAATCTGCAAACCCTCCCTCTGCGGCGTAGTGAAGTGGCGTGTTACCATTCATGGCAATCAGTTTCAAGTCTCCATTATAAGCTGAAATAGACTTCAGGATCTACAAAAACAGAGTGCCACCAAAGATATTGTCTGTTTGTTCAGGTGGGAAAATGTGAGATTGATTTACAAACAAATGCCATATGATATATTCCCATTTTACACAGCAAAGTTCTCTCCCATGTCCAGCTGATCAGTGCACATGTAACATTAATGTTTTCTATAGTATTATGCCTATTTAACCGAGGAAACAGAAACCCTGGGCAGTTGTAGGCTCCAAGGACAATCTTCATTCCTGCCAGCTCACTGTAGGCCACTGTCTGGCCTATCTACCACTGCTGGATTCCTTTGGTACTTAAAAAGGAGCTGCTTTTGATTGCTGATTATTATGCTTTGATCAGCTGAGATACTGGACTCACCCTCGCCCCCCCAAGACTGTGCTTTAACACCACAAATGACCATACCTCAAAAAAGCCTCCTTTAGCTGCAAAATGTGCAGCACTGTGTCTTTCAAAGTCAAACAGGTTCACATCAGCTCCTCTGGCCAGCAGAGCACGCACCACCTCGACAGCACCTTCCCTTGCAGCCTCCATCACGGCCGTGCGACCCGTGGCCTGCCAGGCAGCAAGAAGACGCTTCAGAATTTGTTCCTTATGCGAATCCAGGCTGGAACAATATGATCTGATTGTTGCAAAGTGGCATAAAACTGAAAGTCTCCTCTTGGCTCTTACTGGGAAAAGGAGACAAGTCTGATAGTTTCCAAGACACTGCAGGTAAGCTTTAAGGATCAAGTCATGGTGCTGCTAAGATATGAGTAGTCAAATCCCTGCAACTTAAGTACATTGGTAGCTTGAGTGCCTTGAATAGTGCCTGTGAAAATCAGTTCCTTAGTTAAGGAATCCTTTATTCTGTGTGCATGTTCTCATGCGTATTTACAAAATATGACACAAAATACCACTTCAGCTTATGAAATATGGAGCAATGGCTGGAGGAGTGCCATGGGGAAGGCAGAGCAACCAGGGAATTTCACTGCTGTTCTGTGAGGAAAAGTTCACGCTCTAACACATTAATGGTTTGTCTTTTTCTAGATAATGATGTATGTCTGTGTTTAGCAGAACCTATTTTCTTTATAATGGCTGACTTTGGCAGATCTGGTGACCTTCCCACAAAAACACAGCAGATCTTGGCTGAGGGATCACCTGCTGTTATCATGTTGGCCTGCAGCAACACATGCCACTCCAGAGAGGGGCAAAGAGAGCAGTGATCCATGGATTTTGTTCCACTGAACCAAACATTCTTCCCTGATATCTGTCTTTGCCAGCCAAGCAAACCATTCCTATTATATGACCAGGATACTGCAAAACCAGAACCAAAGCAAAAGCTTTGGATAACATCAAGGAAAAGCTCCATCTTCTTATCAACAGAGCTTCAGTCCTTCAGGTCTTTCTTAAATTAAGGAACCAAACAAGTAAGTCATTAAGGCATACAAAAGATAGAGAATTTTCTAATGTCTCATCCCTGCCTTGATTCCCCATCAGGTTGTTCCTGCTAGACTCACCTTTTAGTGAATATTATTTGAACCCTGAAAAGCTAAGGGCACAATGAGGCAAAGTACAAATCAGCACTGCTCCACTGCAGTACAATGAACTGCAGTTCCTAAGAGCTGGCCCAGTTCCAGCTTGGTTTTGTGAAATATTTGCACAAAATCTAACTCAGGATACATGATCCAGGAGACAAATCCCTCTCTTCCAAAGGAAGGGTGGTACAGAAGATGGGAATAGGCATGGCCACAGAGTTGAGCCCTTCTCACTGCTTAATTATTTAGTGTGAGGATTTAAGGTCACCAGTCCGCTGGTTATTGCTCTACACTCCTGTCCTTAGTTACAGAAATACTCATACCGGGTCTCTTGCATGGGGACTTGCTCCTCTCTCCAGGAAAGCCAGACACATTTCTTTAACCTCCTGAGCTTGCTCACAGGCTTGTAGCAGCACAGGCCTCCCCTCAGTTGAACAGTTGTTCACATCTGCACCATGTTCCAGGGCAATCTGCATGCAGTGGAAGTGCCGCCTTGTAGGTAAAAGGCAGTAAAACAAAATACCTGGGGAGCAAACCAGAATTTAGTATTTGACAGGTCATGGGAGGAAAGGGATTCTCAGTCACAAGTTACCTCTCTGCTGTGTACTGGGGGAGACCTGTGATTTAAAGGCCTACAGTGTTCAGGGGGAGTTATTTCCATTTCCACCAAAGCTGTTGTGGCAAATGATTTCTATTGGGCTGTAAGGATTACCCTCAACCCCGGCCCCTCTCTACAGGTGGGACACAACATGGGTAGTAAGTGTGTAGATCATTCAGAGATCGTTTTATGGTATTTCTGCTCTGACAGGGCTCCCTCTCACTCACCTTTCCCTTCATTATCCACAGCAGTCATGTCTGCATTAGCTTTTGCTAATAACTCCAAAACCACCTCATGGCCCAGCTCAGCTGCCCTCATGGCTGGAGTGCGTCCCATGGCGTCGTGGACATTGGGATGAGCTCCCTGTTCCAGCAGGAAGCGGCACATTTCAATGTCATTTTTCATGGAGGCCAAGTGAAAGGCACTGTATCCTTCCTTAGGCTCTGTGTAATTGATGAGGTTTGGGAATCCCTTCTGGACCAGCTTTTCTATTTGCTTCTTGTCTTTCTGGTGAACGCACTGAAGAAGTTTGTAGATCTGTAAATTTAGAAGTCTTCTATCTACTGGGAACATCCTGGAATAAGGAAAATTGTCTTCTTTCAAGGAAGTAATTTCTGCATGGGGAGAGAAGAGAGAACATGTAATCCAGAGATGAGAGATTATAATTACATGCCAGTAAGACCAGGAATCAAACTATGTTCACAGCATGAAGATATCCACTTTATCTTGACAGAATACTAAGTTTTAATTTAATTACCTTTTATTATATACAGAAAAAGAGACTATATAAACCCATGTAGCACCTTGCTAAATTTTTCTTTCTAGTCTTCTAACTGTTCTGAAGAAGTCTCTTTCAAGGAGAAAATTAAGGAACTGTAGAGTAACTGCTTTCCATTCTAGGAACTGTTATAATCTACAATTACTTGGAAGCCTAAGGGGAGGCTGATCATCTGTCACTTTCAGAGGGAAAATAATCACACAGTGTCCTCTGTACTTGCTGAAACATAAAATTGGTACTAAAATTGATACTAACACCACCTCACCAGTACCTGAGCATCTTTTTTTTCGGTAGGTGATGCATGACCTTCCTGCCAGGCTACGTACATAAAAGAGTAAGTTGAATTTCTCTGCAGCAAAACCTTGGGGAAAAAAAAGATGCAGACAGCGGGGTACTGGCCTGGGAAAAAGTTCCCCCAGGTGAAGCAACACCTGCTTCTTGAGAAAAATGCAGTGCTGGAAATCAGCTTTGATTTGCCTCAATTCTGTGTTTGGGTTTTTTTAAAGTTTTTTTAGCCTCTTTTAGCTACTCCCAGCACATGTGGCTGGAGGGTCAGGGAAGGGTCAGGCATTATAAGGACCATTTCTGAAGCTTGCCTAAGTGGATGGGAAGCTTCCTATCAGCTTCAGCAAGTCTTGTTTCAGCCCATCCTCCCAAACTCTTACAGGACATGCAACAAAAAAAGGTGGAGGAACAGTGTCTTACTAGGGAATAGCTGGGTTTTGGTTTGCTTTCTGTTTAGGTCTTACACAACCCTCATTCTGATCATGTACACAAAGTATATTCTTACATTGCACAATGAAATCATTAAGTAGCAATAACTTAAATCTGTCACCTGTGGCTTGTTCATTTTCCCCCCTACCATGTTGTGCTTCTTCTGGAATTTTATCCAGTGACAGGGAATAAATGCAGAGATTTTTATTCAGCTGACAAGGGTTACAGCTATAGCAGCAGTGTAGTCCTAAAGTTTAGAGCTGAGAAATGAGGCTCCTTCAGAGCAATGCCCTGATAGAACAGAACACCAGAGTCCCCTACAGAGCCTGGCTTTTAGAGCCTGAAACGTTAGGAAGTGAAGTTATTTCTGAGCAAATCCTCAGTACAGGAAGGTTTTTTTCTGGCCTCTGAGCACAGGGAAGGTTGTGATGTAAACTCCCCAGGGGCTGTGAGGAGGACCAGCAGGAAGGTACTGCAGGGAAGGCTCTTACAGTACTTACACCGCTGAAATTCAGAAAATAAATGTTTTTAAAGATACTTAGGTGGAGCTGACAAACTTAAATGCTCTCTCTTGTTCTTGTTCCATTTCCCACCACCCTGCAGCCCTAAGGAACTTCCAAGAACTAGACCCTTCTTCCCACTATTCATTATTTGCATCTGGAATTTGCAAATTTTTTCAGGAACTCATTTGAGACCAAACCTTGCCTTTTCTGCCCTTCTTTCTCCCCCTGAAGCTGCAAACACTAAAGAAATTACATTCTCCATGGAAGTAGGTTAGTAATGCCACAGAACATGAGCAGAACTGCAGCTGGCAAAAACCTGCTGGTAGCATTCCATGAAGACCCAAGTGGATATAATATTCACTGCAAATGGATTTGGATTTATTTTATGGATTATCCTTGAGATTCAGGACAGTGCCAGTGCTACCCCTTGCACAGATGTTACACTCAGTCTCTGATGTAAAAGCGTCCAGAATCAGCATGTCCCAGGATGCTGTGTTTTCCAAAGTGAAATCAGTGGAAGTGAAATAAGTAATACTTGCTCCCTACAACCTCTGCCCCATGCAGGACATGAGACTGACAGCACACCTCTCCTTTCTTCTCACAGGGTAATGCACAGTCCATTACAATTCTAGTCCAAATTCAGCCTGGTTAGTTTTTTTCTGGTGCTTTTGAGATGCTTATCACAGTATTATTTTAACACTGCACATAGGGATAAAATTACTTCCATAAACATAAGTGAAATTATTTTTATCACAACAGTTAAGTCTGTTGTTATCACAATTCAGCCACCAGTGAGACCCTACTCAGTTTAAAGTCTTTGCTTCAAAGCATTAAGAACCAACAATTTACATGAAAGCAACCGTAACATTTTAACTGTGACAGTTAAGATGTATTTGCAGTATTTCTGCAAAGTGACTGGATCAAGTTTTTTTGGAAGTCTTCAAAGTAGCAGAGTCAAAGTAAGAGAGGTGGGATAGAAAACTCTATCCAGTGTCAGGTGAAGTTACAATTAAATTATTCAGGTGTCTAAAGTGTAAGTATAAGCACAGATCTTGCAAATCTTCATTAGGTAATACTACCACCAATACATACTGCATAGATTTTTTTTATCACTTAATCTCTGTAACAGATGTTTTTATGGAAAATGAGGCATTATTAGTGTGGCTTTGAGACAGTCCTGCTCCGGGGAGGGCTTCATGAAGCCATAATCATAAATCCCAAGCCTTTAAGATCTGCTTATCAACAATTTTATCTGTTGACAAACATCAGCAGGCTCGTTACCTTCATTCTGCCAGTTTGTATCATCATTTTGGATGAGAGCATGAACGCATTTCAAATCCAGGTTAATCCTTTTCCCGGTGTACCTAGTATTTAAAAAATCATTTTATTCAGATTCCTGTTTTCCCACAAAGCTTTTCAAGCTGTGGTTGGAGTACATGACAGAGAGGGGAGGTCTCATGCCCAGTGCTCACTTTCTGACTCTCTGTCAAAGCCTGGTGCCCGACTGCTGCTGGAAGCACTTGTCACTCCTTCTTAAAACTTTGCTGGGACTCCTTCTTAAAACTTAGCAGCAGTTTTCAGTTTCAACATTTCAAGTTGAAAACATCCTTTTAATTATAACTATTCACAAACCAGTAAACAAAATTTTCATGTGTTTTATCTTTAGTGAGGGAAAATAGCTGAGCACTTGCTAAATTTAATCCCTTTGCATGCTGGCCACAGAGATAAGCAAGAGCCCTATATGTCTGTATAAAAGGAACCAATATGGTAACAGTGCCACACTATATTTACAGCTTCATAAGAATAATTGCACTGGATTTTTGGCTGTGACTAATGTTTAATGGGAGTGATGCAGCAAAATTCTTCTAAAACTGAATTCCAGTATCATAAGTTGGCCGATCTTGTTGGTGTTAACTCTCCAGAAATGCTTTGCCTGGGGCTGAGGAACAGCTGAGGGCTGAGTGACTGGCGCTTCCCATCAGGTTCCAGTGTCGTTTGGAGCTCTCAGCCCAGATCCAGCCCTGTGGGAAACAGGGTCCAGTCCTGAGCTCTGTAAAGGCAGTCCCGAGCTTATGGCTGGGTTAGACCAAAACACGTCCATCCTGTTGTCTCCAGTTTGCCTCACAACTTCCAATCCCCCGGTGTTCATCCAAACTGGGATGTAATATTGCCCAGCAGCCCCGGGGCCAGCCAGCACCTGGCAATCAGGTGTGTGAGCAACACCTGCCGGGACAGGGGCTGAGGGGAGGTGGCTCCTCAGCCAGGAGCAGAGCCGGGCTCCAGGCACGCTCCTGGGTTGCTGGGGAGTTGGGAATGAGGTGCTGCTGCACCCAGGAGCGAGGAACAGGGTGAGCAGCCGCTCCTGCCCAGGGCCCCGGAGAAGCCAGGTAAGGGATAAATCTGGCGCTGGTTGATTTTCCTCGGGCTGCCACTCGGAGGAACGGGTGGCCTGTGGAGGAGACTGGCTTTAACGGGAGGGAAACTGCGGGAAAGGGAGGATGCTGGAGAGCTGGAGTTGACCCGCACGGTGTTACGTGCCAAGGACTCGCTCGTGTGACCGTGCAGACACACAGACTGAGGTGACTGCGGGGCATGAGGCGGGGGCGATGTCCAGCGCGGGGGATTTCCTTTAGAAACGGCGGAGCACAGGGGCTCTGTGCAGCGCGGGTCCCCCTCCTGCGAGGCTGCGCTCAGCCCTCGCAGCCCGCCGGCTCCGTCACAGCCCTTCCGCAGCGCTGGGGAGGCGGCGGCCGCCGCCCCGCCGCCCCCTCACCACCGAGCCCGGCAGCGGCTGCGCCCCTCGGCAGCGCCGGGCACTCACCTGAGGAGCCGCGGGAGCCGCGGGGCCCCGAGAGCCCGGGGGCGGCCGGACCCCCGCCCGCCTCCGCGCCCGCCATGGCCGCCATGGCCGTCTCCTTGGCGACGGCGTCGCGCGGGCGCCAGCCGCGAGGCGGCGGGTCCCTCAGCCGCGGCCGGTCCTCTCGCTCCCCTCGTCTCCGGAGGGTCCCCTCAGCTCCACCGAGTGCCCTCGTCTCCGGAGGGTCCCCTCAGTTCCACCGGATCCCCGCTCGGCGCCACCGGGTCCCCTCAGTTCCGCCGGGTCCCCTCAGCCGCTGGGTCGCCCCAGCGCCGTCGGGCGCCCTCAGCTCGGTACGGAGCGGCCCTGGGCCGCCGTGGGTGAGGCGGCCACACGGGGAAAGGAGTGGGGTGTCGTGGCCTTTGTTGTCTTATTGCCGACTTACTTGCCAAGCCTTACTTGCCACACTAAATGTTATTAGAGTCGCTGCAAAAGCGGAGCGGCAAGGTCTGTGTATAACCCAGCCGCACAGCCGTCCCCACAAGGGTTTGTGTAGCACAGTAATATAAATGACCTGTGTTAGACTTGAATGGAAACATAATCGTTCACAGTCCCGGCTGGAAGGAGAAACCTGTTTATTAACAGGAGAAGAATGTCAGTGAACGGGGAAAAATGCTCAAAACTGTTCAAGTGGAGCCTGAGTCATTCTAGAAGGCAACAGCAGTAACACTAGGACTGCCCAGGCCCTCTGTATTTCTTTTCTCTCAATTCCCCTTAGTGACTAATTTCCAGATGCCACAGCCCAGCCCTCAGCGCTCCTGTCAGGGTCAGTAATCGTTATGGGGTAACTGCAGTGAGACTCTTTGTCGTGTTCCTATCCGAGTTTGGCCATTGAATCATGTGCAAATCACCTCTAGCATTAGGAAATTCAACAAAAATTGGGTTTTGATGTGAAATCTCTTCTGCCAGGGAAGTGGTGACACGCAGCTGGATCCATGTCCAACAGCATGGAGAGGCGGGTGATGAAAGCCCTGGGACTGTGTGGTGAGTCACAACAAGAGAAAAACATCATTTTAGCATAAAGTATTTCATTATTTACTCTGCAAGGAATGCCATTTGTACAGTAGCTATTTTGTGTTAGCACTTTGTTATGCAAATTGGCTGAACTGTTAGTCTTGCACTGTTCTGCCTTGGTGGATTGCTTTCCTCTTTGGAAAATAGAGCATCCAGGCCCTTCTCTTTTTCCTTGGTCACACTAAATGGATGATGTGAGCATGGCACACCAGAAGATGTTCCCCTGCTGGTTCTGTGTAGAATTTGTGCTTTTGCTGTTGCCACAGATAAGGAAACACGTGTCTCTTGGCCTAAGTAAGGACCAGGGTAAGTTATCTTTTTTTCACTTTGTAGAACAGCACACATTAAATGTCCATTCGGAAAGCTAGCACGCGTATTCTGAAATTTAGCCCAACGTGAAAATAACCAAAGGTCCTGTCTGAAACACCAGCGTGACTTGACTCTGGAAATTGTGGAAACACATGAAGCAGACTGTAACAGGTGTGGGTACTTGGTATGTCTCCCAGGTGTGAATGTACATGTAACTGCATGTGTATACATTTAGATTTTATGCTTGATTTATTTTGTCATGGTGATCTGCTTTCCATGAGCTTTTTGAGAGTCACAGTGAGGACTCGTGATGCAAGAAGAAAACCATCCTTTTTCAGCAGCTGAA
>JAYRBT010000114.1:618342-641322 GCA_036023395.1 Myiotriccus ornatus
GCTTTCCATGAGCTTTTTGAGAGTCACAGTGAGGACTCGTGATGCAAGAAGAAAACCATCCTTTTTCAGCAGCTGAACATCACACTGGATGTTTCAAAGCAATGTGGCTTCAAGAGCAGAGATGCTCCTCTGGTATGAGGACACTGCAACATATCCAAAATAAATAGGATCTAACTCCTACAAGAGAAGTTCACAGTATTTCCTGCCTTCAGAGATCAAGTTCACGAGAGAAAATTATTCCAAGGTCTGAAGCCTCAAGCTGTTGGGCTCTTTTTGGCTGACAGCTCAGTTTTGGAGGAGTGCCAAGCTAATGCAGGAGTGCAAGTAGGATGGTGCTGGTAAAAATGTAACTGCACTGAGGAAAGAAAGGTGTAAACTGCCCAGAGCTTTAAACATACCCTGAGATGACACGTAGCTCCCAGAGCCAAACCTGGGAATCACAGCACAAAAGTGGACACAGTGTTCACATGGCTTGGTACAGACCCAGGTGTCTGCACTGCCTGAGTCTGAGGGCAGGGCTGCCCAGAGGTCTGACGGGGTAGGGATTACACGTGAAAACATTTCACTGATAAACAGGTGGTTCCAAGAATTTGAAATACAAAGGCTGTGAGGTTTTGTTTGGTGCCAGCAGAAGGTGCCAAGCTGACAGCACAGTCCCTCCATGGAACAAGTGGAACAATATGGCTCTCATTTCAGTTGCCGTCTCTGTATTGTGCTGGAGTGTTTTTTCTGTGGGTGTAAAAGCACAAGGATGGTACAGATGTCCCACAGCCGACCTCTGGAGGGAGGCTGTGCACCACCAGGACTCTTGTGCTGGTTGGCACTGGAGTCCTGCTAACAGCAGTGGGAGCTGGGCTGATGATGGCCTGACTTCAGCTGCAAGGTGTGTTTGAGGGTTGCATGGTTTTTGCTTAAGCCTTTTCCTGTGCAAGTAATTATCACTGTTATTCATCTCTCTGGATTCTGATGCTACTGCAAAAAATCTGCTGTGTGGTGCATTCCACCTTATTCAGGTTTGCCAGCTTGGGAGAATGACACAAATTTATACATTTGGCTAATTCTGAAGGTCATCTGGACCATTTCAGCTCACTGTGAGTTACACTGAGGGAGCACCAGATGAAATCAGGATGTTGATGTTGCTAAGTGTCAATACACTTCCCTGCCTTGCCCAGCCATAGCACTGCAGTGGGACTGAAGTGCAGCTGTTTTGGGGGTGTAACTGCACCCTCTCAAGTCAGGGCAACAGTCTCCTGGAAAGAACAAGGAACTTGTGGGGATGGTCTTTGTTTCGTGCAGCAGCACAGCCACCTCAGAACTGTGCTGGGGGGTACCACCTTGTGTTATATGTGTCTTTCCTGGGCTCCGCTGTTTCTGGTTTCGGTGCTGCTCTAAGAAGTTGTTAACATCAACTCAGATCAAGACACAACCTGCTAAAATGATTTTGCTTAACTTGTTTGCTCTTCTTTATAGTCTTTCTGTAATTGCTTACTATCAAAAACAGTGTTCATTCTTTCTATCAATTAATATGCACCCTTAGGAATAAACCTTTGTATAGAAGGGAAAGTCCATGAAATAACTTTTAGTTCCCTGATACTGTGTATCAGGGAGAAGAGACGTGGGGGGGAAAGCTGTGCCTCCTTTGGGGTGGTTGTTTTCAAGGGAAAAATTAAACTTTTTTTCCTATGAGGATCTCTTTCGTATTCAGCTCAAAGATTCTAAAATCATTCTCACTTTTTTTATCATGTTTACTTGTCTAACGCTGTGCCTTGGAACACACATAACTCAGTGGAAGGACTCCAGATGACTTTCAGTGGTTGTTCTGTTAATAACTGAAGCTCTGACTCTCTCTTGGTTAGTTCTTTATATGCAGATCATATTAAAAAGCTGAAGGGAAAGAAGAAAGATAATAGTGTTATAGCTGTTTTTCACTTAGCTTCTACTCTGATGGGTTAGACAGAGATGAAAATACAAAATTTATTTGTCCCGTTGGTTCTCACCCAGCTTGTCACTGTACCCTCTTTAAAATCCTGTGCGCTGCAAGTTCTTAGTTTTCAAGGTGAAAGAATAGATGTTCTGGAGCCTTGCTCATCTGATGTTACAGGAGGCTACTGAAATATTGATCACTTGCTTCACCCTGCACACAGCAAATAAAGGAGGAGTTTTCAATTGGAAGTTGTTTTGTGTCTGCAAGGCAGATCTGGTGTTGCTGGCTCTGAGCAACTCAGTGCAGTAGCTTTTAGAAATGTAAACAGCAGGGAGACAGGGCAGTGGGAAGTGACTGTTTTTGAGGCACAGAGAAGCTCCTGTACCCTGGGCCTGATGGAGAAACATCTGGGTTTCAAAGCTGCATGGGGAGTTCAATGCTACTTGCTGTGAAGAAGGGTAATCTGCACTAAGAACAGATAACAGCATGAAAGCAATGCTTCCCGAGTAATGTAAGGCCGCTGAAATCCCTGAGGTCAAGCAGGGAGAATTCCTATACAAGAAATCCATTGGTTCAGTTGGAATAAGCCTTGCTGCTGTTCCCTTGCTTGGCCTTGCTCAGCTGTGGTTAAATGAGGAGAGGGATGATAATCATCTGATTATCTTGCTGTGGAACAGTTGGGAGCCCAGGCTTGTCCTCTTGCCAATGCCAGCTCCAGGGATGGGTCCAGCATTTGGAAAGGGAAGTAACATGTTCCACAGTCTCCAACAGGTGCAGTGGCTGTCCCACTGCTGAGTGTACCAGGAGAGAACGTGGAATAGCTTATCCCACCTGTGTTCCTGACTCAGACTGCTCAATTACCCACCAGGGGAGAGCATTAACTTTTCTCAGTAATAATTAAACATAATAGGAATGACTTCCAGGTATGGAATTTTGTATTTTCATCTATGTCAACTTACAGCAGTCTTTGGTTTGATATATGGGAGAGCTGGCACAGGGGAGGCTAAAGCTCCATGGTCCTGCCCTGTATCTACCAGTGTCATCACAGTTGATTCCAGCTGTTGTGGGATCTTTGGTCCCAGAGTTCTTGGATTTTGTGCCATGCCACAATCAAGCCAAATTTAAAACTGTGTATATCCACTGCAATTAGTATGAGACTGTTAACGAAGCCACTGTGCTCAATTACTCTCATAGATAAAAGTTACTAAAGTTTCCTTGTTCTTGTTAATAGATACCTTTCTCATCAGACCCTATTCCTTATAATGTAGCAAAACCAGAGCTCCAGGCTGAATATGTTTTTTCTGAGCTCCAAGAATACTCATATCTGTCACCTTAGGTTAATACATTGATTAATCCAGACATCAGATAAAAGATAGAGTTTATTTAGGATTAAATACTCATTTATAAATAAATGGAATATGTGACTTATTTTCTGAAGTGTTTGATATGTTGGCTTTGCTACAGATTTGTTCAGAACACCTGAAAAAGGACTGACCTGTAGTTAGCCAAGACACTGTTCCCATATTACAACATTATTATTCATAGTACCATAGAATGGTTTGGGTTGGAAGGGACCTTAAAGATCATTCATTTCCAACCCCCTTGCCACGGGCAGGGACACCTTTCTCTAGACCAGGTTGCTCAGAGCTTTGACACTTTGGCTACAGCCACTTAACTCCATTCTGAGTATTTCAGGGTCTGTTGCTCATTCCTAACTTTTCCATAACCTCTCCCTATCACCTCTAAATAAATGGCTGCTCAGGTTTCTACAGCTCAGGTCTTTTTGTCTCTGCTGGAATGACTTCAGGTGTACAGTTGCCCTGTAGTATGTGCTCCATTTTGTCTGCATCGTGTCTGTAACACAACACCCTGCTATTGCAGTAGAAAAAGCTGCATTTTCTAGGCAATACCTGAAGCAGTGTAAGTGGCCTTTTCTTTTTTCCACACAGGAGAGATAAAGTTAGCTAGACAAATGATTTCATTTTACACAGGGTCCTGTGTGTTTTCCACTATGAATCAGTGACAGTTTTGACTAGGGAGACCCTCCAAAGCTTGTATTGGTTAATTGGTGTCATTATAATGCCTGGGAGGATTAAATTAATCTCTGAATTTCACATTTTAAAAACTGCCTCACCCAGGTAGGCTATGCAAGTTTTACTTTACTCAGAGCGTAAGACAAAACAGAATCCATCACAACAGTGGGGAATAAAGCACACACAAACACAAGTGCCTTTTCCTTCAGCTTTGCCACCATGTAACGTGCCTTGGGTGCAGGAGATGTTAAAGCATCTACCATGGCATCCACCACCTCGTGGCCATTAGTGCTTCCTTCACTGAGAATGCTGTTGAAAAAGTCTGCCCGCTCCTGAACATACTCCTTGTTGTAAACAGCCTTTTCCTCTTCGCTGAGTTCGCTCCAGATCTCCTCGGCACTGACTGGTGGCTGGATTCTTGTGGAGCGTGCGTAATTTCCTGGCTGAATAATGCAGACCTGGGAGCAAGATGTAAAACTTAGCAAGATGCAATCAGTCATTGTGAATTCAATTAAATCCCACAGTCAATGAAACAGATCAAAAGCTTTCTGCAGACAGATTTCTTCTGGAAAATGCTGCTTTGTTGAAATTTTAACCTTTGAAACTTGACTGAAATCAAATGTATTCCCGTGAAACGTTTAAGATTGCAGAGGTGCTTTATTCTGACTTCCTCATTTCACTCTGATGTTAATGTTCTTGTTTTGACTACTCAGCACACCCTCACAGAATGCAAAAGTGCATCTTTGATTTTTATAGAGTGCTTAATGGTATAAATGTTTTGACAATACTGAGACAAAGCATTTCAGTATGACTTTGATGTCTCCAAAGTGGAATACTTTGGATTTTCCCCACAGTGGAGAATCTTGAAATTGGTAATTGTTTTTGACCCATTTTGTGACAAAAGGAGATGTCACAAAAAATTAGAAGGTCCTGGGGAAAGAAGTGCTGTTTCCCCCAAGTAGGTGTAATTAAAAGTAACCTAGGTCTTGTCAGCCAAGTACAGGGGGAACCAAAGCTCCTGGTCTGCTTCCCAGTGAAGTCGTCAGCAAATTTCTGTAGGTTTGTGCGCATGTAGATTTAAATTGAGAGCACACAAGTCCTTTGCTGCTCTGCCTGTTTTCTTTGTGTGTGTTGTTTCTGAGGCTTCTGGGGAATTTCAGAGCAGGCTGAGCACTCACAGTACCCCTGCTTTTTCTCAGTTAGCAGCAGGCTTGTTCAAACTATTTGTAGATATGCAACATTGAAAGCTCCATGGCATTTGACTGACCTGATTTCTACAGACTGTAACACAAGGTGAGGAAAACCAGTGCTGAGCTGTGTAGGAGACTTGGGGATGTGACAGGCGCTCTCTGGGAGGTCTGTGGTCCCATAAAACCTTAATGTCTCCAATCTGCCACCCAGCCCATCTACCGCAGCTCCCAGCTGTGTGTCAGTGCTGGCAAGGGGCTGCTCTCGGCCGGCACGGCACATCTGAAGGACTGGGGGGCAGATCCTGTTCATGGGGAGCAGGACAAACTGCAGCAGAGAGATGGCGTGCATAGCTGGGGCAGCTTATGCTGCCTCGGGTAGGTTTGTCCCAGGACATCTTTGGGAGTCTTCCCTTCTGGTGCTCTTTAGAGAAGTGTCTGTTATCAGTCAAATTAATGCCAATAGCAAACTTCCCACACTTACTGTAAACAAAAGGTGGGTGAAAACTTCCCTTTTTTTTTTTGAGTTGGCTAGAATAGAAGGAGAGATGGTAATTTTTTTGATTTTCTGTAGCCTTTCTAATGGAAGACAAGTACTTTGATTGTTGTAGGCAGCCAACTTGTGTGGCCAGAGTTCAGCCATAGCTCCATCTGTTCCTTGTCACCTCTGTGCAGCTTTCTCCTGAAAGGACAGAGGGGACAACAGAGCAGGGAAGGGAGCACAGGGAAGCAGGACTGTGTATTTTGAAGACTCTCCACAGGGTAGGTTCTCAGGCAAATGCCAGCCAGCATCTTGCATACAGTGAGAAGCAGAAAAATAGGTCTCACAGGCATTCTGGAAATAGACGTCTGTCAGCCTGGCTTATTCTGTGTGCTGGGACTGTTCCGGGGGGAACAGTAAAAATCCCAAAACTACCAAAGTAGCTAACTTGTTAAACTAAGCTCTTCCATGCATTTGAGATTATCCTCAGCTAATCAGTTGAAATCCTCATCATGCTGTGTGGTATTAGGATCCATAAAATCACTTGCATTTTATAGCATTTTATAGAATTTTATATGTATCTGACAGGGGTGGTTAATAGGTGCATAGCTGTAATTTTTTTCCAACACAAAGCTTCTGAACAATGCTGTAAATCTGTGTATGTAAAGAGAGAACCAATGTCTTCCCCTCCAGGGGAGACTTTTAGGGTTTGAGAAGAGTGTTTCAGTAGCAGAGTGACTCCAAGGAAAAAGCCTACTGAAGCTACTTAAGTCATCTAAGCTTCAAGTTTGCCTACCAGTGTTGCTTAGACAGGGCACTAAGAGCACTCTTAGAGCCTCTTAGGTTAAGAGAATAAAAACATAATTACTTTGCACAATAATGCCTCTTGTTCTCACAAAAAGGAAGCAGCTTTCAAGCACTGATGTTGTAAGAGAAGAGAAAGAACCCTTCAGGCAGGTGACAAGCCCCCTCCTCTCTCTGCGCAGCGCTCAGGGTCTTTGCTCCTGCAGCCACCCCAGGGAACATTTGAGTTATTTGGTGCTGCCACAAGCTCTGTGTGGAATATGGCACTGCTCAGGCAGGCCTGTGTCAGGAAGTTTCTCCACTGCAGAGAATGTGGAGAAAATGTGCAAGTTCCAGTGTTGGCACACAAACCTGCTGTCCCACAGCTTCTCAGAACTGCAAACATCACCCAGGCCTGCTGTTCTTAGTGATTTCCAGCTGACTGACAAGCCACAGAGAAACCACCTCTTTCCAAAGGGAAGCTGCACCCATGGATTCAGTTCTGATCTTTATCTTTGTTGCTTTGGATGCATGGAGCTTACTTTGCACAAGATTGGATATTATTTTGCATGCACTTGTTCCCTTGGACAGAATTTCCACCTTGTGCTGGTTTGGGGAAAGGTCTTTCTTATGTGAAAACGAGTATTAGAAATAGCATGGAGTGTCACACAAGGTGCTTGTTACATCACTCACCTGGACACCAAACTTCTTCATTTCCAGTCTTAGAGCGTCGCAGAATTTTTCAATTGCTGCCTTGGTCATAGAATAAATGCCATTTCCCAGAGTAAAATAAGCAATGATGCTGGACATGAAAACAATACGTCCTGGAAAGAAAATAGTTCAAATAACATAACTGCGCTCTCAGTCGTTAGCATGGAATTGGTTTACTTCAGGCTTTGAGCTGCTAATTATGTGGTATGTGAGGCTGCAGAGTATGCCAAAGCTGGGCAGTGTAAGTGTTCAGTCCCCAGCACAGAAGTGCACTCAGCTCTTTACAAGTGCACTCAGAGAACTTCACACAAATATCTGCCTTCCTTCCAGCTAGTGACAGATGCTGGACGAGGCAAAGTTTAACACATTCCCAGCGTGCTGCTTATTCCTTCTGAGTCTGAGACAGGATGGAAAAGGTGGAGACAACGCAGTCCCCTAAAAACTATAGACTGAAAAGTAGTAATCAAACACTGCTAGTAAGAGGAAGACTGCAAAGGAGAGGAGAGGAGTAGATGACTTGCCCTGAGCTGGATTTAGGGTTATTAATACCATTTTTCCTGTGCTAATGATGTCTCTGCACTGAGACATGGCTTTATAACTGTGCACTCAAAGTCAAAGTCAGACTGAACACTGATAAGCCTCACCAAGGAGATGTGACTTGACAAAATGTGTGCAGCATTACACTTTGCTATAATTTCCCTGATCTGTGCTGCTTTTCCCCCCTCTACAGCTCCTGCTGAGTGCAGGCATGACTTTAATAGCAGAGATTTCTGATCTGAGGCTCTGGGCTGTGGTTCATTTCCATGGTTTACTTGTCAACTTCTGTCCCATTGTCAATACCATAGAGTGAGGAGTGTGTGAAGGTGGATATATAAACACCAGAGGTGAGAGAGAAGGTGGCCTTGTCTCTAACAATGCAGAGAACACAGCTGCACTCCTGTTGCTGCCACAGATGCAGATACATCTGGGCCACAGGTCCGACCCTTTTAGGAATAGGGTTGTGGGATATCACAAAGGTGTCATGGGAATGCAGTGAAATCTGTTGTTCTGAATTAGGTTCCCTGCCCTCCTACCTAGTTTCCTGAATAAATCTTACACACAGTAAGAGGAAAAGAACTACCAGCTTGCTGATCAAGATGCTGCATCAGCTGACCTGGCCAGCTGGAAAAGATATGGGGAAATGTTGCTCCTCTCAGAGTAGGATGCTTAGGTTCTAGGCTGGAGGGCATTACCTCTCTTTACAGGTATGAATAATTTTGCAGTTTCTCTTGAAATAGCTGCCCATCCTAAAATGGCAGCAAGCCCCTTCTTTCAGTGTGAGTGATGGTGGGGCAGCCTCTGCCTCCTTTGTCCAGCAGCCAAGTTATTTGGGGCCCACACCCAGGATGGGGGACGCATCATTTCCCTTCTCGCTTTGCCTCAGGTAACTGAAACCCAGCTTTCCCAGGAGAACACTCAAACATTTGTAATTCAGGCTCTTCATTTGGAGAGGTCACTTGCTGTCCCAGGAGAACGTGAGCTTTAGCTGTCCTGGCTGTTCCTGCAAGGAAGGAGACAGGAAACCTTGGATTTTTCCTAAAAAGTGCCCTGGCCTCCTCTCCTACATAGGTGGTACTTGAAAATGGAGTGCAGGCAGTTAATGGAGGCAGCACTGACAGCCAGGGGTGAGACGCAGAGTGCTCCTCTGAGCTAAGGTGCTCTGTATGGGCAGCCATCCAGACCCCAATCTTCTAAAAGTTTACTCATGTACTTAATATCATGCACACAATTAGTGCCTTTTACTTCAAAGTAACCCCGTGCAATTCAGGAAGTCAGAGAAATGCCTCCAGTGGATCAGCACCACAGTTTTAGCAGTAAGCAGGACACCACAGGAAAAAAGGGATGTCTCCCCGTGTAATGGCCACAACACACTCACTGGGTATATACAATAGCACATTCTCTTACAAAAACACATCCAGCTGAAAGTATTTAAAGGCTTCTTTCTTCTTGTGTCAGAATATCCTTAACCAAAGGCAACGAAGCAGAAAGAAGCAGAGTAGCCAAAAAGAAAAGGGGATGCTTTTATCTTACTAACAGTTTGTGTAGCAGTGACATCTGGGGCTTCCAGCCCTTCCTGTGCCTGATGCTGCACACACAGAGCACAAATCCTCATCTCTTACAGCTGACGTGCACAAGCTAAGCAACAGTGGGAGAAAGGAAAAGGGGATCCCCTTTCCCAAATACAGATGGACAGAGGTAGGGAACAAACTGCAAAGCAATGTGCTGCCATGCTGGAGAGGGTTATGAGACCACTTGTGCTCAGAAGAAAGGATAAAGCCCACGTGTGTGGAGGTCCATGCAAATGCACTTATCCCACTGGGTACCTGTGTGTCTCTGTGTATGACACTGTTTCACATACTTGAAGTCTCCTGCTCAAGGTCATAGAGAGGATCTTGCTAGACCTGGAACTGGAAGCTGGATGTCTCTAATTCACCTCTGCAGGGTCATCCTTTCTCTCCTAATTGCCAAACAGTAAAATAGTAAAGCCTAAGTAATAACATTAAGCAGTTCATTGGATCTTTGTGTTTTCTCGTTGTCAGTGCTTACAAAGTCTTGCCAGGGCTTAGTGATCTCCTGTAAGCATTTTTCCTCTCTTTTTTTTTTGCGTCAAACACCAAGATAAATCCTTATTTGTAAATTCTTCTATGTACTGCAAAGACAGAATCTTTAAGGATATTTTTTGCTCCTTATGACTTTAACCTCTTTTCAGGATCAAGTTGCTCTTTCAGGCCACACAGAAGGAGGCTGTCATTTCGGTTCAATGAGAGACAATTAAAGCTTTTTTTATAGATGCTACATTACCCTGATTATAGTAAGCTAATTATTCTACAACTCTAAATAACAGTGGATTAGCATTACCCTTGTATTTCCTTAGAAGGGGAAGAAATTCCAGGGTTGTCCTGATGCTCCCGAGGAGATTCACATCTGCAAATTTTTCATATGTCTCCATAGACAGCCACCCTGTCTCTCCAAAAGTTGATATTCCTGCATTGTTGACAAGCCCCCAGAAACCTGTGGAAAAGAAATGTCTCAAGAAGCATCTCTAACTGAGAAACAACCACCATTAGATAACAAAGCAACTCTGGTGATTTGGACCCTTGGAAACAACCATGTGGTTGTGTTATATTTTTGTCTTTTCTACTTGTAAGCACAGGCATGTTTTGTTTAATGTTTAATGCAATTGTGGCCATTGTCTGGACTACATGGAATGGTTTGGGTTGGAAGGACCCTTAAAGATCATCTAGTTCCACCCCCCTGCCGTGGGCAGGGACACCTTTCATATAAGTCTCAGTGCTATTTAATAATTTCTCCCTTTATAGTCATCTTAAGTTATTTATGAGTAACATGATCTGGGAGACTAAAACTTACTGTACCATGATATTTTAATTACTTTAATCCCACTGTGTGCTATGAGCAGCTTTGTGAAAATTATATTAAGCAGTCTAAAGGCTAAGGGGTACTATTTTCAAAGTGACCGACTAATTTAGGAGGCTAAGTCTTGGATCCTTTTCTGGGATTTGGGCTTTGATTCCTTCTGAAATCAGCCAGAATCAGGTACATGGGTGCAGCATTGGGTAGCCAAGCAAGGTCAGTGGCTACAGTGTTTTTTACATTTCATGCTCTTGAACAACTTTATTCCCCACATAACGACAGGTTTTGGTGCTAAGGAGCCCCACCCCTTCAAACACAGTAAGATTTCAGTGTTTACAAGCAGGAATTTACTGGCAGCAAAGCTTGTTCTGACAGAACTCTGTGACAGAAAGTTTGAAGCCCTTTAGCCCAAAGCCACAGCACGTTTCCTGTGAGCCCTGCACAGCGTTAACAAGCTCAGCTGCTGGAAGTGCCTGTCTGTTGAAGTGAGGAGTGCTCAGGTTGGAGCTGACGTGCTGCCTAAATGCTGATTAAGCCATGCTGACTTTCCATGCCTTCACAGCACAGATCTGTAGATGTGCAGTTTTGAAAATATTTCTGTTTCCATCCTCAAATCCTGACTGGCAGCGTTTCTGGGGTGACCAGCAGCGTAACTAAGGAGTACCCAGGGCAGCCTGACTTGCTCTGAAACAGCTGCATTTGCAGCTTAGTTCTGCCAGCCTTGACAATTTGGCTCATGCCTTTCCTTAAAACAATTCTTTTGTGTGTCTGAGGCACAGGATTGTTTTGCCATGCCTTCTACAGGTCTCTCAGCCTGCATTTCTGGGGCCAGAGCGGGTTTCAGTGCCTCTCTTCCTTTTTCTGGACACTGTGGTAGCAGAGTTATTCTCAGGGGACATTTGGTCACCCAGGAGGAGGCATTGCAGAAACCCTTGGGCTGAACCCTTTCCTTTCTGATCTCCTCTGACAAAACTACTGCAATGATTCCGTGGTATCTATTCAACAGCCTGTCACACAGCAATCCTGGACAGTGTACCTCTCTTGTAACTTTAGGAGCAGATGGAGTGATGTCCTAGTAATGCAGCAGTTTCCTCTGCACTCTCTTCTCCATGGCCCCAAATGTCAGCAGACAGAGGAGAGGAAATGGACCAAAAAATTGGCCACTGGAATTGGGCACCTTACACTTCCTTCTTCCCCCTGCCATTGCCCTGTTGTTCCAGACCTCTGGTTTTATTTTTCCTTCTTAAAACAGAACCAGCCCCATGGGACTTACCTCCCGTTAAAATGCTTCAAGATCAGTGGATTAGAGTCCCCTGTAAAAGCTAATTATCAATATTTTGTACTTGCATGTGATCTGATCTGCGGATGGATCGAGTCACTGCATGCCCCATCTGTGTCTGCTCAAGGCTGGAGGTCTCTACTCAGGGTTACTTTTACATAACCCAACTCTAACACAACACAGACTAAAGCCTGGCATCACTGTAAAAGCTGTTCCCTGATACCCTCAGCTTTACCTTTTCTAATTAAAAAAGTTATTTTCCTTCTGCCACAGCACCCTGTGCAGCACAGCAAGAACACTTGCTCCAGATATCCCTGAATTCATCAGGGCTTCAGAAATACAGCCATTAAACTTCAGACAATTGATTTTCTTCCTCTGAACTGTGAAACACAGAATTCAGCTTGCGAGGCTTAAGTTTTCTCTCCAGCCTCCGGTGCTTCAAAGCCTCCAGTTGGTCAGTGTTGGGCCCAGCCTGTGTGTATGAACAGAGTTCACAGAATAATGACTCCTTCCTTCTCCACGGTGGCCAAATGAAAAGCCAAGAGGAGAAAAGCTGACCTGAGTTAAACTGGAACAGACTTTTGTGAAGAGAAGATTAGGTAAAACATAGAAAGATATTTTGCTCAGGGTCAGCTCAAAACATTTTGTTTGCCCTCAAGCAAAACGTATTGTTTCTTTGAATGTTTTGGCATTCCTGAATAGGAAATGTTCAGGAAAATTTTCCAGATTTTTTCCTGCCACTTTGTTTAGCTGAATCAATTTGCAAAGTTTGACCCAAATAACAAACAGTTCATTATTCCCTTATTCCAGTTCCTCGGAATATTTCCTACCTCTTGAGAAACAACCTGCCCAGCTCTGTACTCAGGGTACTTGAATCTGCTTTGGTCTTTCTTTTCTGAAATGTTTGTGGTAAAAATTAGTGCTGTAAATGTGCATGCAAAATATATTGTATGTTTGCTTAGACAAAAGCAGCTCAGGTAACCTATGAGATACAGATGGAAATCCAGAGGGACAAGGCAAGAGAATCAAACAGCTGAAGGAGGGAGCCTGAATTTGGGCAGGCTCCCTAAACTCTGACAGGTATACTTGGGATCACTGACCTTTGGAGCTTCTCACCTAAACCTCAGCCCATGTGAAAATGATGGGCTTATTTTCAGTTTGGAATCCTGACAGATTCCAAACCCATACTAAAGGAAACTAGCCAAAGGAAGGAAAGTGTGATTTACCATGTTCCCAGTGAAAAACGAAGAGAGGGAACAACCCCCTCAGTCCAATGCAGGGTGGTAGCAGGCCAGATAAGACTCCTGAGTTTTATTTATGCACATTCATGAGTCACCATCCTTTGTAGGCAATATTATGCTGTGGTTGTCTTCATTGCAGGGATGAGTCTATTTGTACAGGGATTCTGGGCTAAAATATTGTACCATGGCTGAATTCCATGAATATAAAGTCTTCATTAAGTGGAATACAGTACTTTATAACCTTGGAGTAGGAGGTAGGACTAAAACTAATATCCCTCCCTTCCAACTAGCTACAGATCACCCACTCACAACAGGCAAGAAAAGGAGGAGAAATTCCTGCCTGAAACAGAAGAAAATCGAAAAAATTCTGAGGTTTGCTGTAGAGCCTAAGAGAGTTCCAAATTAACATGCTCCAAAGTCCTGGACCCTAAACCCTACTTCATATTGACTTAACGTGCACAAACTTTCTTCTTTCTAAGCAGGAAAGGACTCTAACTATTTTAGAAATTCATCTTAATGGGTGCACAAGCCATAAAAACAAATAAAGAAAAAGGAAGGCACCAGAGCCAGCAGTTTCATGGAGCAACAGTTACTTGACTCTAGAGAATGAGCTACATACCACGGAATTGATTTGCCATCTTTTCAGATTGACATAATGTCACAGTTCAGAATAGAACAAATATTTATAGGGAAACAAAATATGAAGTGGCAGAATATCCAGCTAGGTGTGTTACCAGTAGTTTGGGTTTCTGCTCTACCAGCAGGTTAGTCCTAAACTGTGGATTTCAGGGTCTAGAGTTCAGCATGAACATGACACTCTGCGACAGCACAGGCTGTCAGAATTATAGGATAAATCATCTCAAACCCAGAGTTTCAGGGGACCTGGTACCCAGGGAACCTGTAAGGGCTTTTGTGAGTCATGTGTTGTGTCTGCAGGTTGACAAAAACCCTGAGAGGGGAGGCCTCTTACTCTTAATCAGATAAGGTCAAGATCAACCATAAATACACGCTCTTAAGGAGCAGTGCCTTACTTCACTTCTCATTTCATCCCCTTCCCAATGTGCAAACGAGCCAGGCGGTCAGAGGCCTTGCATTTCATTATTGCTCTGTGTGCTTTATTCTCCACTTTTATGCTCTGTGTGACCAGGAAGTATTTGTCTGTAATTCTGAGGGAAACTCAGCCTGAGGGATGTGCTCTGGGCCAAGTGTATCCCCGGAATCACTCTGGGTGGCTCTTGCCCTGCTGCCCCAGCGGGAAGGGAGGTTCTGTGGCCCCGTCACCTGCTCTGTGTCACGTGTTCTGAAGGGATAACCCAGGATTTAGGTTGTCTGCAATTATTCTGTAGCTAAATCTATCCATTCCCCGGGGTGCACTCTCCCTGCAGAGTGTGTAATCGACTGGTTTCCCTTTCAGTAACCCTTCCAGGGACTAGCCTGACCAACCTCAAGTGGCTCGGAGAAGCAGCTGCTCTGATATGGCACGGCCGCTGCCCTCGCTGCATTTCCTCTACTTATTTCCTCTTTCCATAAATCTTGCCCAGATATCCATCACATTCACACCCCTCCGCGCCTGCACAGCCGTTCTGCCCTTCCTCTGCCTTTCCCTCCTGTGGGATACGTGCAGAGGGGATCCAGGGTCGCTGCACTCGGGGAGTTCCTCTCCTGGTGGGAAGGTGAAGCGCACCCGCTGTACAAAAGTCGACAAGCCCCAGTTTGTGTACCCACCGAGGCATTTTTAACATAACATATTGTTGTTATTACCCACAGCGGTAACTGCGATTAGCACCATCAGGGACGGCACTCCTCAGTCCAGCCGACCCCTGCCACCAGTCCCGGGCGAACCGAGCCGCCGTCTTGGGGACCCCCTGGTCTCCCAGCCCCCCGCGGCCGCCCCGGCCCCCCGTCCGGGCTCACCTCTCTCGGGCAGGTGGCTGAGCACCATCTCCTTGGCCTCCCGCACGTCGCGGGCGCGGGTCACATCGAGCCGCAGGACGCGCAGCCGGCCGGGCTCGGCCGCCGCCTCCCGCTGCAGCCGCCGCGCCCCGTCCCCGCCGGGGCAGAGGCAGCCGGCGAACACGGTGAAGCCCAGGCGGTGCAGGCGGAGCGCCAGCAGGTGCCCGAAGCCGCTGTCACAGCCCGTGATGAGCACGGCCCGCCCCGCCGGCTCCAGCCGCGCCGCCCCGCGCAGCCACCGCCGCGCCAGCGGCAGCAGCAGGAGCAGGAGCAGGAGAGGGGCCGCTGCCCACATCCCGCCCGCGCCGTCTGGGACGGAGGGAGGGATGGAGCGCCCTCCCCTCTCGCCCGGCATCCCCTCCCAGCCCGACGTGCCCTCCCCGGCATCTCCTCCCCGCCCGCTCGGCATCTCCTCCCCCGGGCAGCGGCCGCCCGCAGGCACCGCCCTCGCCCCGCCGGAGTGCGGGCTGTCCGGTCCCTCCGAGCGCCGGTGGGGAGCAGGAGCGGCGTCCTGGTGAAACCCGGGGCTTGGCCGGGGTCTGTCCCCACTTTTAGTTTCGAACAGAGAAGCGCGGGCTGTGAGCGTCGTGCCATGGTCAGCTGGGGCTGCGCCGGCGAAAGGGAGCTGGGCTGTGCCGAGATCCGCTTGCACGGACAGTTCAACTTCTCCGCTCAGCTGGGTTTTATACCGCCCGGCGCTACAGACTGGCCGCAGGGCAGGAAATGAAAGCAGCAAGAGTGTTTCTAATCGGTCAGATGGGGATTTCTAATACAGCTGCACTATTATGTTAGTCGCTATAGGTTACACTTAATGTTACATTATGGTATTAAACCGATGTGGGTTTTCATGGCTCAGGTCTGTGTCTGCTCTTATCTCAAGGGTGCCTACATTACTCCATGGTGGAGGAAAATGCGTGCTTCTTGTAGGCTAAAATGACAGTTATACATCGCTGAAAAAAAGATCCCCAAGAGCTAAAATTACAGGAGAAATTTTATTAGGCAGTGTTTACTCTGCCCTTTCTTTTATATGAGCAACTCTCCAAGCAGCTATTGAAAGGGATACTGTCATATCTGCCTCCTCTGAGTAAAATGAAATGATTGAAAGAAACAGATGCCTTTATTAATTGTGATTTAAAGTTGGCTTGTGAAAAATACGAAGGGGCCAGAGTCATTCGTTGACATACAAGCAGTTACAGAGGAAGCAGGAGGCCTTAACACATGGAGGGATGCTCCAAATATTTGCCTGAACTGCATCCCTGTAGCAGCCTTGTTCATCTTCAGTGAACAACCTGTATCTGGTTGTGGCAGAGGGGTTTCTGAAGTGCTGGTGCCCTGCTGCCCCTGAGTCTCCAGAAATGACATTGTCCCTGCAATCAGCTGTGTTTCGTGTTTGCTTGGGGATCCCTTTGCACTGACATAGAGAGTTTTAATCATATCCTAGGGAGAAGGGAATAATCATTGTTTAATTTGCTTTTCCGAGGACCAAGACACTCCTGTGTCTGTAGTCCTGCTGGCTGCACATCTGTCTAGATTTACTTTAAATTGGTCAGTGCTCTCCCTCTCTTCTGCATTGCTCAGGTCTCCAAAGGCATTGCATAATAGGACTCAAAGCCTCAAGTGGCTTGGGAAAGGAGGTTGTGCTTTGCTGCTGGGAGACAAAGTAGGACATGGAATGGTTAAACCTCAAAGAAGATACCCAGATATTTGTCATCAGTAGGATTTATTTGATCATGCTCCATCACACTGGGAGATGCTGCCCTCTTTTAGCCTTCAGAAGATCATTCAGTCTTCTGCAACTACATGAGTAACAAAGGTTTATCTTTACATTTAAAAAATAATTATGCAACTCTCCAAATCATGAGACTTGATAACAACCTAAGTTTTTATCTCTATCCTAATCTGTTCTACCTCTTATGAAATTCCAGTTAGTTGTGGATTACCTGTAGCAAGTTTAAGAAAAGGTCTGAATTTGGAGGAAGTAGATGAGGAAGTGGAAGATGCTTAGAGACTGATGGGGATCTGAATGAGATTGCTCCTAGAATGTGCCCAGGGATCTTCCAGTCTTCCTGAGAGCATTTCTGGGAACAGAAACCTGTTATGTTTAAAGCTTTATGTCACCCAGTGACTTTCACAGGGTGAAATAACGAGTTGCTGCACTTGAAAAACTGAAGAACAAGTTTCCCAGAGTCATCAGTGATACCAGTTCAGGTGATTAGATACGCAGATATTCCTGAGGACTGAGTTGCCTGTGGAGGCAGTTCTTCCACACATTGGAAAATCAGGCCACTTCCAGAAGTGCCAAACTATGGATTTAAGGCATTTAAGTAATCTTAGATGTAATTTTAAAGGTAACACTGCTCAGATCTTACCAGCTCTATTAGTTATCAGTCTAAAACAAATTAGACAGGAAAGATGATGTTCTCAGTTTTTTTGTTGAGCAGAGAAGTGTTGCCGTGTTGTCCATACCCTCAAAACACAGACTGTTTTTCTAAAGGACTCTCAGTTTCTTCTCAAGGAATGGCTGGAAAGGACCATGATAAAGGGGAGCTGGCGTGGGCTTTGTTCCCCTATTGCACCCCAGAACTTCCAGCTTGATTTCAGGGAAGACAGATCTGCTTTTCAGTTTGTTCCTGAGCAGAGACTCAGTGGCTGTGAGGAGCAGAGCTTGCTATGGGACAGTTAAATAATATGCACAGGTCTTTGTCCAGCTTTGCTCCAGTAGAAACCAAGATACAGGGGAAGGGAGGAGACAGTGTAGTTTTTCTCTACCCTTAATCTCCTTGTATTTGTGCCTGTTCTCATGTCCAGTCACCTCTGTTCATTTTACCCATTCTCTTGTTGCTGTTCCCTCAGCCCCCATCCCTGTACCCCTCCTGGCAATCTTATCACCAGCTGGACCTGTCTCAAGATTTGCCATCTGCCATTCTCAGTGGTGCCCACTCTCAGGACTGGGTAGGAGCAGTAGTGCTCCTTGATGTCTCTCTTACAGCCTCAACTCTCCAGCATCATGTGGAAGTCATTATTATTTTTACTTTCTGGAGCAGAGATGAAATTCTGCTGTGTTTTCGGGTAACTGCAGAGCCATCCTTGGTTTCACAGGAATCACTTGATGCAAAGTGCCTCTTGTCAAAGCTTCAGAAAAGTGCTGAGAATGTGTCAGAGTGCCTCCTAAAAGTTGCAAATAACCAAGAAAACCCTAGGAAACATTAAATACAGATTTCTCTTTTCTCATTCTAATGCTTCTGGAGCCAGTGTCACGATTTCTGGGATGCAGGATCAGGATTTCTGACCCATAGGATCTGACTGTGTCACACACAGTTCACCAGGAATGCGACTCTTCCCTTTACCATCCATTGAGTCTTGTCAGCTCAGACCCCAGACCATGTAGTGTTCCTCTTGCTGTTGCACAGGGGATAGCATGGAATGCTGCTGGGCCTTTTTGATACTGGTGAAAATGATGCTTATCCAACAGGAAAAACCACAAAACTCATCTGGAAGTTCAGCAAAACACATTCCTGTCTTCTAATGCTAACACACAAATGACGCTGCTTGCTGCAACCATCCAAAAAGCTGAGACCAAATTCGCATCTGCAGGCGAGTTTCAGGACTGGGAAGACTAGCTTTCCAGGAAGAAGATTAAAATACTGTATTTTTGGTGCAGTTAAGCAGCCAAAGACACTGTGAACAGAAACGCTTGCAGTTTTTAGAGCTGGCAAGCAGCGCGTCCTAGTTCGGGACTCAGCCAGCGAAGGCTCTGCCGGGGTGTCAAAGGAAAGGAGCCGATGGGAGGTTGTCATTCCATGTAATTAGACAGGAGCAGTTGCATGTGGGCTGTGCATGGGGAATATCGAGTCTTTGAAGACTAAGCAGGATGTCTGGTTCTGTATAATGTGATGAGCTGTATTAAAATCTGACTGCGTATTTTTAAAAAGCCTGGGCTCGGTTGACAAAACAGATTTAGGATGCCACGTGTATTGCTCAGTGTGTCAAAAAAAAGGGGGATGGCTTCTATTTAAAAGGCAAGGCAGGAATATCTTTTACCCATGAAATATTTTCAAACACCTGTCCCTGCATACAGTGTCCAGTCTATTCCAGAGATTAAGTCTTCCATTTGTTGGAATTTATTTTATTAAGTCCCCAGGATTAAGTCCTTTTGGCAGTATTGGAGTAGTAGCAAACAAGGAGAGAGAGACGTGAGGGAAATTCTTTTAGAAGCAGGAAAATCCACTGTCTCCTCTAACCTGAAGTGACTGATCCTCTTTAAAGTGGAACACCCCTGGCTCAGGGACAGACACGCTGTGGTTCAGCTGGTGTATCCTCATGCATGGGCAGCGTGGAAAGTGAAAAGACACCCTATGCCTTCCAATTAATGCATTCCAGAAACAAACAAAAAATGAAACTCTGTTTTATCTCATTTCTAACTCGGAAGACAAATGTAGGATGATTCTGACTTGAAAATGCTACTGCAAAATGATCCAAAACGGGGTAAAAATACTTGGGCTGCTTCTCCACACACCCTCGTTTCTCTCATGGAAGGACCAATGCAATGTAGCAAACTGAGAGCTTCAAGTGGAGGTGGAGGATAAGGATAAGGGGAGATCAAGTTTCCTTCTTTTCCTGGTGATCAGAGCTAAAAGGTGCTGAAATCAGTGGTCTCCTCCACTACATACTGTCACTTAACCACACAGTGCAGACATAGATTTATCAGGTAAACTGCTTTGAACATGAGGATTACTGGAAAAGAGGACCAACGTGACAAAACCAGGATTTATCTGTGGTTAAAAGTTGATTTATTTGGAGAAATGGGGTGTGTTTGAACACAGTGGCTCTTCCCCAGCATCTCCAGATGATGAAAAGCCTTACAATGGGAAAGCTGCTGGGAAATACCAGTGATGTCAGAGTAGATACGCAATCAGTTCAGTGCTGATAACCTGTTACAGCATAAACATTATAAAATTTTTAAATCATTTTACCCAAGCCCTAAATATCCCACTCCAGATCTGCTCAGAATTAAGTTTCAGCAGTTTTGATTAACACTGTCTAATAAGTGCCTCCCTTCCAAGAGCATTGCTTACTCCTGTAAGGACAGGGTGCTCATGAGGGCAGTTTTGAAGCCAGTTCTGATTGTCTCGCCCCTGAACCGAAGCCCAAACTTTCTGAAGTCCGTACAAAGCTGTCTGATCCTTTGGGAGGCCTGGCTGCAGTGACAGACCAGCAGTAGCCTGGAGCTCATACAGTCCCACAGGCAACAGGGTTTTAGCTGTTGTCTAAGGAGTGTGCCAAGCTGGCTGCTCCTGACTAGTATTCCACACTGGCACCTGTGGATTTGCCTGGTAAAGCTCTTATCTTCTGTGGAAAATCTATCCCACCAGCCTTGTTAGAAGCTGAACAACTACATCATCTCTGCTCCTCTATAATATTCCAAAGGCAGGGACCGCGTTATTTGCGCTTGGGAGTTGTTATTTCCCGGAGAACGGCTGTTCCAGACGATGCCCACGAGGTGGCAGCCTGTGCAGGAGAAACGAGCCCTGTCTGTACCTGCAGGAAAAGAGGATAGTGCTGAACATGTGCCACCTTCCCCCTGCAGGCAGAAGCGGCCTCTGTCTGCAACCCCGGCCGGCACCCTCTGTACCGCGTTTTAGGATTCGGATAATGCCGGGAAGATGTGCCAGCCCTCACCTGGGCCGCGGGATCTGAAGGGTGGGAAACAGGATACTTTGTGCTGACAAGCCGCAAAAGAGCTCTGAGTTCGCAGTGCAATAAACACACATGAGCACAGGAGGGTGCTGCTCTGACTTAGCAGAAAGCAGGATCTCTCTGCCCTGCTCCTTGATGCCTTCAGCTTCCAGGCCTCAGAAGGGCATGTATTCCTTCATCCTGGACAAAGCCCTGGGTGTGAATAACCCCAGATCGCTGATCTTTCCAGAGTAAAGTAACATTCACGTGAAGGGCAGACTGTGCATGACCAGCCACAGCCATCAGTCTGCAGGATAAGCTCCCAGGTCTGTCATCCTGTAAAATGGTGTCCTTAATGCTGGTGCAGGTGAAGGTGTGGATAATTTTGCTGTCATCCCTCTCTAGCCAAGGGCGTCAATCAGATAGCGGGTGGTTTATGGTCCTATTACCCTTGTGCCCGATTGTTCAAGGACAACCCAGAACGTGGCACATAATTTACCAGTTGGTCCAAGCTGCAGGAATCTAGACACCAATTTCTATTGGAAATAGCTCTGTGTATCATTTGCCTCTCCTTACCTGTGTCAGCTGGTAAGGAGGGCACAAGGATGGGTGAGGAAGTGCAGGAGAAGTGGTCTAAGAGCACAGAACAAATCAGAGATGAGTCTGATGAGAAGCCAGGTTTCTTTACTTACAAGTCTGAGTTGCCTCATGTACATGACAAGGTCAATGCCATCTTCCCGTCCCCCACACCAAAAAAAAAAAAAAAAGGCCCAGAGGATGGAAATAGGTGAAGGTTTGCATTTCTTAAAACAGAAGTCAAAAGTCAACTCCATGGTAGAGTTGGAGGGGTGCAAGAGAAGGAGCTGTACCATGGACAGTGGAGGGGCTTTTAATACAAGAAACAGAGACACTGAAATTTGCTGCTAAACCCACTGATGCAATCTGAGTCCTGCAGAGAGTGCAGAGTGCACTCACCTTCACCTGACCCCAAACCTCACTTACATTATGCAAAAGGAATTAATCAATAGGTTTAGTTTCTTCCTGGAATGTGAAAGCCCACAGGAAAGAAGGCTCTGCTTCTCTGATATAGTTCAATCTCCAGCTGCCAGAAGTGCTGCCCAGCATTCCATCTCTGAGCAACAGCTTGGGATTACCTCCTTGGCCCTTCATAGAGAGAGGTATGGCCAGCTTCTGGGATCAGAGGGGCAGCACATGGTTGGCAGGACCAGCTCTTTGAGGACAACGGGATGTAAATGCTATTGCTTAGGGCAGTTTCTAACCCCTTTTCCCTGCCTCCTGGTATGGTCCTACTCTTGTGAGAAAACACAGGGCCCATTTTTTGGAAGCTGAGCAGTTTCCCTGACTCGGGATTTTTGCCTCCTCTAACGTTTGCATCGCTGGCAAGAAATTGTAAGTGCAGTATTACAGAAATATGGGGGCTCACTGTTCCAGCCCAGGCAGTGTGTGGGAGACCATTTGGACTGGCACCCTCCCAAGCACAATGTACTGAAATGTCACTCTGCTCCTGGGCGAAGCTTGGATTCTTCCCAGCTTATCTTCTCCTTTGGCTTGCAGCATCTGTGCGTCTTGCCCTCATTTCTTGGCATGCAGATGCCTGAAGGTGTAGAAGACAGTGCTCTTGTTAATGCTGCGAAAGTGAAAATAGATGTATTTTACATCCTAAAGGGACTTTGCTAAGGTCCTTCTGCTTTGTTCTTGCCATCAAGGGAATGCCCACTTTTTGAATGGACCCCCAAATGAAAAGGAGATATTTTGGAGCAGCACAGGGAATGTTCAAGGCCTCCTGACAGGACTCCAGCTGCTCAGAGCCACTGTAAACTGGGTCGTTTTTAATGCTCCTCACAGGAGACTCAAAGCATATCTTTAAGCCCTTGGGCTGGGAAGTTTGGATTTAAGGTTTTAATGATAAACTTTACATGTGGATTTTGGCCATTCCCTTCCTCGGGTAGGCTTGTGTTTCTTTTCATTTTTGGCAGATTTCCCAGGGCGTCAGACAAACAGGGAACAGGAAGTTGACTCAAATTCAGACAATGTGTATTTCTACCTCAAACCAGCTCCCTTTCCAGCAGAGCCCACTGGTGTTGCCCTGACAGTGCACAGGGATGTCCACACATTGTGTTTCAGCTCAGTGAGAGTCGAAACCATTGCTCAGTTCGCACTGGGAACGTTTGGAAGCCGAGTTCTTATCTGGGTTGCTAAAGAATATCCTGTTTCTTAAAGCCTTGTGTCACATGGAGGCTGTTAAATAATGAATGCCAGGATGCACAGCGAAGTGTTGGC